>JBAMJR010000037.1:4890000-5062500 GCA_038501785.1 Myoxocephalus aenaeus | reverse complement strand
CATTGTTTTACTTGGTTACGTACTGCTATTATTATTATTACTATTTTTTGTATATATATCTGTACATAGTAGTTCAATGTTAACCTTTTAACTTTGTTTTTAGCTTTGTCTATTTCTGTGAGTTGAGTATTTTGTGTTCACATACTTGGCCATTTAAATCTATTTATTTATTTATTTGAGACTACACAAATTAATGCTATGGTTAATTTTATAAAAGCAAAAAATCTCCCAAAGCATTTTTATTTATTTTAGAAAAGAAACTAAACGAACGCCATGTTTGTGATGTAACTATCAGATGTGTTATGAATGAATGACTCCATTGACTACCTTCTCTTTCGTAAAACATTAATACATAATCCTGATAACTAGTTTGTAGTTACTTAGTCCTTTGTGAGCTTTAGAGGAGCTGGAATGCAGATTCTATTACTTTTGGACGGAGCAATGCTAGCTGTTCCCCCCCGTTTCCAGTCTTTATGCTAAGCTAAGCTAGCTGTCCACTGACTCCAGCTTCAGGAACAGATATGCGGTCGACTGAGTTTTATCATCTTAACTCTGCAAACAAGTGCATTTCCCAAAATGTCAAACTGTTCCTTTTAAATGTCTCCAAACGCCGGAGCGACACACACACACACACACACACACACACACACACACACACACACACACACACACACACACACACACACACACACACACACACACACACACACCCTGAACCACAACCAGCTCTTTGTGCTTTTATTGTCTGCTGTGTCAACTCTGTGTGCTTTTACACTTTGTGTGTGTGTGTGTGTGTGTGTGTGTGTGTGTGTGTGTGTGTGTGTGTGTGTGTGTGTGTGTGTGTGTGTGTGTGTGTGTGTGTGTGTGTGTTGTGGCTCATCATGGTTCAAGGCCTTCATCACAAAGAGTCACAATCTAAACCCACTAATGATTGAGCTGCTCAATCATTAGTGGGTTTAGATTGTGACTCTTAAGGCACACAGGAAGTTTGTATTATCTCATTGTCAACATTGTAGCTCATGGGGAGAGCAGCGGTCGTTCTGAAAGCACGAGGTCGGCGGTTCGATCCCTGGTCTCCCCACAGTTCGCATGTGGAAGTATCCTTGAGCAAGACGCACTTAGGATGGGTTAAATGCATATAAAATATGTATCCCAGGAAAAGATCAAAACCAACTATGAATTGATCCCTTAAAGTATCAATAATCTGATATCTGAGCCAACAGTTTATTCTGACCCCATCACACCCACGTTGTACTAATACTCACTAAAGCACCAGATGTGGATTCATCCGCCGCTGAAAATAGTCCCCAACAAATGCTCTATTTCCTTTGTTTAGTTTGGTTTTATGTGACCGGCTGTTTTTAGGAGATTATACTTTAACAAATGCAACTTTGTATGTCTTTTCTTTTTTCTTTTCTTTGGAGATGAGACACAAGAAGAAAGATGGAATAACACATTGTTGGTCCTTTTTTAATAGGATTTGTTGACAATAATACAAATATAAATTAACACCAGATTGATCCTTTGAACCTGTGGTGCTTCATTATACGCCACATTTTCTAAATTTGTATTAATACATTATACTTTATCATAGAGTAATGCATCAAAAACTTAATTTACTTGCTTGAAAAGCTGCATACCACCTCTCCCTCCTTTTCCTGCGTCTCCAGTTCATTCTTTAGACGGTGTGATCTGACCAGTATTCATCCGCAGCTGAAAATAGTCCCCAACAAATGCACTATTTCCTCCTGTCGTAGAAAAGGCTGATTCAAAAACTACAATTACCAGCTGTATTTGGAGATTATAGAGCTTTTTTTAAATGATGAAACTATATATTTGTGATCCGCTTTTAAAGGTTTTCTTCCACCAGAAAGAACCAACAGGCCTCTCTTTATTGTTTAGAGACACATTGTTGTTGTTTTTTTCACATAAAGATAAAAAAAAGCTAGATTAGCACCAGTTTTATCCTTTGAAATATTCACATATTTTGAGATCAAATGACTGTTTTAATCTGTAATTGAGTTATTATCTTTTAAATTGAATTAAAAAACAAAATGTGCAGAGAAGCCATCGGCCTTTAAACTCATCCGCGATTCTTGTAACTTCTCTTTTTGCACGTCCTCGTCGCCTGATGTTTCAGGAAGCCTCAGAGCGCGTGTGGTGGTTGACTAACAGAGCGACCGTCATCCTGATACTCAGACTGAGTCAAAACTGTTTCCGATCAGCCGTTCTTCAATCAAACACGTCGACGCGTCGGCCTGGGAAATAATCTCAAGGCCGGCGTCCGGTGCAGCTCCGACCTCTGTTAACTGTGTCGTGTCCTTTGTCTGTTTCCTGCAGCTGGTCCTTACAGTGGTCTGGGGGAGTTGCTCTACAGAGAAAGCGTCCCCATGCACACGTTTGCCAAGTATCTCTTCACCTCCCTGCTACCTCATGACGCCGAACTGGCGTACAAAATTGCACTGAGGGCCATGCGGTGAGTAGAAAACGCCTCCTCTCTTTCTTTAAAGCATTCGGGATTTCGTGAAGCTGAATCTGACAGACATGTTGCGTTTCTATTTTACAACTCGTATGTTTTAGAGTTTTAGAGCACAAGAAGGACGGAAACGTTTGAAAACGTAGAGGTCGCGACCTCGCGTGAACGGAGAAGTTTGGAAACGATGACGTCCCGACGTGTCCTTCCCTGATTCGTTGCTTAGTAAAGTAGAAGTGTGAAGTAATTTATACAAGTAATAGCAAATTAGATAGATACTTTATTCATCCCCAAGAGGGATATTTGTTTGTGGCAGCAGCAAACAAAAATATTAGGTATGCAAAATACTCTAGAAAATGCAAAATACTAGAAAATTAAACCATAAAGAAGGTGCAAAAATGCAAAGTATATCCAGTGTATATAAGTATATACAGGGAAATAGAAGTACTTGAGTAAATCTCTTCTTCTTCTTGTCCTCTTTTAATTTTTTTTAACTTTTTTTTATATATATATATATACATACATACATATACACACACACCCTGGACAAAAATCAACATTAATACACGTTAATGACGGCAGTTCTGCTGCATATTCGGTTAATTTAACATTTAAAATGAGAAAGTTAGAAGCATCGACCTCCTACTGCCAACTAACTTTGCTATAATATTTGGAAAAAGCTCCAAAACCACACCGTTGTTTTCACATTCACGCAGTCTGAGAAAGCGTTTAGTGTACAAGTACTCTGAAATAAAGAGTAGTTTCTGCTGCGGATCGGACAAAACGTGTAAATGTAACTCGGCCGTCTCTTTCGGTTTGAGTGTGAGGGATCCGGAGACGGAGAGGCGGGTTTCGGATCTATCTCTGGCTCCGTTTAATGACAACACCGCCTTTTTACTGGAATATTCACTGAATTATTAAACGCGTCTGAAAACGAGTTTTATAGAAATGTGTGAATAATAAATACAAGCCGTTGGTTTCCTCTGACCGCCACGGGGGTTACGGAACTTTATATATATATATATATATATATATCGTCTCGCCCAAATTAAACCCCTTTCCCTTTTATGATATGTGAATCTTTATATTTATTTAGGATGTGGTCTCACAGCAGCTGTAAGAGAATCCAACAGGAATAATTGTTAAAGCTATTCTCAGTGTTCACGGCCTGAGGCGAAGATCCACCTGAGGAAAACTATTGATTGACCCGATAAAAGGAACGACAACTTCCCCGTGAAATATTCCTCAGTGTGTGTGTGTGTGTGTTCGTCTAATAAAGAACTAATAAAGTTTTATTCTCTCTGTGCAGGTTGCCGGTCCTGGAGTCCACGTCCCCCTCCGGCGACTTGTCTCGGCCTCACCACATCGTGTCCGTGGTGCCCAACCGCCTCCCGCGCTGGTTCACGCTCAGCCACATAGAGACCCAACAGTGTGAACTGGCCTCCACCATGCTCACTGCTGCTAAAGGTACAGGCACACACACACACACACACACACACACACACACACACACACACACACACACACACACACACACACACACGTGCTCTAAACAGACGCGTCCGTACGACGTCTCCGATCAAAAAGGGCAAAAGTGTTCCAAACAAACACTTTATATATATATATATATATATATATATATATATATATATATATATATATATAGACACACACACACATAATATAAAAGTGCTTTTTGCCCTTTTTGATCGGAAACGTCGTACGGACGCGTCTGTTTAGAGCACATGAACTATTGGTATGTATGTGTAGATATACATGTATGTGTAGTAAAAGTATATGAAAAGAGAACAGGTTCTAGACAGGTATGCACATAATATATAAAAATATAATTATATATATACTGTGATGGATAATAATACTGACACTTTAGCTTCTAAATGTTACAAGCCACACAAGTATCACTTAGGAATGAAAAATATTAAGATTAATTTGTGTCGTATCAGATATAAATATTACAGGAGAAGAGTAATTGATGAACTGAAAAGTGAAACTGATTTTGTTTGTTTGTGTTTTCAGGCGACGCCCGTAAACTGGAAACCGTGTTAGAGTCCATCCAGAAGAACATCCACTCCTCGTCACACATCTTCAAACTGGCCCAGGATGCCTTCAAAATCGCCACTCTCATGGACAGCCTGCCGGACATCACGCTACTCAAAGTCTCCCTGGAGCTGGGTCTTCAGGTAAACAACAACAACAACACACAAACAGAAACATGAGGGATATCAAGCCCATTCAGAGCTAATCTGTGGTTTCTTACAGGTGATGAGAATGACGCTGTCCACCCTGAACTGGCGGAGGAGAGAGATGGTGCGATGGCTGGTCACTTGTGCCACTGAAGCCGGTGAGTTTTTCACACCGAAAACAACAAAAGCCCGTCGTCATCTCTAGAAAACAATGTTGTCCTTCTATTACAATATAGGACTAGTAAGTCCAGAGCTTTGGTGTTAGTTAGTTATAGTTATAGATAGTTTAGTGACAATCTAACTGCCTTTTCCTTCTAACATTACTAGCTAACTATAGAAAAGGGAAAAAAAGTGGATTTATGAAGCATTATACGTAAAAATACAATACGATTGTAGAACAATGAAATAAAGTAGCAATCCACATATTTAAATAAAACAATGAGCTAAATGTTTTCACCATTTAACACTTTTTTTTTTTTAAATATCAAAACTTTGTAGAATAACTACAACATGCAGCTGTATACAAGTAGCATAAATAAAAAATAGAAGTACCACTAAAGTACACTTAAACTTGACTTAAAGTGTCTAAGTTGTGGATGTTTGCTGCTCAGAGGAGATGTTTATTAAAAGTGGATTCAGGAGGGAAGGAATGACCGGCAGGGTGGTAATTATGGAAGATTGTGGGCTTTTGGCTGATTAAGTGGACCTCTTGTTTGGACTTGAAGACTGAAACCCGGTGGCTGAGTTTCCCTGACGTGGACAGGAAGTTGTGCCCAGAGGGACGGAGCTCTGTCGGGGAAAATACAAAAATTAAAAAAAACTCCCAGATTTCTTGTGAATGTCGGGGAGCGACAAGGAGTCCCTGTTTCTGTGAGCGGAGTTTAAATGGAGTCATTGATAACGTGCCAGCTGGGGTTGCACAGCGGGACCAGGCCTTCTGAGGTCACAGAGTTAGAAATAGAATATCCGATTACAAGGTAAAAAGGTCGTCGTGAGACTCTTATTTATTTTGTCTGAATCCTCGAAACAGAAGAAGAAGCACGTCCAAAGAGAAGCAACGTCATTTCTTCCGGAAGTCAAGAATTTTAATGACATTTATTTGGTCTAGACTGCAGAATTTAAAGGATGAACCTGGTGACATTTAAAATGTCTAACTGTGAATTACATTACATTTAGCTGACGCTTTCTTCAATAAAGTCAAACTACAAAGTGCCATTTAAGTGCTACTAAACTTTCCTTACTCAAGGTATAGTCAAAAAAGATGTGTTTTTAGTTTGAATTAATGTTTTTTTTGTTTTTTTTAACGACTATACTGTGACTTTTCTTAGGATTTCTTTTGACGACCCTATTATACATAAAATGGAAGCATGAAAAAAGAAGAGTCCCTATGATTGAACCTTGGGGAACACCATAATTAACTTTTTCAAATAGCAGGAAAGCTAACTCTCATTTTGTTTCCCCTCTCTGTCCAGGCGTGTTCGCGTTGGACAGCATCATGCAGAGCTGGTTCACCCTCTTCACCCCGACCGAAGCCACCAGCGTGGTGGCCAGCACCGTGATGTCCAACAGCACCATCGTCCGCCTGCATCTGGACTGCCACCAGCAGGAGAACCTGGCCAACTCGGCGCGCACCCTGGCCCTGCAGTGTGCCATGAAGGACCCCCAAAACTGTGCCCTCTCGGCTCTCACGCTCTGCGAGAAGGACCACATTGCCTTCGAGACAGCCTATCAGATTGTACTGGACGCGGCCGCCACGGGGATGAACTACACCCAGCTGTTTACAATAGCGCGTTACATGGAGCACCGCGGGTACCCCATGAGGGCGTACAAGCTAGCCACGTTAGCCATGACCCACCTGAACCTCAGCTACAACCAAGACACGCACCCGGCCATCAACGACGTGCTCTGGGCGTGTGCGCTCAGCCACTCGCTGGGGAAAAACGAACTGGCGTCGGTCATCCCCCTGGTGGTGAAGAGCGTGAAGTGCGCCACCGTCTTGTCGGACATATTGCGGCGGTGCACGCTAACGACGCCGGGCATGGTGGCGCTGCACAGTCGCAGGAACTCTGGGAAGCTCATGCCTCTGGACAAGGCTCCGCTCAGGCAGCTGCTGGACGCCACGATCGGGGCCTACATCAACACCACGCACTCTCGGCTGACGCACATCAGCCCGCGCCACTACAGCGAGTTCATCGAGTTCCTCAGTAAAGCCAGGGAGACGTTCCTGATGGCGCACGACGGACACATCCAGTTCACGCAGTTCATAGACAACCTGAAACAGATATACAAGGGCAAGAAGAAACTCATGATGCTCGTTCGAGAAAGATTTGGTTGATCCAACGGCCAAATAGCCATTTTTTTTGTTTTTGTTTTAATACATCCTTTCTAACTTGAAGTGAAAATCCTCCTAAAACAACATTCGTGCAAATCTTATTCCTACGATTTGCCGCTGCGAAGGTCGACGGCGGCGACGAACACGACTTCCTGAAGGGGAATAAAGAGACTGATGTGGAATAAGTCGCAGGACCGCCGACTAACTGGACATCCCAGGAATAAGATGTGAAATGTGTTTTAGGGTACGTTTTCTCCTGAAAATGACAAGTTTGAAATTTGAAGGAGGAAAAAAAAGAAAACACTGTTAAACCATAAAAGGAACAGCTGGTATTGATGTGTATAAAAACCATTAGGTTTGCGTGTTTCCCTTTATATATGTATGAAAGTGAGAGAGTAAGAGTTTTACACTGAGTATATTATACTGTATTGTCCAGTGGCAAAATGTCCACCATGCACCTCCTACTTCCCTCAGCTAACGTTCAACAGCCTCAAAGAAGACAAACGGCTTTAAACCAAATGGAGAAGCTCCATCTGAAGTGACTAGTACCTCTTTTTAAAGGATCCAGCTTTACTCCTTTTCCCCTCCGAGTCCTCGCCCCCCCGATCTGTGAAGACGAAGAGAATTCATTTTTTACTGGGTTCGATTATTATTTTTCATCTTCAGGCTGATTGTTTTTGGCTTTGCAGTGTTGTCTCAAACATTTATTGTGTTTCATTTACTGACACAGGAACACAAAAACAAACTGTCAACATACATTCTCAGGGATTTCTCAACAAAAAAGAAGAAGAAGAAGAAGAAAGCAAGACAAAAAAAACAAACAAAAAGAGAGAACAAAAGCATTTTATTGTCCTGTATATATGAAAGTATATGTCTGAATATTGAAAAAAAAAAATGTATATGTTAACTAATTTATGACAGAATATTCTATGTAAGGCACAATACTTGAAGCTGCAGTACTTTTAGATTTTTTTTGTGTGGAACAGACAAAAACACATATCAGAAGGACTTTGAAAACGTTCTCC
This sequence comes from Myoxocephalus aenaeus, assembly GCA_038501785.1. Lineage (NCBI taxonomy): Eukaryota > Metazoa > Chordata > Actinopteri > Perciformes > Cottidae > Myoxocephalus > Myoxocephalus aenaeus. Next base: position 5,054,466 of record JBAMJR010000037.1, on the reverse strand, counting down.
TTGCATTTGCATCAGGGGCCAATTCAGAACAGAAGAACACTTTTGGCTCTGCAGACATGTAATGAACTGTAGGAACCAAGACAGGAAGTGGACATGCAAAGTGTGTATTCTCTTGAACAGAGACGCGTATTGAGGATCGTGGGAGTCGAGAGAAAGAGACGACTGTTGAGGCGAAGCGGCGAAAAACACACAGCTGCGATATTCAAGTGAAATCCGCCTTCTGCGGCGATCCAGTCACGGAAAGAAATTCTGTTTAATGTCTTCTGACGTCCCGACTGTGCTCTTTAATGTCGGTCTTGACTTTTCCCATTTTTTTTTTTTCTCTCGAATCTCTCACACAAGAACAGCCTTCTTTCTTGCCTTGTCTTAATGCTTTAAAATAACCAAATGGGAGTTCTAACTACCAAACTTTTCTCATACGCCAATACAACTTTGGTTACAACCCCCTGTTTTTGTTTTTTTGTATCGTTAATTGTTTTTAGCTGAACTGTATTCTGTGCTTAAAGCTCAACTTCATCTGTTTTTCAGTGTCGTCTCTTGTTAGTAGCTCTTCTTTGTTTTGGATATGCTCCCGTTTTATTTATTACGTTAGGTAAATGATTGTACAACCATGTCAACATGCTCATGAAGTTGAAACTAAGATTTGATACACTGATCGATTTATTTATGTAACTAAATCACTGTTTTATAAACTTGTTAATGAATCAACATTTTGTTTTAATTAAATTCGTTTTTTTTTCAGAGGACTAAGTCTTTGCGTTCTTTAATCTTATAAACTCTGCGAACTCCAGATGTTGAGAATAATATATAATAAAATATTGCGTGTCGAAAAGAAGTTATAAACAAAATGTCATGAAAAAGCCACAGTAAAGTAAGTCCTAGTCATATTATGTAAGAAAAACTCAGTATAATGTGTTTAAAAAAAATCATAGTATATGTTCACGAAGAACTAAAACTCATAGAATATGAAAAAGTAACCTTACTTTATGTTAAATAAAGTAATATAAATCCTAAAAAATCTATTGTATGCCAAAAGCTACTCATAGAATTCATGAAAAAGTTATAGTATTTAATGTTTTAAAAAAGGTCATCTATAGGACATTCAAACAGTCATAGTCAAGTATGCCTAACAAGTCCATAAAAAGTAATTGTTTAGTGTAATGAAATAAGCCACAAATAGTCCATATTAATCATACATTATAATTATACTAATATAATTCAATACGATCTCAGAAAAGTCATAATATAGTATGTGATAAATCCTCAAAGAGGACACTTAACTGCACAATGGGTACTTTTACATTTCAGACGTTAAGTACATTTTGCTGATAATTTAACGACTAACTTTGAGTAAAGTTTCAAATGACTTTCCCTTGTAGTGGAGTGCTTTTCCTGAGGTGAAGCATCGGCATGCTGGTGAGCGGTCTTCACCAGATCCCCGGTCGTGGTCGTGCGTTCGTCCAGCAGCAGGAAGTGGACGCAGATGTTTATCTGGAGTGGAGTTTGGTTCTGAGGGTGAAAGTCGCTCCGTCTCTCAGATTAATACTCTCAAAGAGGAAGTCATCATTTCTCTCGGTGCTCCTTTTGCTTCCTGCCAAGATAATTTAGGAATTTTAAGCTTTCCTTATCCCACTTCCTGTCTGTTGCAAAGAGGCCTGTTGCAGACAGGAAGCTCGGACTAAAAGGACGTTTTACAGATGAAATTACACGACGGCTGTCTATAAAACATTCTATATTTTATATTATATTTTTCTACTGTACACTGGGATAGTAGATGGAATCATTTATTTATTTTTGAAACAATATTTGTATTGTTTATTAAAAACAGGGTGCGAAAACCCCCCTGCGCCTCTTATCAGACAAAAACAACAACATATCTCCAGAACCACATCGTTGTTTAACTTCATTTAAATTGCTACAATACCGCAACCCTTGTGAGAAGATCCATCTGCTGTGAAACATAATTAAAGTAACCGTTAAGTTGAAGTATTTACGTAAACTAAATTTTTTAACCGAACGACAGTTTTTTGACTGAAACTCCTCTGAACACCCAAATGCTGTGTTCTACTATGATTCCGATTCTGTAGGTCCTACTCTTTCCAAAGAGCTGTCTTATTAGTATGTGGGCTGTTGTTAGGGCACCATAATACAGTTTGAAAAACTTGGTGACCGCTCAAGGAGGCATTTTTGGGAAATCTTGCTCATCGTTCATAGTTTTGATCAAAATATCTTTTAAAAGTGTTTTTTTTTTGCAGATATAAAAAAAATTCCAAAGACTTTGATGAACAAATACATACAATAAACACAAGTATTGGAATTAATTTAGGGTTCCTATGACGACTCAAACACAGGGGAACCAAAACTGGTTCCACCGTGCTTAAAGCTGTCTTTATATTTATATATATATATATATATATATATATATATATATATATATATATATATATACACACACTACCGTTCAAAAGTTTGGGGTCACCCAGACAAATTTTCCGTTTCTTTGCAATTTCCTGCATGGAATAACCTTCATTTCTAAGAACAAGAACAGACTGGAGAGTTTCACATGAAAGTTCTCTTTTTCTGGCCATTTTGAGAGTATAATGGAACCCACACATGTGATGCTCCAGATACTCAACTAGCTCAAAGGAAGGCCAGTTTTATAGCTTCTCTCACCAGCATAACTGTTTTAAGATGTGCTAACATAATTGCACAAGGGTTTCTAATCATCCATTAGTCTTCTATGCGATGAGCAAACACAATGTACCATTAGAACACTGGAGTGATAGTTGCTGGAAATGAGCCTCTATACACCTATGTAGATATTTCATTAAAAACCAGACGTTTCCACCTAGAATAGTCATTTACCACATTAACAATGTATCAGACATGAAAATCCCTCACCTTTCGGCAAAATTCGCCGTTTTGAAACCAAAATAGGTGACCTACGTGAATCGTGTAGATACACATTGAACACAGCAGGAGAGAACGCAACGTTAGCCAGCTAGCTAAAGCTCCGGTGGAAAATTATTAGCTAACGCTACCGTTTTTGAGGAGGTAGATTTTGAGGTGAAGGGACTGACAAGGCAGACGGTAAAGTGGTCCACCGTTCTATCAATAAGCAGACCTGCCAACCTGTACGCAATTTGCGTAGCGGATACGCATTTTGACGTCAAAGTACGCTGGTAAAAATTAGTCTAAAATTAATTTTAGACTAATTGACCAGCACACATTATATGCAATGCAATATAATGCATGACGAGTATTTAATGACTTATATATAGGTTATATATCAAGGTTGGCAGGTCTGAATAAGGCTAAACTAGAAGTTAACACTAATACAAACATTATTTTTGCAGAATGAGTGTTAGGGGAGAAGGATGCAGCCATTGTTAAACAGCCGGATTGAAATGCAGCTGGAACTGGTCGTGGCTAAAACTGGAAGGCAAGGTCTCAATAAAAGGGCAAGAGGTGTCCTTTCATCTAGGAGATGTATTCTCCAAAATCAACAGGCAGGGATTCACCAGATGCATTCTCTGCATCAAAGATATAAATGATGCTAACAAAGGCAGCCATGCTCTCCCTTACCACATTGTGCCTCATATACTGTAAATGTTAGACCAGTGACAGGCTGGCATGAAATGGCTTGCATAATACTTAGTAAGGAGGCCATAATAATTTTTGACTCATGGCTGAAGTTAAGTTTCTCCAGCTCTCCCCAGGTTGGCAAAAAAAGTATCTCAAAATGCATCAGATTGATGCTTTAAAATATGGAATATTTAAATGTTTCTTACGGGGGAGCATGCCCCCGGACCTCCTAGAGGGGTAATATCCTTCTCACCTTTTTCACCCCTGACCCGTTTTCATGCCTGATGTATAGTGTATTCCTGATTAATTTAATGTTATCTTCAATGAAAAAAACAGTGCTTTTCTTTGAAAAATAAGGACATTTCTAAGTGACTCCAAACTTTTGAACGGTAATCTATATATTCAATATAAACATATCCAGCAGTGTATAAACGTTTCCTTGTTGGAGGCTACATTTACAACAAAGATATGGAATATTATCATTGAATCTGTGTATTTTAACTGGTATCAAGTAAAGGCAGACAGTATCACGTGACTCTTACGTGTACTTTGCTGGTACTAATCACACCATGTACTTCACTTGAGACAGTACTTCACTATAAGTTCTGATAGTACGATACGTGTACAACAAGAACAATACTGATTGTGGGTACTGTGTGTATACTCCTCGTCTAATTTGTACTTCTATTCTCATGTGATATACTTCTTATTATATATATATTTAACTTTTCTCTGTGTATCTGTACTTATTTACTCAATATATGTCCCCCCCTTCTGCACTGGGGATAAAATATTTCATCGTCTCATCCTAATTGCTGAATTATCTCCTGATGCAAGACGTAAATACTACTCCCACATTATTACAACACTCGACGTTCACTCACAAGCGTTCAGTCTGCTGTGTCTTGGGGCTGAAGCAGCAGCTGACCTTGTGAGTCACATCTGAAGACCAGCGTCTCTCCAGCATCATCCCTGAACCCGACAGAGCTCCTGTAACCAGAAAGCAGCTTATTTCTGTAACTCCATCTGCAGATAAATGTTATCACCTTTCAATCACACATGTCCTGCCTGGTCCGGCCTGTTATTCCACTCCTGCTGCCACATCCACTCCGTATTATCTATTATGGGAACGGCAGAGGTGGTTTTTCACAGGATATCAGATTTCACAAATTCACAAGATGATCTATCAGTGGGATGACGTAATTTAAAACGATATGTTAGCATGGTGTTTGGCATTAGTATTACATTTTATTCTTATGTGACGTTTTTTTAATTTAACAGTTTTAAGGCGACCCTCCACATTAAAGGATAACTTTATGTCATGATGTTGGTTTGTCTTGTTTCCTGTTTTATTGTGAAGTCCTTGTCTTGTGTGTCCTCTGTGTTCCCTGCACCTCCTGCCCCTGTGATTGTCCCTGATTGTCTGCCTTGTCCCTGATTGTGTATACCTGTTCGTTCCCCTGCCTGTTTTTGTTCCCTGTTCTTGCTTCCCTGTTTTTGGATTCCTGTTTTTGTTCGTTCGTTCCTCGGCCTGTTTTGAAGCCTGACCTGAGTTTTGTATATAATATATAATTTACTTTGCATCGGTATTTGGGTCCACCTTCATACCAGATCTTGACACTTTCATTTATTCTACTGTCAATAACTGCATGAAAAACAACAATTGATCAAACTGTAGTTTAAGTTTTTCAGTTTGTTAATGGCTCCTTCCTACCTTTTTGTTTAACTTTATTTTTTCTCATTATATAAATATATGAACTATGAACTATGTGTAAATCCACATGACTCTTAAAAATAAAGTATCTAAAATAAAGTTTAAATAGTACACACATGTGTGCAGCTTACATTTGGACAAGTTAAAAAGATAACGTTAGCTAAAAGTAACAGATTCATCATTTAAATAGTTAACGTTAGCTAAAAGTAACAGATTCATGATTGAAATAGTTAACGTTAGCTAAAATTTACAGATTCATGATTGAAATAGTTAACGTTAGCTAAAATTGACAGATTCATGATTTAAATAGTTAACGTTAGCTAAAAGTAAAAGATTCATGATTTAACGTGAACAAACTATTTATGGTGCGGTCTTGGTCATTGTTGATCTCGAGGGGTCTTACCTGGTTAAATAAATAAACTAATAAATAGATTAATAAATAAAAGGAAGAAACATACGTAGCAATCTACACTCTGCGATAAATAAATAATATTTCAGATATTAATTGAATCCGTGGACTGAGAGTCTGACCCTGGATCAGCAGAGCGGTGCATCACTGCCGCTCTAAAGGTTGATTTTTATTTTTTATTTTTCACGTAGCAGTAATACGAGATTGGACAAAGCACCTTGGTGAAGATTACTCGACTGCACCAATCATCCATCACGCTCCGGCTTGTCCTTGGAATACATAATGTAATGATAATCTGATCCAGTATGCAAATGGGGAGGCTCAGTGGGGTGACGGTCCACCTGCCCCACAACACAAGTAGCCCGAACTACAGATCTGCAGTCAGATTACAGCTGTCAGGGGCTTTAAAGCAGAGAACAATGCAAATTGAGCATAAAAAGTATTTACTGACGCTGTTAACGTAGTAAACTGCAGTAAATGTTGATATTTACACTCATGTAACTCATGAACTTCACTACATTTGACATATTTTTGTTTTTATTACTGGAGCAGCATATGACATCATACACTCATCGACTTTGGAGCAGGCTCGATGAGAGGAGGCGGAGTTTGATGAACAAGGATTTTATTTTTTACATTAAAATGTCAGCCACATAATCTGTCCAGAGAATAGTTTTTTTTTTAAAGAAAAGAAAAATACACTATATAAACATTTTTATCATGTCACAACTGCGTTTTGTTGTGGGGTGTTGAATAATGACAAATTGTCCTTGAAATTAGAAAAACAAGAATACTATTTGCATGTGATATAGCTTTTTATTAATGAGATTAGCAGTAGTATGTTAGCATGTTATTGTTTCAGCAGCTTTATTTCTAATTCATGCCCGAGATCCACAATCCCTTTAAATTAAAGCACCATTAATTAGGTAATTCGACTGGGTGGTAAAACTGCATACATGGCATAATATATCTCATAATGTGACTCTCTGAAATGACCCATTCTACCCAACTAGTATTTTTACTGAAACTAAATCTTGAATGGAGAACACAGCATTTTAATGGCGCATGAAATGTTTGAATACTTTCTCCACCACTGTTAAGATCCTGCTCGTAGAACAATTTGAAATATGCAAAAATGACAACAAAGAAAAGGTCAGTATGTTAAAACACACAAACGAGTACTTTTACTTTAGACGTTCTCCTATTTGAGGAATGTTTTGTCTTGTTGGAGTGTTCCCCGTCAATGGTTTTCAATAAATTGGAACAGCTCAAAGTCGTGAGCCACACTTCTGCTCGAGTCTGAACATGCGTTTATTACTTCATCATTTCAGTTACCTGCAGAGTTCAACAAGCTGTGAAAGACCTTGGTCTCCATCATGATGCATTATATTTATGACCTTTTCTTACAGGATGAACACATTGTCACTCTCTTTTCTCTCATTTCTCTTTCATCCGTGCCAACCAGACTCTGTTGTTGTTGTTGTTGTTTTCATTTTAAAGTAGAAAAACCTTTATATTCACAGCTTTAAAAGGGAATCTAAAATGTCACAAGCTGGAGTGATTGCTGTCCATAACGTTTTCATAAATGTCACAGCGAAACGAAACAGCCAATAGCTATTAGGTGCTTTCCTGAAAGGCCACCTTTTTCACAATAAAACGCTTCTTATTGAAGCTCAGGAAGAAAAAGAAACCCGGTGAAAACCGTTCAATTAATCAAATTACTTTGGGTGGATTTCTATTTAAATAAGCAGTGTTATTATAATAAGATGTTTTCTCTTGATGTACTTGTGCACAGAACCGCTGTCAGTCTATGATCACAAATGGAAAAGCCCAATCGCAATTTGGATCAATACATACAAAATAAGCATGATCCAAAAAATAGTAATGACTCTCAAGCTGAAACATGGCTAATTGCGCTCATGGTCAGTTACACCAGCGGCCAGTGATGACGGACCAATCACAGTCTCGCTGGGACCGATCGCAAAATATCCTCTCCAGTCTCCTAGCAACAGAGCCAGCCTCTCCTCCTGTTGATTGGCATTAATAAATGCTGCCGATAGCGAAGCTCTTTGGTATCGAGCATCACCTCCTCACGTTCAAGTGTGAACGAGGATTTCAGAAATATCCGACCACTGATTTTGTCAGAAGAGCCTCGTTAGCGCCTGAGTGAGGTCAAGTTATTTAATAAGATAAAAACATATCCACATATGTGTACATATGTTGAGTCAGCTGTTACATCGGAATTGGGAATAGAAAGAGCACTTCAATATTTTAGTCAAAATGTTTACTTAGATGAAAATAAAGCATTTAAAGAATATAGACTGTACCAAGTAGTCAAAAATGGAAAATAATGAACTAGAAAGTACCTTAATAGTACCTTTCTATAGAACCACCAGCAGCATAAAACATGATAGAACCAGTTGACTCAGTTTCTCTCTCTCCCACTATTACCAGTCAATAAACAGCTGAAAATCCTCAGTTAACTCAGAAATCACTACCAGACCATATTAGCATGTTGGCTAGTCCCAGCATGCACCTGTTATCATGGAAGCGTACTTAAATTACAATACACGTCATTAAAAAAAATGGCGTGTATACTCGTCATTAAAAAAGTAAGCGTACCATTATGATTGAAAAAATACTCCTAAATACAAAAAAAACAGATTCATGTTTGAAATGATTAAAAATAACGGATGAAGATTTAAAATAGTTAACGTTAGCTAAAAGTAACAGATTCATGATTTAAATAGTTAACGTTAGCTAAAAGTAACAGATTCATGATTGAAATGGTTAACGTTAGCTAAAAGTAACAGATTCATGATTTAAATAGTTAACGTTAGCTAAAAGTAACAAATTCATGATTTGAATAGTGAACGTAAGATAAAAGTAACAGATTCATGATTTAAATAGTTAACGTTAGCTAAAAGTAAAATATTCATGATTTAAATAGTTAACGTTAGTTAAAAGTAACAGATTCATGATTTAAATAGTTAACGTTAGCTAAAAGTAAAAGATTCATGATTTAAATAGTTAACGTTAGCTAAAAGTAACAGATTCATGATTTAAATAGTTAACGTTAGCTAAAAGTAACAAATTCATGATTTAAATAGTGAACGTAAGATAAAAGTAACAGATTCATGATTTAAATAGTTAACGTTAGCTAAAAGTAAAATATTCATGATTTAAATAGTTAACGTTAGTTAAAAGTAACAGATTCATGATTTAAATAGTTAACGTTAGCTAAAAGTAAAAGATTCATGATTTAAATAGTTAACGTTAGCTAAAAGTAACAGATTCATGATTTAAATAGTTAACGTTAGCTAAAAGTAACAGATTCATGATTTAAATCAGTGGTGTCAAAGTCTTTTTCACCCTAGGCCACATCAGCATTATGGTTTACCTCAAAGGGCCGGTTGTAACTGTAACACTGTATAAACTACTCCCTAATAGATTGTTAAATAACTGTCTTTGCATTTGATTATTGTTTATTCAAGTGTAAACATATTGTACATGCATTTATATACATATAAAAATATAAGTAAGCAAATTTCTCTGATATTACAACAGAAATCCATTTAATGCAAATAGTTGTGAGCTGCTAAGAACATGTGTGACAGGTGTTGTCTGGGCCACACCTGCTCACATACCTGTTTGTGGTCTGGGGCACACCTGCTCACATACCTGTTTGTGGTCTGGGGCACACATGCTCACATTGTGTTCCTTCATCACTGACACTGCCTCATAACACAAAAGACTTACCGGTTTGTCTCCTTGAAGCACAAACATGTATTCACTTTCCCATCTTCTTTAAATGGCCTTCCCTCTGCATCAATCTTTCTCTACTTGGATATTTTGGAATTATTTGTCGATCATTTTCAAGTTAATCACTTGTTTTTAGTTGGAAACACTGCTTTCTCGCGGTAGGATGCCGTTCATTCGTGGGTCACAAAATCAATATGCATTGTGGGAGATGTAGTCTATGGTCACTGTACACTGTAAAGCAGCATAGACTTTAATTTTAAGACGATCATATGACTTTCAAGTTGTCGTGGGCCACATACCAGTGATTTAAATAGTTAACGTAAGCTAAAATAAACAGATAAATGTTTGAAGTTAGCTAAAAGTAACGGATAAATGTACGCAATAGTTATCTTAAGTAATAGATTAGATCACATAACTAAAGGTGATGGATAAATAGATTGAATAGTTGAAAGTAATGGTTGTCCTTTGTTGAAACAGACTCCCTTACACATGTCTGTTCCCAAGTGAAAATATATGAAAGCTTCTATTGATATTTATGACCAGGGTTTATAATTAAACACTAATTAATACCTCCAGAGCTTGTGCCTGAGCGATGTTTTCCACATCATCCCTGTCAGGTAATTAATAGTTGCCATTTATTCACTTTCCTAATAAGCCTGCGAACCCAGTTTTCAGTTGAATTAAGAGATAATTTCTCTCCAACCCATTACTACCTGAAAAGAAGAAGCAAGAATTTAATATCAAAATTGCCCCTCTTGATAACATTCAACCTGCAATAATTCCTCGGCACCCGTTGTAACCGTGTAATGTATTCCCCCCTGTGAGATTTACGATAAAGAAAAAGTGAATACATTAAACATGCCTTTTGTTGAATTTCACCTGAGGGTATCTATTACGTTTAAATTGTATTAAAGCGCTGTGAGGAGCAGTTAATTAATACTTTACCAGAACTATTTCTGCTCTCTCAAACTTAGTGAGCTGTTTAAAGATCAGTGTGAATGTTTGGGTAAAAACAAATGCACAGAAGGATCTGACGTAAACAGAGGCAACATTCACCTTTATACACGTTTGTATTATCAGTATGGACCATTTACAGCCAGTGGTACAGTCTGACCTTTGCTTCTGCTCTTTGAACAAATCACTAACTAGTCTGATGGCAGTGAAATAAACCAGGCAAGAGACAACTACAGTGAGGTACTGAAGACAATGTAGACTTATTACAAAGTACCCTCATTCAAAAGCAAGATGTAAGGAACGTTTTTTTTGTTGTGCATACGGCCTTTCAAAGTTTCCTACAAAAGAATAAGGACTAAAATGTGTTGAATTAGAATCATTTGAGATTAAGTAAAACTACAAATACAAACAAATATAGTGTTAGTTAGGTACAGTATGATCAGAAACATGTACTTAAAATGTGACTTTTATACTATTATCACGAATGCAGTAATGTAAACAATAGTTTACTGTTATAGATAATATAGATAATTTCTCCATTAAAAATTGTAAAAAATGTGAGAAATAGCGTCACAATTACCCAGAGCCCAAAGTGATAACCTTAACAATATTTCTCAACGCTATTGCTGAAACATACAACATATTAAAGAGTAAAGCAGCAAATCTTCACACCTGAGAAGCTGGAACCATGACCTTTTTTTTTTTTTACAGGATTTAAAAATAGTTGGCCTTTAATTTTCTGTCAAACCACTAATGAATTAATCAACTAATCACTTCAGCTGCACTTGAATATATTATAAGATACTTACAATTATAATGTTTTGTGTACAAAAATCTTGATTAATAAAATAATTCAATACATTTAGTTAAAAGTACAGTATTTAGTCGATGGGGCATGAAATTAAAAGACTCAAGTAACATACAAGTATCTTTTGTAAATGTACTTTACACCACTGCTGCTGGAGAATCTTGAGATTCACAATATATTTCTAGCTCTTATGAACCCTCCTGATCTTTGGATCTCTGCCCCTGGATGAGACATCATGTATAAACCGGCTGCCTCTGTTCGGGTGTGTCACTCACTGAATGTTTCTCCACCTGAATGAAGTGTCAACCTCGAGGAGCCGAGATAAAACAAGGCTTCGGTGTCAGCTTGTCAGCCGTGGAGGACTGAAGCGGAGACAAAGGTTACAGGAGGAAGAGGGAAAGAGATGAGACTCGGCCTCATGAGTGATTCAAACCCCCTCAAAGCCTCTTTCGACATCGGACACTCAGCGTGAACCTGAGGGCTGGAGCGGCGAAATGAAAGAGAAGTGAGCCATAAATCAGAGGTGGAACGTAACAGAACATTTACTCGAGTATTGTTACTTGAGCATTTACATGTTATGCTACTTTAAACCTCTTCTCAGACGGCAACCTCCGGCTTTGCCGAGTGAAGCCGATGCGGAAGTGTCTCAAAACCTGCATTATCTCTCTTTACCACCAGGGGGTGACCCCTTTGATTGTATAGAAGTCTATGAGAAAACAACTATACTTCTCTCTTGATTTATTCCCTCAGTAAACATTGTAAACATGAGTTTATGTCTCATTTTCTAGTTGTAAGTGTCCTTCAATACAGCATGATGTTCATTTAGTAAATTATGCTCAATTTAGAGTAAAATAGACCATAAAGCATAACATAAAGCTTGTTGTAGAGTATTTTCAAAGTGTAGTATTAGTACTTAAAGGATGTAAATGCTCATCACTCATCACTAAATTATCACTTGGCCACACACATTTTTTTATTTATTCTCTTTAAGCAAAACATATTTGTTATTTGTTTTATCTGTGGTTTAACTACTGTTACGTTTCACCTGCCTTCTGTTGTTTTGATTTTACATTTTATGGTCAAATTAAACGACTGACCGAGGGATCGGAAAAACTGTGAAAAATTTGATTTGATTTCATAGGTTTTATGATCATGATTTGTGTCTTAACTGTGGCTTTGTAGTAATAAATAATGCACACAAATATGCTGTATGCCACACGCTCACTCACTTTTTCAAAGGTCTCTGTGTTATTACTCTAAATTAGTCCTGACCCTAAAACCTTATCTCAGCTCCACAGGCAAACCTCCAAAGAGCACTGCTGAAACTCACTGAGGGTCCGACCCACCTGAACATCTCCGAGAGCAAACAAACAGAGCAATGAGGCACCATGGGAAAAAAGAAGAAAAAAAAGATGAAGGAGCGAGCGGATGAAAGGTTGAGGGGCGGCTGTGACAGACAGCGAGGGTGAGGGGCTGAGCAATGCTCTGTTGAATAAGAGCAATCAGGGAAACTGTGGATACAGGCAGGAGGCTGTGAAAGATCGGGTGGGAGGATGGTAACAGTTTGATATATACAAAAAATAAAATATGAAAGAGCTGCAGGAGGAGAAACAGATGAAGAGTATTATAACAATTCCTAACAATTACTTTCGTTACGTTCAAAAGTCAGAGAGCACTCAGAAAACCTGTAAAAATTTGATACAATTTAATCTATTAGGTTAATATTCGCTCAACCATTTTGTTTATATTGTAGTATCTTAGCTTGAAAGTTTGATTTATTGAGCTAGCTGGCGTTAGCCCGCTTTGTTGATTCATAACATGTTAGGTCGCTAGCATTCTCTCTACTGACCACCAGGGGGCAACTCCTCTGGTTGTATGGAAGTCTATGCTTCATGTGTTAAAGCTGCATTCTCTCTCCTGACCACCAGGGGGCGACTCCTCTGGTTGTATAGAAGTATATGCTTCATGTGTTAAAGCTGCATTCTCTCTACTGACCACCAGGGTGCGACTCCTCTGGTTGTATGGAAGTCTATGCTTCATGTGTTAAAGCTGCATTCTCTCTCCTGACCACCAGGGGGCGACTCCTCTGGTTGTATAGAAGTATATGCTTCATGTGTTAAAGCTGCATTCTCTCTACTGACCACCAGGGTGCGACTCCTCTGGTTGTATAGAAGTCTATGCTTCATGTGTTAAAGCTGCATTCTCTCTCCTGACCACCAGGGGGCGACTCCTCTGGTTGTATAGAAGTATATGCTTCATGTGTTAAAGCTGCATTCTCTCTCCTGACCACCAGGGGGCGACTCCTCTGGTTGTATAGAAGTATATGCTTCATGTGTTAAAGCTGCATTCTCTCTCCTGACCACCAGGGGGCGACTCCTCTGGTTGTATAGAAGTATATGCGTCATGTGTTAAAGCTGCATTCTCTCTCCTGACCACCAGGGGGAGACTCCTCTGGTTGTATAGAAGTCTATATAAATGACTTCTCTCTTGATGTATTCCCTCAGTAAACATTGTAAACATGAGTTTATGTTTCAATCTCTAGTTTCAAGTCTTCTTCAATACAGCATGATGTTCATTTAGTAAAGTATGGTCATTTAGAGTCAAACAGACCATAAAGCAGGGGATGCTTTAGGGCGGGGCTACTGTGATTGACAGGTTGCTCTCACTTTGAGAGCCATATACAGCGTCTCTACGTCGCTCCTCTGTGTCAAAATATGGCCAATTGCGTATAAAAAGCATTGCGTCGCCCGACGGCCAAAAAGGCAAACTCAAGGCTTCAAAACAGAAGTTCACAAACCAACGGGTGAAGTTACGACGACTACGTCCACTTCTTACTTACAGTGGATGGTTTCAGCTAAATTCAGCTTCAGCTGTTTATGCAAATTTTAAATTTGTGCATTAAAAACGTTGGATGGAAACACATGTTCTTTTGTTGATTTCACTGTAAATTCAGTTACAACTTGCCTGTTTTGGTTCACTCTCACAGCTCGCGTAGCCTCTTTTTTTGGAGGAGGCTGCAGCAAACAGCTGTTTTTTAGAGAAAAATAACTGTACACTACCTACTGGCAGGAAACAGCAGACAGACAGTTACAGATTACAGGACTACAGACACAGTCGCAGTTAATTGTCTTTTTCTTTTTCCGCTCCGCAGTATGCAGTGTTTATGTTTGCGTAGGTGTGTCTATTATTCATGTGAACTATATATATCACCACGTGTGTGTGTGCGTGCGTGTGTGTGTGTGTGTGTGTGTGTGTGTGTGTGTGTGTGTGTGTGTCTCCAGTCTATACGTAGCTCAGCTAAATGACTGTAATTACTTCTCAAGCTGCAAGCAACTCGGGCATGTTTTATTCTCCATCTGGACCCAGCCTGCGCACAACAGTGATGATTTTCTCTCGTCTACTTCCCTTTGTTTGTCTCTTTCCCTCCATCCGTCGAGCCCAGAGGATTTTAAACTGTGAGGCGCCCCTGAGGGGGTTGTGGGAGAGTTGAAGGGGAGGGGTAAGGAAACGATACTGCATGAGGTGAAAGGGAAGTTCATTATTGTAGTTCGTGGAGGCAACTAAGACAGTTTAAAACCACCGAAATGCCGTAATCCTCATCAACATCTGGACTCCTTTGATATAAGCTTATACAAATCTGAACTATATATATATATATATGTACATAGAAATGGACACTTCTTATATAGCTCCAGAACTTTTCTGAGAATCATCACGTTTTTACGTTTTCTTCAGCATTAAAGTAATCCAACGATACATGGGTTCACTGCTAAAAGGAACTGCCGACAGTTCATTCATTTAAATGGTGGCAGTATGCAACAAAAAAAGAGAAGTGGTCTCAAGTTGTAGCCTAAAGCGTAACTCACTGAATCTGAAGTAACATTATACTTCCCGTTTACACCCCCAAAGCATTGTGCAGTAGTTCACACCATGACAATCCCTAAACAGAGCGAAGACAAAGAATAACAATTAAAGTGACGAAATCTATTATGATTAACTTTTTGATGGGTTTCTGAGAGGGGCCCCGCAGTGCCAGGACCCTGATCTACATCCTTCACACATGCAGAACCTGCACTGGATATTTGGGAAACATCTTCTCCCTCCTCCAACTTCTAGTGCTCACATCCCCACTTCTGAAGAGAGAGACTGTACAGCAGCTGCAGCAGATGTTGCCTAACACTTCTAAATAATGTTTTGCAAAACAAGTTGTAAGGGAAAAAGTATATAAATGTTTTTGTACAATGTGCAAGTCACTGAAGTTCCCATCCTGATTCATGTGTTTGACAACACTTATTGTCTTGTGCTTCAACTCACTTTTTCAATATTTGACCAAGAAGAGAATTCTCTTTTCACGGACGCAAAGTGCTGCGAGCGTCGAAACAGAACTACAAATAACGTTAATCGTGCAAAGTCAGAGGATCACAAAAGTCAGGACGATCTGGGGTTACGTCGGTTCTTAAACTTTTTTTCTCACGCCCCACTTTGGAGGAAGAAAAATGTTCACGCCCCAACAAGATTGTAACAAAATGGTCAATGCTGTAATACCTCCGCGCCCCACTAGAGGGGCGCGCCCCACAGTTTGAGAACCACCGGGTTACGTGAATGTGCAAAATGTAGCGCCAATCCATCCAATAGTTGTTTCATATTTTTCAGTGTGGAGCAAAGCGCCTCTAACATTATTAAAAAGGGTTCAAAACGTGTAAATTCCTCAAACTACGACGCCAAACACCAACAGCATGCAGTCATGTGACCACAAACAGAAGAATCTCTGTCTTTGTGTCCTCAGCTACGTCCCACAAATCATTAAACGGGTGAGCATGCCAGTGTGCATCCGTATGATAATGGACTTTATATGTTTGGGGGTGTTTTTCGCACACTCTGCATAATGTGTGTGCACCCAGTGTGTGTGTGTGTGTGTGTGTGTGTGTGCACCCACTGTGTGTGTGTATGTGTGAGTCTAATGAACAATGGCGGCCGTGCGGCGCTGCAGTGGTGGTAATTGATGAATGGGATGTTTAAAGAGCAGAATATGAATGAAGAGGAGAGGACCCCGCAGGGAAAACTCCACACCATTGTAATCAAAGCCTTGATAGTGTCCCCGCCTTTGACTAATGTTCCCCAAAAGAAGCCTCTTACAGTCTGCCTCTTCAATTCCCTTCCCTCGGTGTGACGCAGACCTCCAGAGAGAGGCCGGCCTGGGTGGGAGGGTCGCTCGTGTTCGGGGTCTTTTACATCCGCACATGCTCTGCTGTCACTCAAACACAGGTGAGGCACCTGAGTGCAGGAGAGGAGGACGCATCCGGACCCTCTGCTCCAGGAAAAGGAACCGATGTGAGAAGCACTCAGGCGTCTCTTTGAGCCTCGGACGATTATTTAAATGACGACGACTGAGCGATTTAAAGGGGAAATGTAGAGCGGTGGAATGTAACTACGTACGTTTGTTCCAGTGCTGTACTTAAGTACACATTCCAGGTACTTTACTTGAGTATTTCCCTTTTATGCTACTTCATACTTTTTACTCCACTACATCTCAGAGGTACATGTTGTACTTTTTACTGTACTACATTTAAGAGGTACAAATTGTACTTTTACTGTGCTACATTTAAGCGGTACATACTGTACTTTTTACTCCTCTACATCTCAGAAGTACATTTTGTATTTTTTACTGTACTACATTTAAGAGGTACAAATTGTACTTTTACTGTACTACATTTAAGAGATGTGTTGATGTTGAATGTTTGTGATAAACACAAGATGTAGATTAAACTAAACAGGATATTTTTGCACATTATGTAGAGTTTTGAATGTAAATACAGGACTTTCCCTTCTAGTTGAGTTGTTACACAGTGTGGTATTAGTACTTTTACTGAAGTAAAGGATCTGAAAACGCCTTCGACCACCAACCACCGGTCCGGTAGCGGTTAATAAATGTCGGGCAGTAGAAAGTACAGTATTTCCCTCTGAAATGTAGTAGAGTGCAAAGTATAAAGCAGCAAGTATCTCAAAACTTTACTTAAGCAAATGCACCGTTTCCTTTCTCTGTCCCTTTAAATCCTCCTTTAGTTACCGTGTGTCTGGAGGTGGGTACTGTACCTACAAGCTCCTAGCTGATGATTTATGCAGCTCATACGAAGCCATTCTTCACAGGCAGGTGGAGGAGGAGGTCCGGATGAGGAATGGAGGAGCAGGAAAGTGCTTTTACAAAGAAAGCACAAACACACACAGACAACTGTTAATTAATGACACTGTACAAAATCAAATGACTCTCATTCATACAGTATTAGAGCGACTGCAATGACGACATTCACAGCGACCTTCAGAGAAAGTGTGTGTGTGTGTGTGTGTGTGTGTGTGTGTGTGTGTGTGTGTGTGTGTGTGTGTGTGTGTGTGTGTGTTATATATGCAAAATCCAGAAAAAAATTCAGTTTTTAGTTTAATACAATCGGATGAATAAATAAATCATTTTAAGTAGCAGAGTAAAAAGTGCAATATTTCCCTCTGAGATGTACTTCACGACATCTTATGTTGAGGTACTTTTCTGGAGTATACACAAGTACAGTACATGAGTAAATGTACTACTGATTATCACTTAATCGAGTGCACCAAACTGAACGCTGTTGTTTTAAAATCACAAGATAAACACAAGTCTGAACACACAGCAGCTCATACCTGTTCCTCTTAAATGTCACATCAGTGCAGCCGAGAATACACAATCCAACACACACACACACACACACACACACACACACACACACACACACACACGCGCGCGCATGCACACAATTACAAATGTATGGCATTACTCCAGCATGCAGTGTGCTGTTGGTGTGGCCTTTTGCAGGCCTCCTCAGAGACGTGGCATTGACAAACCTACAAACAGTAATTGGGCCATTATGACTCCCTGCGATGGTATTGATTCCACTGTTTTTAGGTGCAGGCGGGTAATGGGTGTCTAGACGGAAGGGTTCACATTGCAGGCAGTCGGGCCTGTGCAGCATTAGGTACAGTAATCATGACTCAGGTGTGTTGTTTGGTGAATTTCAGCCAATTGGAAATGATGTCATTTAGTAGCAGCGTGGAGAGAGATGCTTTGGGACGAACTCCTCCACCGAGAAGGGAAGGAGGCCAACATGGAGATGAGCTCCGTACAGATGAAGGGAAGGAGACGAACATGGAGATGAGCTCCGTACAGATGAAGGGAAGGAGGCGAACATGGAGATGAGCTCCTTATGGACGAAGGGAAGGAGGCGAACATGAAGATGAGCTCCGTATGGATGAAGGGAAGGAGACGAACATGAAGATGAGCTCCGTATGGATGAAGGGAAGGAGACGAACATGAAGATGAGCTCCGTATGGACGAAGGGAAGGAGACGAACATGGAGATGAGCTCCGTACAGATGAAGGGAAGGAGACGAACATGGAGATGAGCTCCTTATGGACGAAGGGAAGGAGGCGAACATGGAGATGAGCTCCGTACGGACGAAGGGAAGGAGGCGAACATGGAGATGAGCTCCTTATGGACGAAGGGAAGGAGGCGAACATGGAGATGAGCTCCTTATGGACGAAGGGAAGGAGGCGAACATGGAGATGAGCTCCGTATGGACGAAGGGAAGGAGGCAAACATGGAGATGAGCTCCTTATGGACGAAGGGAAGGAGGCGAACATGAAGATGAGCTCCGTACAGATGAAGGGAAGGAGACGAACATGGAGATGAGCTCCGTATGGACGAAGGGAAGGAGGCGAACATGGAGATGGGAGCTCTATACAGACGAAGGGAAGGAGGTGAACATGGAGATGAGCTCCTTATGGACGAAGGGAAGGAGGCAAACATGGAGATGAGCTCCGTATGGACGAAGGGAAGGAGGCGAACAAGGAGATGGGAGCTCTGTACAGACGAAGGGAAGGAGGCGAACATGGAGATGAGCTCCGTATGGACGAAGGGAAGGAGGCGAACAAGGAGATGGGAGCCCTGTACAGACGAAGGGAAGGAGGCGAACATGGAGATGAGCTCCGTATGAACGAAGGGAAGGAGGCGAACAAGGAGATGGGAGCTCTGTACAGACGAAGGGAAGGAGGCGAACATGGAGATGAGCTCCTTATGGACGAAGGGAAGGAGGCGAACATGGAGATGGGAGCTCTATACAGACGAAGGGAAGGAGGTGAACATGGAGATGAGAGCGCCGTATGGACGAAGGGAAGGAGGCGAACATGGAGATGACCTCCGTACGAACGAAGGGAAGGAGGCGAACATGAAGATGAGCTCCGTACAGATGAAGGGAAGGAGACGAACATGGAGATGAGAGCTCTATACAGACGAAGGGAAGGAGGCGAAAATGGAAAAGGGAGCGCCGTATGAACGAAGGGAAGGAGGCGAACATGGAGATGAGCTCCTTATGGACGAAGGGAAGGAGGCGAACATGGAGATGAGCTCCTTATGGACGAAGGGAAGGAGGCGAACATGGAGATGAGCTCCGTATGAACGAAAGGAAGGAGGCGAACATGGAGATGGGAGCCCTGTTTCTCCCCCAGTCCAATTATCGCCAGCGTTAAAACTAATCCCACTAGAGCTACAATCTGTTCCCTTACTTTGAAAATCCAGTCACCTGGAGAGCAGGAAGCAGGTGAGAGGGATCCCACCAGAGCCTCGCTGCTGATCAAAATCAAATATTACTGAGGCTGGGTTTCCATGGCAATAATGCGCTGGCTGCCCTCTCCATGACATTTGGGGGTTCAGCTGTGAAGAGCCTCCTCCTCCTCTCCTCCTCCTCTCCTCCTCTCCTCTCCTCGTCTGTCTGCCTTCTTGGTCCAAACGTGAGCAGAATAGATGAGTAAGCAGCGTCTTGGCCACCTCTTCACCTCGTGTGGATGCACAGGGTTGTGTGCACAGCGCTCCCACGGGCTGCACGGCAACAGGATGCTGCCACGTGTGGCAAACACACTCCCTGTTCTGCAGAATACCGCCGGTCCACAGAGAAATGCTGAGGCCATCGATTGCTTTCTCCACGGGGGCACAATGTGCAACCCGTGAGCCCAACCAAATGTCAATGGATATGAATTGTGTAAAGAACTCTTGATCCCCTAATTCAATATCGCAGGGCTTAACAAAAGGTCGGACATTAAGGTGAAAGAACAACAATACCTGGCACAGCCGGCTAATGTATTCCATCTCTACAGCAGTGGTGATAATAGATTTGATTTATATTATTTTAGCGTGTTGCTATGCTATAGTATGACGTGAGGCAGAACCACAAAAAAGTGTACACTGCAGAGAAACCGCAACTACACAACTACGTATTTAAACACAATTAAATGCGAAACCACGTTGCAAGTTCACAGCATTTCCAAAAGCAGAAATCCCAAGCAAATACAAAAAAAAGTGCTTTAAATACAAAAAAACACACTGCAAATACAGAAAACTAAAATAAATACACTAACGCAACCAAATACACAAAACACAAATAGAAAAACACACTGCAAATACACAACAAAAACTACTACTATACTACCATAAACCATATAAAATAAAATAAAACGCACTTCAACTAAAGAATCGTAAACAAATACAAAAACATTGACTCAGATACTGAAGCTGACCTCATCAATGCTGCCGGGAAATTATTTAGGTTTATTTTAGTTTCATATTCTGACTATTGCACGATTCAGATATTTGCTACACAGCTAGCGTTAGCGGTCCAGTGCATATAAACCGATTAAACACACACAACTAATGAGTCATCTCTCTTTAGCGCTCATTATGCTTCACGTGTCACACTGCTGTCTGCATCTGCTTTTAGTTGCAGTGCATTGAGCAGCATTTTAACACACACTTTCCCTCCTCACACCAGACCCTGCTGCCTTCCCACCTACTGCCTGAAATATTCATCTGGGAGAGTGCTGTCATGATGAAACACACATTTTAATGCTTACAAGAACACTGCCCCGGGCTCTTTTCACAGCATCAGTCACCTACCATCAAATCAAAGCTGCTTCTGAGAGGTGAAAGCATGAGCAGGCCCCATACCGTATATATATATATATATATATATATATATGTATATTTATATGTATATATGATATAATATGTGGTGTAAATATATATATATATATACCACACTACAATAACAGGACTGGAATATTTAGCTGTGAGCAAACAAGCAGGTATCGGCTCAGTTGATGATCCACCTCAGCTCTCTGGTCCTTTGTTTAGTTTGTCGCAGATGTTCCTGCCTCCATGTGTGTGTGTGTGTGTGTGTGTGTGTGTGTGTGTGTGTGTGTGTGTGTGTGTGTGTGTGTGTGAGGGAGGGAGGGAGCAGGCGTGCGGGATGATTTTCACCGTGGTCTACTGATCTCCGCGCTACATTAGGTCGGGTCATTGCTGTGATTGCTGCCAAAGCTGCCAGTGGACCAAATGAATGTCTCAGGAGGAGGACCGGGAGCCACCGCATGCATATCAACACCACCAAGGCTGCAACCGGCTTCCAGAGCAACACATTTACTGTTAGATTATAGTGTGAGCTCTTGATGGACGCAACAAAATGTATTGATGATTCCAAACGTAATAACGTAGCTTGAATTCCCACAATCGTGACGACGAGAGAAGTATCTGCAACATCAACGGACCGCTCTGCTCTACTTTCTATTCCATTTGCATGTTCATGTTTTGTTTGTTTTCCCGAAGATGGCTCTAATTTGAGTGTTACTTCACAGCCGACAGATGAAGGGAATGAAGAGGACTGCGGGTTGGAGGACAGTATAAATAAATACACAGAGGGCCTCATTCTGTCGGGTCCATTGTCTTTAGAGTCGTACTGTTCATGCTTTGCAGACACTGGAGGGGGAAACGCACGCTCAGAGGCTGGCAGCACCTCTCACAGGTTCAGAAGTGTCAATGCATCCACTGAACACCAGCAGACGTGTGTTCGGATCTCCGCCTGCTTTGTCAGATTGCGTCTGAAGTTGGAACCAAAGTTCTGCACACACAAAAAGGCATCGCTTATGAGGAGCGACTGTCTGGCTCAGGGTCTCCGCGGCGCGGTTGTCCATCAGTGTCCAAAAGTCTCCCCAGGAACAAATGTGACTGGCTGCTTAAAATTCCCAGCGGTTTATGGTTATTAATTATAGCAATTCAGGCATCTCTAATCCAGGTGTAGGTGATTAATAGTAGTCTGAGAGGTGGAGGACGAGGCCTTCAGCAAGTCTCACGCTATAAATCTACACTTCTCAAGGAAAGACGCAGCATTCAGATGCATCTCTGCTGGACGTTTTATCTATCAATCAACGTGTTTTTTTCTTACTTTGGGAAGCTCTTTTGCAAACTTCTCCATCCCTTACCTATGTGTTGTAATTATTGATTTATTAGTGTGTTTTCAGGATCAGCGCCGCAGACTTTTGATTTATTTATCCTACAGTAGTTTCCTCATGCTGAGGATGTGGGGAGAGGAATCCTCCACTTTATTCAATGTCGTGTGCGTTTTCTTTTGGGGGGGAAACCAAATGCATCTCAATGAAGATGAAGCCGCTGCTTTGATTCCTCCCTAATCGAACTGAAGTTTGGTGGCGCAGACGTTTCTCAGGCACAACAACACATGCATTTTTCATAAAAGACAGATCATGGAAAGCAGTTCAGAGTTGGATGGCGGTGACATATTTTGTGCTGAATACTCCATGCATATTTCATAACGAAAAGTATTTTTTCTCCACGATAGCTTTGCGGACTCGGAGGCCCTCGGAATATGAGAAAGTGGAGGTATTCATCTATTGTTAACCGTTTTGTTTTGTGCATAAATAATAAACTTAAATCATAGTCAGCTTGAATCACACCGCCTGAAACAATATCCCATTATAGCTAATGGTATTTTATCTTTATTATACTCACATTTCCATAAACTTTAATCAGCAGAAAACCACTCTGCCTCCCTCCAAAGAAATAGCATTACTATACAGAGGCGATGAAAAAAGGGTTGAAAGCTTTCACTGCATAACAGATAGAAAGGTTGTAATAGATTAATTAGATGGTTTTTAGGCTTTTTATTTTACCCTGTGGTGAAGCCTGACCAGAGTGGCTTAAATAATGGTAGGAGGCAGACATACGATGCTTTGTTGTCAAACCAAAAGGTGTTTATTTTATCTAAATAACTCTGCTGCCCGTGAACTCAACATCATCTACAAACAATATAAATGAACAAATCAAACAAAAGGTAAATGTACTGCACACAAAGAGACTACCTTCACCGACACATAGTTGCACCATAATGGTCTCCCACTTCCCTTCCCGAACAGCCACAGGCAGAAGGTTTAAATACCGCCTCCAATCAGACGGAGGAATCCACTTTGCACACAGTGTGGGTGAAACTGTTAACCCCCCTCGACTTGGTCTAACCCCATGATGTCACAGCTGTAATCAGTCAGCGTATAAATAGAGGCCGTGGCTGGGCGCCTCCTTCTTTGGCCTCTGAAAGAGATGGTATGGTAAGTACCAACACAAGACATGGTTAATGGACGGCCTCACTGACTCGGCACATAAACATGGGGACAAGTGGGTGCGTTCTCAGCCACTCTGTCACATACCCCTAAACAAATTATTATGGAGAACTTATTATACCGAGAAAAGCAGCTGATGCACTTCACTCATCTTAAAAGATTAAAGGAATGTGAGCAAAACTAAGACAAACAAAAAGCGTGTTCTTTTAGTATTTTTGCCAATTTCTTAAGTAAAATTACATTTCTTTTGTCTATTTTAAGTCAAAATGTCATTGGAATTACTCCAAACTAAATTATTCTCATACAGATTCTTTCCAACAATACACTTTTGCTCAAAACTAACTTGTGACTGCTTGTTTTGTGACGTCTTCTTGGTCCGTTTACGATGATAAAATACTGCATTCTATATCATGTTTACTACAATATTTAAACTAAAATATATCAACAACTATTGGATGCATTGCCATACAATTTGGTTCTGACATTCCGACAATTTTGGAGACCTCGCCTGAATGTTCTCTGTTCTAAACCCTCTCTAACTTTGTTCTGCTTCACTTTATCAAAGTCAAGCTTTGCAGAGAGAATGTTCACATATTGTGCTATGATTTGGGTTAGAGAATGTTCACATATTGTGCTATGATTTGGGTTAGAGTTGGACCTTACAGCTGCAGCATTTCAAAGAAAAAATCATCCTGAAAGTGATTTTTTTTCTAGATGGACCATTTTTTGCTGTGCGTCATTTTCATTTACTCTTAACCAGTAACATATAGACTGATATTTACACATCTGAACAAAACCTCACATGTGTACCTTTTATTATAACACCCAAATTATTCAAATAGCCCTAGTGGTTGCAGAGATACACCCGTTTTAGTTTGGGTATGCAATTTTCGAGGAAAGGGCCTAAAAATTGACAGGCTAGCTGGTAAGCTAGGTAGTTAGTATTGACCCGTAGTTAGTTGATCCGTAGTTGGCGGTCATGGTCGGGTCATTGTCACGGCTCCGACACAGCGCCGCAGCGCTGCCTTATGAACCGTCTGCACTAAAAACACTAAATGAAAATGCAAAACGTGTCTCATATGAAATGGTAAATCCCCGTCTGCTCCGCAGAATTGGCGGGTTAGCTTGTAAGCTAGGTAGTTAGCATTGACCCGTAGTTAGTTGACCCGTAGTTAGCAATGACCCGTCATTGCTAACTACGGGTCAATGCTAATGACCTTTTTAAAAAGGTCCGAATTGGCAGGCTAGCAGGTAAGGTAGCAGGTAAACTACCTAGCTTACCAGCTAGCCTACCAATTCGGACCTTTTTAAAAAGGTCAGAATTGGCAGGCTAGCAGGTAAGCTAGTTAGTTGACCCGTAGTTAGCAATGACCCGTCATTGTCACGGCTCCGACACAGCGCCGCAGCGCTTCCTTATGAACCGTCTGCACTAAAAAAACTAAATGAAAATGCAAAACGTGTCTCGTATGAAATGGTAAATCCCCGTCTGCTCCGCAATCGCTCCCCGTCATCTCTCAGCTGTCATCTGCTGCAGTTTGTCACAATACAGAGCATCCCAACGACTCTCCGGCTGACAGCTCTGAGGCCCCACTGAGGGGAATCCGGTGCGTTTGTGAAAAACACCGCACACACCGTTTGTGAAATCTACATTTTCAAATAAAAATTGAGAAAGAAACGTAATCTCAGGGAGCCGGTGAGGCTTTGCCGCTGGAGAAAATTAATTGTTACCCGCTCGGCGACGGCGTGTGACAGTTGTTGAATAGGCGAGATAATGGCTTTATCATCCCACCATGAAACAGCCTTATTGAAATAAGTGACAAGCAGTGCAACAGGAAGGGCGCTCGAGCTGCAGATAACAGACGGAGAGGAATCGATGGTATCACGTTTAAAACAGAGCGAACATCATCTGACAAGGAACAGGTTTTCAGTGCGTTGACAGGCCTCAGAAGTAAAGATTTCAGAGCAGCCGGAGACAAAAGACTCCACTGGATTCAGCCCAGTTTATGGTCTAGTTGATGGTGGATTGGCGGCTGGGAGCATTGGTTTTCTGCGCCACACGACTCTAATGCATCTCATTACAGAACCAGTCCAGATGGATTTGGGTTAGAGGGAGTATCAGGTCAGAAAGAAATGCATTAGATGAACTCAGCAGCAGCAGAGTGTCTGACTTACATGAACTACAACAGCTTCGTAAGTATGTAATTGGAGTAGTAATTGGAATTAAATTGAAATGTTTGACTAATTCTGAAAGGCTTAAACAAACAGTATAAGCAAAGCATTAATATGTTGGAATAGGACTGCATGCGTTTCAACAACAAGGAAGTACTCTGACACCATTATTTTGCATTTTAACTTGAACATAGTCATTAAAGACGGGTTTTAAGAGTCGAAAGAAAAGATACAATGAAATAAAAACATTTATAACGGTATAAATAAAGTAATGACTGTAATGTTGTTGGCCAATTTAAACCTTGAACTATGCAAATAATTACTTAAAAATAGCTTAAAATATTACAATACGTACATTTTTCCCATAGATCCAATCAGAACTAGCTTAATTGCATCATGATTAATAAGGTCCATTAAAGGAAGACATTAAGGGCTTCAGTGATGGACTTTAATGGCTTTGTATTTCAAACAATATTCAGACATTTATGCCTCAAATTTGGGATTAATTGCAATAGATTACGTTATTTTAAATGGACTATATGCACAGTTTGAGAGGTTTTTAAAGCATTTATACAAGCACAAGGACCTTAATTATACAATTAAGTTCAGGCGTTCAAACCAAATATGGGGATAATAAATGGATTTAAATGTATTAAAGTATTTCAAGTGGACTATACACAGTTTGAAATGGTTTCAACCAGTGAAAATCCCTTAAAATTGACCAAAAAACAAAATAAATCATCGCCTATAATTATATAACAAATCACTATCAATGGGATTTATGGTTTTGGTTTCACAGTGGTCGTTTGAGATGTTTGGTATTTATTGTGTATTAACTAATGAACCTGTGTCTTATGACATGTTTGTGTCTCATTATACCATCACTGTCTTTACTTTGATGGCTATTAAAGTGAACAAAGACAAGAATTTAAAGACAAAACAAATGGACCACAACGTCTGCTAAGCATCATTAAAAATAAAGAGGTTTTTACTGATCTTTTCTTTGTCTTTTGCTTGATCAAATCTGAACAAAAGGCAAAGAATGTGGGCAAATAAATGCACATATTGTGAAGGGTTCAAGGTCGTTATCGGGCTTAAAGAGAATAAAAGTAGCTCGCTAGGAGTTGACAATCAAACAATCACCCAAAAACACATTCTCAGCATGTCGCGGTATCAACTCAAAGGTGTATTTTTGATGTCGGCGGCATCAAACCATGACCTGAAAACACACGAGCGCCTCTGCCTCGTTGCAATTCCCCTGGAGTTAGTCTCTCCGGGGCGAAGAGATTTGACTCGTCTCAGAATCAGCCCATGACAACATAATGAGCAAACAAGGCGGTAATAGACAAAGGATTGTGGGGGATCTTGTGCCGCACACAGTCCCACCACGCACTTCAAAGTAAAAGCACCCTCTCCCTGGAGAAGCCTCTCGCTCCTTAAACACTGCCACCTCCCCCTCCCGCCCTCTTTCTCCGTTTCGGCCCCTCCAATTAAAAGGTCTCTGGCCTACTTCTTGACAATCACTGTAATGCTGTGCAGCTTCTCAGCTGATTGGTAGCCTGCATACAGATCTCTCACATGAATTCTAAATGATCATCTAATTACACATTCGATCGACCTACGCAGTTACGCAAAGGACATTGTTTAGCTTAGTGCGATAGCCGAGATATTTTATGCATAAAAAGAATAGTGCGTGAGGTTAACGGCAAGCATAACTTTTTTTTTTCTTCATTAAATGACCTCAAGAGAAGAGAAACGATAACTCCAACTGCCAATGAAACCCTGGGGGGATGTTGCGGCTCCACTGAGCAGGACTAAGGGTCCCGTCGTTGCCAGAAACCATTACCCACTGAAGACGCTCCACGGCCTCCGCCATTGGAAATGAAATCAGTAAAATGGACGGTAACTCGATTGCCCCCCTTTGTCCTCACGGAGCACCGCTCGGACCTTTCAGGTCTTCGTCGGGGACAGATCTTCAGATTTTGACAGGGATTATTAATTAGCAGGCATTACGGCGCGCGCAGTCGACGACATGTGCTTGTACGGGTCATTTAGGAGTCAACAATGCTGACGGAGCGGGCCTCTCGCATGCAGTCACAGCGGTGGAGGAAGTATTCAGATCCTTCACTCGATGCCACACTGAGAATACTCAACCAGAAGTAAACATCCTGCATTCAAAACCTCATGTAGCCCTTTAAGGCCTAAACCCTAATCCTGTTTGAGTTGTGTTTAGAGGTTGTACATGGGGATTATATATTATTGTAGCCCTGATTTTTATGTTTAATTTGATACCTAACATGTTTTTGGAGGGATTTATACCATGTTTCTTTTATTGAATTGTACCTTGTGACCTGATTTAAAAGGGTCCCCATATTAGGGAACCCTAGGGCTAAAAAAATGTGCTTGAAGTAAAAATGAAAGGAATTGATTGAGCAGTAAAATGTATCCGATGTTTCTGAAGTCATATTCCTGCTGCATTAATGTGTCTGGTGTAACTCCGTATTATCCTGTTGTCTAGGTTAATCTACAGCAACGCATCATATTCTATAAAATAATAAACATAATGTGTTTGTAGCGTCTCTGTCCTGGGAGAACCTTGTATCTCTAAAAAGAACAAACGGCCTGTTTTCAGCTTTGTGACGATGCTTTTTCCAGCCTTGAGTATTTTATACTACAATGGAGCAGGATTGTAGGCTGCTGTGAAGACTCACAGGAAGCTGAATAATGACGCAGTCAGCGAAAAGCAGAGCCCCGCGATCCGACAAAAATGATCAATCTCAGAAGATAAGAACGTTTCCCACTAATCAGGTTTCTACACACGTTTCCCCCGGCAGCATTTCAGAGTGAGTCGACACACACGCGTTGATAAGAGCTTTTTAATCTTTACTGTCTGATGATGATGGCGCTGAACACAATTTAAAATAACTTAAGTGTTCGTAAACTGTGCTTTATATTAAAAATACATAAATCACAAATCCTAAGTGTTGATTCAGCTAACAAACCTGCAGTAAACAGTCTAAAGCTTATTGCGTTTTATAATTCATGAAAAAAAAAACATTGTATTCGCACCACGAAGAGTGTGAGAGGTAATACTTGTTGGACGAGTCCAAACAGTATCAGATACTTTGCTAACTAAAAGTAATGGATGAGGTCCAGCTTCTGCAAGTCGTAGCACAAACTCAAATCAACACAAACATTGACAGCTTATTTGTAAAAAAAACATATTGTGACAATAGTGTAACATCTTGTGGCAATTGCATAAAAAAGGCATCAAATTAACAACTTTGGGGTAGATCATGTTTTCTCCACTGGAAGAGCACTACATTGTGTTTTCCCCACTGGAAAGGAACCATAAAGAGGCCTTCATCATATATTTATCCACAAGAAGGACACATAATCACGTTTCTCCATTATTTGGGCACCCTAGAGGGACCTTCACCATGTTTTCTCCACTGGAAGGGAATTCTAGAGGGCATTTGATCACGTTTTCTCCACTGGAAGGGTATCGTGGAGGGACCTTCAACACGTTTTCTCCACTGGAAGAGCACTACATTGTGTTTTCTACACTGGAAAGCAACCTTAAAAGGGCCTTCATCGTGTATTTATACACAAATAGGGCACTTCACCACATTTTCTCCACTGGAAGGGAATCATAGAGGGCATTTGATCATGTTTTCTCCACTGGAAGAGCACTACATTGCGTTTTCCCCACTGGAAAGGAACACTAAAAGGGGCCTTCATCATGTATTTATCCACAAGTAGGGACCTTCATCACGTTTTATCCACTGGAAGGAAATTCAAGAGGGACCTTCATCACATTTGCTCCACTAGAAGGGAATCCGAGAGCACTAAATTGCGTTTTCCCCACTGGAAAGGAACCCTAAAGGGGCCTTCATCATGTATTCATCCACAAGAAGGGACCTTCATCACGTTTTCTCTACTGGAAGTTGCGTGTTCCCCACTGGAAAGGAACCAGGGGCCTTCATCGTATATTTATCCACAAGAAGGGACCTTCATCACGTTTTCTCCACTGGAAGGGAATCCGAGAGGGACCTCTCTGAGCGCTTCCTCCACGTAAGGTCAATACTACTGATCATAACCTGCATACTAGCGTGTGCGTGTAAACACACCGCCAGACGCACCCCTCTGGTTCCGTCGGTTAGAGCTGTCAATACTGTTCATGTCGTTACATGTCTGAGTGAAACTACAGCAGAACCCTGAACGACAGGTGAGTCACATCACCTGATCGAAAGATACTGTAAGAGTTCATGCACTGAAAGCGGAAGCAGCACCGCCTTTTACAAAGCAAAGGCAAGTTGGAAGGAAGGGGGAATTTCTCCCAAACCGCCTTCAAAAGGATTTCCATATGCAGCGTCTGTGCAGATCATGAATTAACCATGATTGCAAAAATATATCCCTTGCAGTAGCTGCACTACATGGAATATTGGTATGTAAAATAATGCGAATGATCCCCAGAAATATGTACGCATGCATAGTTGATGTGGAGTCGGTCTGCGTCTTCTACCAGACAAATTAGCTTCAAACGTCTCGAGCACTTTGGTTAAATGAACTTCTTTCACAGAAGCATAATTGCACACAAAATGTACAAGTTACATTTTCATTGAACGACATTCTTCCCTTCTATTCATTCACACACCTATAGACACAAAGCCGGCACAGCAACGTCGCCCATTAATCTTCCCAGAAACCAAAGCAAACAGAAATAAGCACTCTCTCAAGTCTGACAGGGGAGGCTGCGGTTGCTGTTGCTGGGGAAACGCCTCCGAGAGACGGCGATGACCGACACCTCGGGGACCGGACGGCCTGATGGGTGAGCGAGGGGACGAGCCAGTGTTTGTGTGTCTGTCTGTGTGTGGATGTGTGTTAATGAAAGTGTGTGAATACGTCTTCAGTCATCTTAGTCGATGGATGGTACACTCTGAGCTTCTCAATACGCTCAAGTTCCTGACGTGAAACACAAACTTCAGAGAATAGTTTTTACCTCAATGTCACAAATTGTGGCCTTTTTATTGAAAATAAATCGTCAAAAAAGACCCAATCTAAAAATAAATTGATCGTACTTACACTGCTAACTGTATAAAGCTCGACATCCGTAGAGTAACGATGGTGATTTCCAAACCCAGTCGCCGAAATAAAGTTGTAGGTTTCTGAAAATCACAGAAACGTTGATTCTCGATGTTCCGAATCAAACGTTTCATATCAACTCTCTGAGTTTCTGTGCATGTGTTGTTCCTATGAACAAGCCTCTCACGCCATCTTGTGTTCAATGAGAAGACGTTACAACAAATGAGCTCACGTTTCTTCTCTATTACTATACACACAGTGTGTGTACATAGTACAAGTACATAGTACACATAGACAAATGACCATGATTGTTTGCATTATTTTTAGGAAAGTAAATGGTTCCAGCTTCTCAAATGTGAAGATTTGCTGCTTTTCCTTGTAAAACGTTACTAATTGCAATTTAGGTTTAATAATGTTGAGGTTTGGACTGTTTGGAGCACAAAACAAACATTGTGACGGTGTCACTTTGGCCTCTGGGTCATTTAAAAAAGGCATTTCTCGCAACAATTAATCAATTAATGGAGAAAATTATTAATCCACAACGAAAATAATCAATAGGTAATAATTATAAATAAGATCTTTCTCAACCAAATACAACAGAAACAAATCCTGCTTTTACATCAATATGATTAATAATAATATATAATTTTAACTAGTACTGTCACAAGGGTAACTTAATATTTTAAGTCACATTTTCAATGACTTGTGGTATTAGTAACAGAGTTTAGGTACAATCAGTGGTGGGTTGAAGTGTATCTGCCCAAGTACTGTGCTTAACTACAATTTTGAGGTACTTGTACTTGAGTATTTTCATGTTACTTGAAGTTATTTTGCAGACTCAGACTATTAATACAGAACATAAATCATAAAGTATATACAGTTATTAAAAATGAGCTCCACCTTTACCAGCTGCAACATTAAACTGATGAACACATGAAAGCATCCATTATTATAATCCAGTGACATCATGTATTTTTCTGCACAATGAGTATACTTTAAGTAAATCTATTTTGAAGCTAATACTTTTGTTCGAAATTAACATTTTGAACGCACGGCTATTATTATTAATCCAAGTATTATTATTTTTTACAGTGTAATATTAGTATTTCTTTTTTCTTTTTAAGATCTGAGTACTTCATCCAGTGAGATGCTGCTCACATCACCAATCGCGCATGCGCAGCGGCTCCCTCTCCTCTCTCCTCTCTCCTCCTATGACTGACCGCCACTGACCTCAGTTTCTGCAGCAGCGCACAACTTAAGAGGCAGCACGCGCGCACACGAGACACCCCCACGCGAGGAGAGATGGCCGGCATGTTCGGGAAGATCTTCGTGGGCATTTACGTGGAGATCAAACGCAGCGACGGTACGTAGCTAACACGGACACCGACGAGCCGCTGACACCGCTCCCCCCATCCGGCGGGTCCGGATGAGGGAAGCTAACGTCACCGCTGATTCTGCAGCTCCAGCCGAGCCGCAACATCTTCCTCCATCACCGTTAAATAAAAAGCCGGTTATGCGGGTTGAGAGGACGACATGCATGTTGTTGACTGCTCTGCCTCCTCCAGCAGCGGCCGGTGCATCGGGGCTGATGGATGATGCATGCATGCATCCGGGGCCTCTCCCTCTTCTGGCTGCCGGCACTGCTTTTAAAAACGGCTTCTTCTTTTTTTTTTTAACTGTACAAATATGTGGATAAGGCTGCTAAAAAAATCTAACTAACAGCCGTTAAATGCAGCTGTTGAAGTGGTGAATGACAGCCAGGGAGAAGTCTTCATCCATCATCCATCTTGAGCCACACCCATTAGCATCAGTGTCCTCATATTGGAGGCAAACTGCAGGAATCCATACATTTTATATTTTGTCATTTTCTTCCTGCATGAGATGATGTGAGAGCGGTATTCTCAGCCAGGGGTTCTGGTTCGTGGCTCGCTGGTTAACGTCCGCCTCTCAAAAAAGGCTAAATGCAGCATCAACACATCCTATAAGTCTACAGTCCCATGCATCTCTTTTGCATCCTCTCTCTTCGCAGGGCGAATACACCAGGCCATGGTCACATCGCTGCACGAGGACAACGACAGCGTGACCGTGGAGTGGATCGAGAATGGAGACACCAAAGGGAAAGAGGTACAGCCGCCACTCAACTTCCTGTATCGTGCACCTGGACGTCCTCTGATAACTGTGCAAGAAACTGGAAGCTTGGATTTAAACCGGCACAGCTTCCCGTTTCACAATAAAGCAGCCGCTAACAAGCTGGAATTAACCGGCGGCGTTTGTTACTCTTCTTTTGAACTTCACAGTAGAAATAGAAGGTGGATTTAGAGCGAGTGGAATATCAGCTGAAGAAATCCCAGTATAAACCACTGAGTCGTCTGCAGAGCGCCTGAAGGAAAGCAGAATAACTTCACCAGAAATACATTCAACATCAAAGGTTCCCTCTTCTTTTGGGGGACGAAAACTATTTCAACGTTAAATATAACATTTGGTGTCTGGATTATAATGTTCTTATAAAGTACAAATTATTTAAGGGAAAGAAGAAAACCAGCCGATGGCGTAAAATATAGAAAATACTGTGTACATTAAAAAATACACGCACTCATTTTTGTTCATAGATGTGGACAAACAGACATTTTTAACATCTTTTGATGCTTGTCCATCTCATCTCGGTTCTGTTTCTTCTTCTATGAAGAGCTGAAAGTCACGACGTCACTTCCTGTCGTCGCCGCTGTTCCACTCGCTTCTTGAGCTCAGTGCAAAATCTCATTCTGCATTTATTCTCACCGTTTAGGATGGGCATAAAACTACAACTCCCATGCGAAAAACTACAAACGCAGCAGCGTGGGTACTGTTGTCTATTAGAAGCAAACTCCCGTGTTGTAATCTCGTGAGTCCTCTTGTCCCCTGACCTCTTCTGGAGACATGTAGTCCACGAAGGTCTTGGGCTTATGGGAGGTTGTGTTGTTAGTCATCAGAATAAATGTCAATGTTTTTTCTTGCTCCTGGAACAGAAGCTGGAGGTTCTCGCTTGCAGAAGAGGTCTTGAGATTTGTTTCCTTGTTTCCAGATCGATCTGGAGAGCGTCTTTGCTCTGAATCCAGACGTTACTCCCGACGAGGAGATACCACAGAGTCCGGAAGCTCCTCTTCCTCCCTCCACTGTTGCCAAAACCAGCAAACTCCCCAAGGTCTGCTATCAACCCCTGTTCATGACGCGCTCATGGATGATTATTCTCCACAGAAACAATAACTGTAATAAGTACTGAACGTTTGAAAAGGGGCAGGTTTGGGTGCCTGGAGGTCTGGGTCTACGCTACACAGGGTTTACAAGCTATTATTATTATTATTATTATTAGCAAACTCCTTTGGGTAAAATAATCAGATAACAGCTTGTCATAACTTTCTTTTGAAGTTTTCGATAAGCGTAAATAATAAAAGTTTCATAATAATGGTCCAAAAGGATGAGAAACTGCAGTTTTGCAGTCAAAAATCTCCACTGAGAGTTACTCTCCACAAACATAAAAAAGCTTTATAACGAACCCACGGTTTGCTGCTGAAGAATCAGAACGATTGCTTCACACAAACAAAAAGCAGTACGATCAGGTCTTAGTTTCCTTTGCTTTGAATCCTGCTCTTTGGATCTATTACGATGCATTTACAGAACAGATTGTTCAATTGATTAATAGATAATTGGAGAATCCAAACTAGTAGAGATGCAACATAATTACAGATTTTATACAGAACGGTTTTACTTTTAAACTGTGAGGAAGCAGGTTTTTTCTGATCTCCATGGAGGAAGCTTCTGTGTTTAAAAGTGTAACGGAGAGACAAACAGGGAAAAAGGAAAAGCACGACTCTGAGACAGATAACAAAGATAATTCCTTTTACTGAGCAGAGGCCGGATCAAACAGGCAGATCAGGAATACACACAAGGGACCGCTGGAGAGAAACACAAGACGATCTGGCAGAGGACCTAAATAGTGAGGGACTAACGAGGGAATGGGCTGCAGGTGAGCCGGGCAGGAGGACCAGGTGAAGGGAATGAGGATGACGAGGAGCTGAACCGTGATGCTGCTCGTGTGAATCTAGCTGCTATGTGGTTTTCACAAACGTTTTTTTAATACATTAACGTTCGACTCGATGAGACTGACGTTGACGTGTGCTTTGAGATCAGAAATGTTGCGTCGTAATGAAAGTGAAGGATTCCCACTGTTGGAGGTGATCGCCTCTTTATCCTTGTGCCTCCTGTGAAATCAGTCTCTTCAACGTCCAACTCTGATCTGTTTTTATTTCCAGACCAAACGGATTACGGCGATACCTAAAGCTGAGAATCCCCCACGAGAGAATAGAGGTATGTTTGATTTGAATCGGAGGTTTTCACTCGCTGGAAGATACTTTAAAACCCTAGTTGTCTGTGCATCAATGGCTCCGCTACGAACAGGAACTGCTAATAGCTAATTCTGCTTTGACAAAATGCTAACTAATGTAGTTGTAGCCCACAGCTAACTAACTGACTACATGCCAACATTATACTTCCTGTTTACATCTCCCAAAGCATTATGGGAACTATAGTTCCAAAACATACCGTAGAAGAGCGTGATTCACTTTGTTTCATGTTAAACATCACTGAGCTTCTCAATATTATTCTTATTCTTGGAGCAATTATTTTGTATCTATTATATTATATTATCTCCATAAACGCAGTACGGAGACATGGATTTAGAACAAATGAATTCAACAGCAACGTGTGCTTCCCATCGACTGTATATAAGAAGTGTCCGTAGTCACTGTAAGGTCACCCGTTGGTTTGTGGACTACAGTTATGAAGCCTTGAGTTCGGCATTTTGGCCGTCACCATCTTGTTTTTTGCAACCAGGCGTGACACAAGAGGGTGGAGCTAAGTACAACCAAATTGGTCTATTTGACTCTAATTGGACCATAATTTACTAAATTAAACATAATGCTGTATTCAAGAAGACTTGAAACTAAAGATTGAGACATAAACTCATGTTTACAATGTTTACTGAGGGAATACATCAAGAGAGAAGTAGAGTCATTTATATAGACTTCTATACAACCAGAGGAGTCGCCCCCTGGTGGTCAGCAGAGAGAATAAAGACAATGTGTCAAACGTCACATAGTTTCTGGTCACAGACTATAAGATTTTGCAAATATTGGGGATCTTGCAGCGTCACTACTTGCAATAATACAACTAGATTGTTTTTAAGATGAAGTCCTGATGAACATTTTACATTTCATTTCATTTAGCTGACTCTTTTATCCAAAGCGACTTACACTTACTTTTTGCTCTATACACCGTAGTCACAGCAACAGGGAGCAATTCAGGGTTAATATCTATTATATTATCTCCTCAAGGACGCAGCGAGTAGTGGAAGAAATGCTGTGTGCAGAAACAGAAGCAACTTTTTGTCCACAGCTTGTGTGCAGTTGTTTGTGACCCACCTGCTGGTTGTTGACAATGTTCACGTCAATGAACTTCACTATTTACATGAGCCTATACGATAATATTCCATGAAATATTCAAGGTTTTTTATTTTGCCATTTGTGCATAGACCAACAGTCCAGACACATTGGATTTTGTTGTGCAGGGCTCTCTGAGTCAATAGTTTTGGAAATAAAAAACACACTATAATAGAAAGAGGAAAAAATATGAAAACACTATACATGCGGTGGTATATGTACAAAAGGGTTATTAGATACAGTTTAAAACAAATGTTAAATAACTAATAAATAGGCTAGTCCTGAGTGCTGTTCCTGGATTGTGAAAAGAGGGAAAAGGGGAGATATTATATGGGAATATTGCACATTTTGAGAGGTGGAAGAAAGTTATGTGAGGATATTGCACCTATTTCAACAGAAATATTCCTACTTAATAAAACCCCAACTATCTGCATGAATAGATACCAGTAGAGTAAAATACGTTTGTCTGCTAGTTTTATAACTTTCATCTTTTAATGGGTTATCTGTGTGCTCCTCAGCTGCCGCAGTGGGAACCACCCGCGCCCGTCCCAGCCAGCAAACCCAACCAGCAGAGCCGCCTCCGCCGGCCATCGCACCGCAGTCCTCTCTCAACCAGTCGCTGCTGCAGCTGCAGAACGGTAACACACACACACACACACACACACACACACACACACACACACACACACACACACACACACACACACACACACACACACACACACACACACACACACACACACACACACACACACACACACACACACACACAGGCCCGGTCCCAATCTCCACCCTTAAGCACTCAGACTTTTTGTGAAGTCCGTGAGGGTTTAGTTCTGTTCCACTGTCACATCGTCGAGTGTTTGAGTCTCTGACAGATATTTTGTGACCTTTTTATGTTCTCTTTCCGTAAGTCAGCATTAGATGCAGACTTTGCTCAAGGGAATTACCCATAGTTCATAGCAATGTGACGTTAAATGCGCAGTTCCAATGAAAAAAAAAAAAAAAGGTAAACAAAGAGGCACGTGATAAAATACATTTACACCACAACATTACGGATTAATGATGGAACATAAAAACACATGAAAATATATTTATAATATTTATTTACATTCATCAAACATTTCGTTTTGACAAAACGCGTAAATAGATAATTTAAAATGACTTCTCATCTCGTGAGGAAGACGTTCAAATCAGTGAAATAAAAAGTATAAAATAAATACACAATTGTACACAATATTTTTTTATGCAGTCACGTTATATGTTGCAGCAAAGTGCCGTCACATTCCTATTCACACCATCAAGCCCTAAAGCCTCTCACACTCAACCACTTAGAGCTGACGTCAGTGAGTCCCTGAGGGTTCAGGGTTCAGGGTTTAGGGGACATTGGGACCACGAGGGCAGTTGTGCGTTGTTGTTTTCTGGCAGACCACAAACCGATGATGTCATGCTACCGCACAGCTGCGAGGGCCTCAAAGGCTCTTTCTTTCTTTCTTTCTCTTTTCTTTGACTTGTACCACAGCGCTGGTTTTAGCTCTCTTGGAGTCAGCATGAATGTATGTATGCTACTGTGGTGATAAAATTAATCAGATTCAACACTCAAAACGTGACATTTGAGAACTGCAGTGCAGAATCACTTCTATGGAGACGTCTGGTGACTACTGTGTTTTTATTTTTTTTATTTTTTACTGTCCAAAACCAACAATGAATGTTTCATCAGCCGGATATATTTAATCTCATTGTTGTCCAAAACTATTAACAACCAGTGGCATAATGCATATTAAGATGCTTTATTAAGAAAAAGTACAGTAGCTATATGAGCGAAAAAACACTCTGCTACTTGTAAAAGTCCTGCATTGATAATGTGAGTAAAAGTATGGGAGTATCATCGGAATGTACTTCAGGTATTACAAGTATTCTTTATGCCGAGTGCTCTCATTTTACTATGTCTGCACTTTTTTGGCGCTGTGTTACGACCACAGTGAGGGGGGGATTGTTTGTTTGTGTGTGAGTCGTTGTTTTATTTTAGGAAAGTGCTGCCCTTTTAGATTATTTTGTTGTGATTCATCTTTGCGCCTCTTTTTCCAGCACGGAAGAAATCCAACTGTGTGAAGGAGGTTGAGAAACTGCAGGAGAAACGAGAGAAGAGACGAATTCAGCAACAAGAGCTCAGAGAGAAGAGGGCACAAGTGAGGAACACACACACACACACACACACACACCTGAGTAAAAACCAAGTTAGCTTTCATTATGAACTGCTTCCAAATCATTTGCGATGTCATAAAATCGAGCTTGTGCGTCTTACTCGTCCGATTGTGCCAGAAGTAAGAAGGCACAGTGTAAATATTGTGTTAAATATCCAAATTCAGAAGGTGGTTTTTCATTTGCTTCCAAATAAATACACACATACGAC
The DNA here is from genome assembly GCA_038501785.1 of Myoxocephalus aenaeus. Lineage (NCBI taxonomy): Eukaryota > Metazoa > Chordata > Actinopteri > Perciformes > Cottidae > Myoxocephalus > Myoxocephalus aenaeus. Next base: position 5,015,613 of record JBAMJR010000037.1, on the reverse strand, counting down.
GTTTACTGGTACGTTTCATTTGTTTTTTTTTGTTCCATTTCAGGAGGTGGACGTCCAGTTACCAAACTATGAAATCATGTGTATGATCAGAGACTTCAGAGCCAGTCTGGACTACCGGCCGTTAACCAATCATGATCTGGTGAGTCAGAGAACTGGTGACGGTTAACGGAAACAACCACAACTTCCAGGTCATTTATTGGTTTATTGGTTCTGCTTATTTCCTCCATCATCTCCAGTTATAAAACATTAAGGAGAAGTGACTTTAACATACTTATGGATTAGGAGAGCTCTAGATGCATGAGAATAAAAAAGGACAACCCGATTCGTCATTAAAATCTCATGCTGTGGTGTCAAACTTTACTAAAACCCACATAACTTTATTTTACATGTTAGTAAAGATCTTAATATTGCTATAATATCCAAATATACCCCTTATGTCAAGTTTAACTTTGGGGAAATGTTTATAGAATGATGATAGAATGTTGAGAGCTGAAACAAGCCGATTCAGAATCAATGGCAAACTGAGTTTTCTAACTTTTAAAGAGGAAATAAAAGTGGTTAAATGTCTCCCGTGATGTCTGAACGTACTTTATATCTTTCCCTTTGGACGCTGCAGATCGAGGAGCACCGGATATGTGTGTGTGTCCGCGCACGGCCCCTGAATAAAAAAGGTAAGAGAGGCTTTTTTTTACAATCGTTGCAGCGGGTGTCGAGGTGTCCGAGGCCGTGACGTCTGGGTCCGCGTGTCTCTGCAGAGCTGACGACGAAGGACCTGGACGTGATCACCATTCCCAGTAAGGACGTGGTGATGGTCCACGAGCCCAAGCAGAAGGTGGACCTGACCCGCTACCTGGAGAACCAAACGTTCCGATTCGACTACACCTTCGACGAGAACTCCACCAACGAAATGATTTACAGGTAATGCGTTTGTTTTATTGTGGAACGATTGCGAAATAAAATGTTTTCTGCATTTAAAACGTCTCAAATTGACGCTCTTCCTCTCTCAGGTTCACTGCTCAGCCGCTGGTTGAGACCATTTTTGAGCGAGGGATGGCGACCTGCTTTGCTTACGGACAAACTGGAAGTGGAAAAACACACGTGAGCGTTTGAATTGTAACTTGAGGAGAGTTGGCGGTTTCAATGCTCTGCTCTGACTGACTCGTCTCTGCTTTTAGACGATGGGAGGCGACTTTTCAGGGAAGAACCAGGACTGCTCTAAAGGGATCTATGCACTTTCGGGTTAGTTCCTCCCATAATGCACCTCTCTGTCGTCTCTGCTGGTTACTGCATCTGACTGAATTTAAGTCTCTGTTTTTATTTCTTTCCTTGTGCAGCCAGAGATGTTTTTCTCATGATAAAGAAGCCAAATTACAAGAAGTTGGATCTTCAAATCTTTGCCACATTTTTTGAGATTTACAGCGGGAAGGCAAGTGTCTTTTTTTTAAAAACGTGATTTAGTAGCGAATTTATTTAATTAGAGGACTGAGTTTGTGTTGCCTCTGAACTTTTTTTTAATGCAAGGATTATGAGCCGGTATTCATGAAGAGTCGCAGGCTAAAATTCACAGATTTTAAGCATTTTTTAGGCATCGGGAGTAAAAAAGCGTGTGAGCAACTTTCATGCTGATATTTAGGAGCGGTGTCCTAAACTGTTTGGGGTTTCCACAAGATGGCGTTCAGGCAGAGACGGAGAAGGGAATTAAAGATGGATAGACCTTGTGCCGGATGCACAGACTGTATAAGAAGTGGACGTAGTCGTCGTGGCGTCACCCGTTAGTTTGTGGACCGACGTTATGAAGAAGCCTCTAGTTTGGCATGTTGGCTGACGCCATCTTGTTTTTTTGCAACCACTCAACTGAAGTAACCATATTTGGACTGAGGAGGTAACTGAATACGTCTCTGGTAGAGACCTGTCAATCACCTTGTAGTCCCGCCCTAAAGCTTTACGGTCTGTTTGACTCTAAATGACCATAATTTACTAAATGAACATCATGCTGTATTGAAGAAGACTTGAAACTAGAGATTGAGACATAAACTCATGTTTACAATGTTTACTGAGGGAATAAATCAAGAGAGAAGTAGTCATTTATATAGACTTCTATACAACCAGATGAGTCGCCCCCTGGTGGTCAGGAGAGAGAATGCAGCTTTAACACATGACGCATATACTTCTATACAACCAGAGGAGTCTCCCCCTGGTGGTCAGGAGAGAGAATGCAGCTTTAACACATGCAGCATTGGCTTAAATATATAGTAGTTAAATATATAGTAATTTTGTCCTAAATTGTTGTATAATTCTCCTCTGGGGATCAACAAAGACTAATCTCATATTCTTAATTTATGTAAAAAGGTGTTCGATCTGCTCAACCGCAAAACCAAGTTGCGGGTCCTGGAGGACGGGAAGCAGCAGGTGCAGGTGGTGGGGCTGCAGGAGAAGGAGGTGAAGTGCACAGAGGACGTCCTCAAACTCATCGAATTGGGAAACGGCTGCAGGTAGGAGGAGGAGGCGACCGTGTAAACGCACCGCCGCCGAGAGCAGAAGTCTGTTTGCTCAATGACGAGCTTTACGTCTCCTCCAGGACTTCTGGTCAGACCTCGGCGAACGCTCACTCTTCTCGGAGCCACGCCGTCTTCCAGATCATCCTCCGCCGGCGGGGGAAGATGCACGGAAAGTTCTCCCTGATCGACCTGGCGGGGAACGAGAGAGGAGCCGACACGTCGAGCGCCGACCGGCAGACCCGCCTCGAGGGAGCCGAGATCAACAAGAGCCTGCTGGCACTGAAGGTAAAAGACATGCATTAGTCACTTTACTGGTCTGAAAACATCCAATCAGATCGTCGGTTTAACGTCTTTCATCCAGGAAATGAACATAATGTAGTGTGAACTCAAGAGCCCAGAAGCAGAGATGTGGATGATGGAGGTGTAACGGTGCACCTCGGGTTTTGGGTCACGGTTCAAGATGCTTGTTTTGTCCAAAACCCAAACATATTAATTTAACATGATTATTAAAAACAGCTGAAATCAGACACTATTTTGAAGTTTTCTTGATAAATATATTTTTCACAGCCAACTAATTGTTCCAATAATGAAGTGCTTTGCATTTAGAATTTGTTGTTCTGCACAACCACTCATGATGTCCCTCTCTCTCTCTAGGAGTGCATTAGAGCGCTGGGCAGAAACAAACCTCACACTCCGTTTCGAGCCAGCAAGTTAACCCAAGTGTTACGAGACTCCTTCATAGGAGAGAACTCCAGAACATGCATGGTGAGACGAGAGCAGAATATATTACATTATATTATATTATAGCACCTCCTGTCTGAATGAATTATGGAACACATGATCTCTGCGCAGATCGCAACCATCTCTCCTGGCATGGCGTCGTGCGAGAACACGTTGAACACGCTGCGCTACGCCAACAGGTAAACGGATTATTATTATTATTATTATTATAAGATTTAAATGACATTGAGGGAACAACGTGACGCGATCCTCTCCGTCTTGGTTTCAGAGTGAAGGAGTTCGGGATCAGTCCTTCAGACATTCCCTTCTCCCAGAGCGGAGGAGGAGGGAGTCGCTCCGAGCTCTCCCCGTCTTACGAGTACGATCCCTTTATACTTCACTGCTGCCATGTGGTCACGTGACTTCACCCATTAATCACCACTTTGTGTTGCTCAGAGCTTTAGAAGTCCATTCCAGTCCCAGACTGATGATCCATATCTTCCTTAGTGCCAATAAATCCCATGAAAAGACCAAAACTTACAATGCGCACACACAGTCAGCGACATGCACACACACACACACACAGTCAGCGACATGCACACACACACACACACAGTCATGCACACGCACACACACAGTCATGCACACGCACACACACAGTCATGCACACGCACACACACACAGTCAGCGACATGCACACACACACACACAGTCAGCGACATGCACACACACACACACACACAGTCAGCGACATGCACACACACACACACACACAGTCAGCGACATGCACACACACACACACACACAGTCAGCGACATGCACACACACACACACACAGTGTCAGCGACATGCACACACACACACAGTGTCAGCGACATGCACACACACACAGTGTCAGCGACATGCACACACACACACACAGTGTCAGCGACATGCACACACACACACACAGTGTCAGCGACACGCACACACACAGTGTCAGCGACACGCACACACACAGTGTCAGCGACACGCACACACACAGTGTCAGCGACACGCACACACACAGTGTCAGCGACACACACACACACAGTGTCACACACACACACACAGTGTCACACACACACACACAGTGTCACACACACACACACAGTGTCAGCCACACACACACACACACAGTCAGCCACACACACACACACACAGTCAGCCACACACAGTCAGACACACACACACACACACACAGTCAGCCACACACAGTCAGCCACACACACACACACACACACACACACACACACACACACACACACACACACACACACACACACACACACACACACACAGTCAGCAGGACACACACACACACACACACACACACAGTCAGCAGGACACACACACACACACACACACACACACAGTCAGCAGGACACACACACACACACACACAGTCAGCAGGACACACACACACACACACACACACACACAGTCAGCAGGACACACACACACACACACACACACACACAGTCAGCAGGACACACACACACACACACACACACACAGTCAGCGACACGCACACACACACACACACAGTCAGCGACACGCACACACACACACACACAGTCAGCGACACGCACACACACACACACACACGCACACACAGTCAGTCAGTCAGCGACACGCACACACACACACACACAGTCAGCGACACGCACACACACACACACAGTCAGCGACACACACGCACACACACACACGCACACGCACACACACACACACACACAGTCAGCGACACGCACACACAGTCAGCGACACACACACACACACACACACACACACACACACACACACACACAGTCAGCGACACGCACACACACACACACACACAGTCAGCGACACGCACACACACACACACACAGTCAGCGACACGCACACACACACACACAGTCAGCGACACACACACACACACACACACACGCACACACAGTCAGTCAGTCAGCGACACGCACACACGCACACACAGTCAGCGAGAGACACAGACAGCGACGCGCATAAACACACACACAGACACTCTCTCCCCATCTCTATCTCTCTCTCTCTCTCTCTCACACACACACACACACACACACACACACACACACACACACACACACACTCGAGCACCAACATGTGGATTCATCCGCCGCTATAAATAGTAAAATAGTCCCAAACAAATGCACGATGTCCTCCTGTTGGAGACCAACACAGTTTCTGTCTTTTCGTGGGATCAGTTCACCGGCCTCATCTTTTGAAATAAAGAAATAAGTTTCTATCTCTGCAGGGTTCTTTCTACAATGTTGTCAGACACTTAAAACAATCTGATCCTGCAGAGGCACAAAAAGCACTTAACATTACGTCCTGTAAAATCTGTCTGTTTAATGAGGGCCACCAAAATAAATCAGTATATTAAGGATGATAATGCTCAAGGTCCAGCATCACTTCCTCCTTTTCTTTGTGTTCAATCTGCATTAAGTTTTCTCCACCCACCATTCAGTATTCGTTGATGTTGAACTGCTTTTATGTTCCCAGGCTTTATTTCTCCTCCACCTGCATGCAGTCGTTCTGTAGTGTTTGTGGTTCTGCCCGGCGTGTATTGAGCGTTGACATGTCTGCACCCCGCATGCGGCGCCCCGCATCCGCTTTGCTCCGCGACACACCTCCGCTGTAGTTGCAATAGTCCTGTTGTTGCTTTAAGGGCGAAGGAACTCACGGCGGACCCCGAAGGCGCGATGGACATGCGTCACGGAGGACACGCCAACCAGCTGGAGGTGCTGGAGGCCCAGTGGGGCGTCGGCAGCTCTCCGCAGAGAGACGACCTGAAGCTGCTCTGTGAACAGAACGTAAGACGCTTAAAGGATCGCTTCACTTTTTAACCAGTAGAACACCGTCCTATTTTTAGGCCCTTTCCTCGAAAATTGCATCCCCAAACTAAAACGGGTGTATCTCTGCAACCACTAGGGCTATTTGAATAATTTGGGTGTTATAATAAAAGGTACACATGTGAGATGTTGTTCAGATGTGTAAATATCAGTCTATATGTTACTGGTTAAGAGGAAATGAAGATGACGCACAGAAAAAAATTAAAAGGTTTCAGGTCCGCCTATAAAAATATCACTTTCAGGATTATTATTTATTTGAAATGATGCAGCTGTAAGGTCCAACTCTAACCCAAATCATAGCTCAATATGTGAACATTCTCTAACCCAAATCATAGCACAATATGTGAACATTCACTAACCCAAATCATAGCTCAATATGTGAACATTCTCTAACCCAAATCATAGCTCAATATGTGAACATTCACTAACCCAAATCATAACTCAATATGTGAACATTCTCTAACCCAAATCATAACTCAGTATGTGAACATTCACTAACCCAAATCATAACTCAGTATGTGAACATTCTCTAACCCAAATCATAGCACAGTATGTGAACATTCACTAACCCAAATCATAGCACAATATGTGAACATTCTCTCTGCAAAGGTTGACTTTGATAAAGTGAAGCAGAACAAAGTTAGAGAGGGTTTAGAACAGAACATTCAGGCGAGGTCTCCAACACTTGCATTGGGGCACATTTGTGCGCATCTGTGACATTTTCATTTTCTCATGTACCAAACCATATATTTCACTTGTATATTACTTATGGTGTTCAATACATCCAAATACAGCAGTTTGGGGCTTTTTGATGATTTACAGTTATATTTAACAATGGCTCAGTCTTTTTTAAGAGCTCATATCTTGTGTTCTACTGGTCAGAAGTCCCCAGACCTATTGTTCTTGGCCTCTAATGAACCAGCAAGTTCTTGCCTTTAAAATATATAAGTAAATTGTTCATGTTTTTAACATAATTCAACAATAAGCAGGAGCATAAGCCATAAGGATGAGCAAGATATCTCTCAAATGACTGAGAGCTCCCCAAGTCTTGGAAAATATATATATATATATTTTTTTTGTACCGTTAGCATGATGCTAAACGCGATTAGCGCACCCTTTATAGATAGATAGATTACGACCCACTGAGTGGCGCCAATACCATCAAATCGACCGTGGGGCAAACACCCGCCTCTTCCCAGACATTTTTATCCATCAAAATATATTTTTTCCCAGCTGAAAAACTTTAATATTATATATTTGCTTGGTAGCTTCACGTGCGCCAACTTCCGCTTCATGGTTTGAGGTGCGTTCGAGGTCCAGGAAGAAAATGAATAGATTTTATAGAATAGATTAAAAAAAATTGTATGGGTATGACCACTTTTTCATTTTCGGAGATTAAAAAAAGTGCAACAGATTGATTTAACTTTTAAATCGTAGAAGATAAAGACTGTTTCCACCACAGTCTCATCACTTTTGATGGAACTCTGAACCTTTTCCTTCAAAGTGCCAGCAGCAGTTTTTTAAGCTCCTTCTTTTCGGGACCGTAAACATGTTCTCCAACACGTTCTCTGCAGGAGGAGGAGGTTTCCCCGCAGCTCTTCACTTTCCACGAAGCCGTCTCTCAGCTGGTGGAGATGGAGGAGCAGGTCCTGGAGGACCACAGGGCCGTTTTCCAGGTACGCCTTCAGAGGGCCTTTATTTGTAATCACCAACAGTGTGTGAGATGTGTATAAACCCTGGACAGGTGCTGAGTATTTAAATTGTTCATTTACAATTGCTGCAAATTTCCAAACTGTCGTTTCAGGAGTCGATCCGCTGGCTGGAAGACGAGAAGGTGCTTTTGGAAATGACGGAGGAGGTGGACTACGACGTCGAGTCCTTCGCGACCCAACTGGAACAGATCCTGGACCAGAAGATCGACATTCTCACGGAGCTGAGAGGTAAAGATCATTCGTCGTTAAACGTCGAAGCTGCTTTCAGACGTTCCGGATCCCGTTACTTTAATCCATCTCGTGTCGGGATCCGACGCACCGGGGGGGAAAAAAAATTAAAAGACCATATTTCCTAATACCTGATATGAGAAGAAAATACTCAAGTGTGTACTTAAAGTTACTGTGAGGAACTTTGAACTGGCACTGAACCAGTCTCAGTTGAGTCCTGGTTCTCTATAGACCACCAGAGAGAAGATGGTCTGGTTCGAGAGTTCAACAGGAGAACCAGAACCTGGTGCTCAGACACTACCACTTTAGTCCACATGGGGCGCCAGAACCAACACAGAGTTAAAGTTCCTTGTAGTAGCTTTAAGTGAAGTACTTGAGTAAAAGTACTTGAGTAAAAGTACTGAGTTACATTCCACCACTGGTAACCTGTGCTGTGACTTTATTCTCTTCTTTCAGATAAAGTCAAGTCTTTCCGCTCTACACTCCAGGAAGAGGAGCAAGCTAGCAAACAGATTACCCCGAAGAGGCCTCGTGCACTATAGACACACATGTATATATATATATCCGTAATATTTACTTGAGAAAGATGAAAGCTGCCGCTGAGGAGGTCAAGAGCCGCTGATGCTCAGCTGTGATTTTATGACTTACTGTCTTCTGTGCGTTTGGTTCCTCCTCGACCTCTTTGCTGTACAGGCTGCCGTCGCTTCCCATCATGCATCTGTCCACCTGTAAAACCAAAGAGCAGGTCGTCTTTGCTCTCCCATCCTCCTGTGAAGTGTGTTTACAAGGTTTTGTATGTGTGATAAGTCACAAGTGCTTCATTATAAGAAAAAAGAAAAGGTGAATACTTATTTGTTTTGAATACATTTTTATAGAGTCAAATCATAGCTTATCCTCACTTTGGCCAATTTTATAAACAACTTTTGCCATTTTGTGCAATATTTGGAGGACTTTATTCCTGTTCGCCCCCCTTGTTTCAGCTCAGGGGCGGACGGGGCATGTTAGTGTAAAATGAGCCACTGTGTGTTTGTGTTGATACTGTATGTAATATGTGTTTGATTGAGAGAAAGCTAAAAACACAATTAACCTTGCATTACATGAATTGACCTGATGGGGGCACTATAATCAAAGACAGTCATTGATTTCAGTGTCCCATAAAACAATTACTGAAACAGTAATTTTCCATTTGCCAAAATAAAGAAACTCTACTTCTTGTTGCTGTACTTGTTTTTATTTATTCTGCTAATACAACATTTTAAAAATGGAAAGATTATCATGGAAGTTTTGAGCTGCAGTATTTGTTACTTCAGACGGTCTAAATATATTCGACAGTCTCAAAAGTATTGTAATTTCCTCAAACTGCAGCATTCATTTTCTCAAACTAAAAGGGAACATTTGTCAGGGACTATTTTCATCTGCGGATGAATACATGAATGATTGTGTCTGTCTGGTGCATTGATTCCCAAGGAGAAGCACTTAATTAATTCAAAGATTGCAGAAAAGCTAAAATGTTTTTTTTTATTATTTGAAAAAAAATTATATGCATATAATTTGAAAAATAAATAAAATACTGATTTTGACTCATTAATATGGAAGCACGTTTCGAAATTGAGTCAAAATTATGATAGAAAGTCGAAATTATGAGTCATAATTTCGACTTTCTATCATAATTTTGACTTTATTATCTCATTATGACTATCTCATCATTTCGACTTTATTATCTCATAATTATGACTATCTATTTTTTTTGTGGCGGAAAAGGACTTCCATACTTTCAAATTCTTAATTGTAACGTGCACAGAAATTGCAGTGAAAATCAAAGATGTAGATACAATTAAGACATATTATAAAAATACACACAAAAATAAATAAGATTACATTTATATATATTTTCACTTGTATTTACTCTACATAGTTCAACATTGGGGTTGAACTATGACTAGTCCTGCTTCGTCAGTTAATCGGCCATTTTGGTTTCGAATGCTTTTTCATGCCGATGACTTATTTCCAAGAAAGCTATGAGCTCATCTCTGGTAAACGAGTTGAAGTGGTGCTTTTGCACGATTCTTTTTCGGGGAATCTCGGTTTTATAGATCTGTCGATTTAAAAATGTAAATAAATCTAAAATGTGACACCGGCAGAAAAAAAAGGGATTCCAATGGAAGACTCAACATATCACAACGATCCATCCAGTAGTCCTCGATACATTTGAGTGAAAACTAAAGTAAAATCACACGTACGCATGAGTTACCGTCCAATTGTATTTATTCCACAGAACAGACAATGGTAGGGAGAGCCGGGGCGGGCGGAGGCCAGAACCTGCGGTCCGACGTCATCGATCAAAAACACAAAGTGCTTTCATCATCAGGCCGTCAACGTCACGAATGAAAGGAAAACATTTTCTGACTGTTTAAAAAGAACCGACAGCCATCTGTATTCTGGTGCTAACAAAATAATAAAAACACTTTATTTTAAAGCCCCCGGTTTAGCATTTAGAAGGAGTTTATTATAAGTGAATTAATGGTTTATAACATTTCATGTTTTGGAAGTTGTAAACAGTTACACATATATGACTATAGCCCATCCTGTGAAGCATGTATAACATGTATAAATGCATAAAAACAAAAAAACAAACAAAGGTTGTCATATGTGAATAAATCCTGACTGTTATAAAGCATTTAATAACTGTTTATGTACATTTACAGGCAGGTTTAATATCGTTTATAAATGTATATATGACGATAACTATGTTATGTTGTTCTTTGAAGTATTGAATACTATCCAATTATGGATGCTTTATACTGCAGGGAGATTTTAATTTGTATTTAAATAAACAGTTTCCTTATAATTTCTTACAACTACATTATAAATAATGTGTTAATAAACAGTTATTAAGTGTTTATGATGCATATAAATGCTAAATAACAGGGTTCAAATTGAAATACATTAAAATTTGAGCATGTCAAAGCCAAATCTAAAAACTGTATATATCCAAAATATATCTGAATTATTGCCACCATATATTTTGACACTTTATTATACTTTATGTCACAGACCTACAGTTCTATAGTGTTTGTTTTATTTCAGCTGTGCCTTTGGAAAATATGATATCCCGTGTGGATTTATAAATAATTATAAATCATATAGATCTTTTAACAACTTATTAATAAGGCACCCATTATACATGATTTATAGGTTGTGAGTAATGGCTTTATTAATGGTTTATAAATCATTTTAGATCAAATCCCTTTGCTTGGTGTTAATCCTGATCTGCAAATATTGGTGTTTAAAATGTTAAAAATAATCACGTCTGCAGTTATTAATGTTAATATGCGATCAATAAAGCGTTTTAATCATCTAGTCTGCAGCTTTAAGTGATGTTAATAAATAGATTTAACAACCTGACAACCATTTATTCTTGGCTTACTGAAACTATGAAGCATTACTAAATAATGTATTAAAGGAAAATTAAAGAATGTAGCTTAGCTTAGCTTAAAGCATGGACACAGGGGGAAACAGCTAGCCTGTCTTTACTGGAAATCAACTAAATCCTCGTACCGGCCGTAAAGCTCAGTAATGAACATATCTCATTTATTTAATATAATATATATATATATATATATATATATATATATATATATATATATATATATATAAGATATGTGCGGAACTATATCTTGGACCGGGACCTTGTCAGACACCCAGGCTAGCAGTTTCCCTCCGCTCCCAGTCTTTGTGCTAAGCTACGCTAAGAGGCCGCTCGCTCCGGCTTCATATTGAACGCAGACATGAGAGAGGTGTCGATCTTCTCATCTTACTCTCCGGGATTACATTTCCCAAAAAGGTCAAACTATTCCTTTAACCATTAATAAAGCAATTAGTTCAGACGTATTACTTCTTCATAAGAGAAAGTGGGAACACAAATAACTTCTGGAGCAACTAAGACTAGCACTGGACTGTGCATTTTAAAACGTATCCAACATGTGGCAATAATTGTAATATTCTCAAATATAATCAGCAGAATCTTTCGATATATATTTCTTTAAACAGTGACGACATAGCGGACAACATAACTGGTGTATTATTGTTAAGCGTGAAGGTTACGTAGTTCCAATCTGACTGGATGACATGCGACAGCTTGTTTTTAGACTTTTTCATGCACCCACGGCCGGCTGAGAAAAACCAGCCTCCAGTTACACTTCAAAGGTTCTGTAAAACACTCCGGATTTGAAAAATAGGAACGGCGAGTCCTATAAAATGCTCAGCGGTCGACTGTTGTAAAGAGAGAGAGAGAGAGAGAGAGAGAGCGGCGGTGTAGCTCAGATACAAATAGTTCTCTCAAGGTGTGAAACACAACTGCAGGTGGTGTGTGTGTGTGTGTGTGTGTGTGTGTGTGTGTTTCCAGACTGTGGATTGCCTGTAGCTTTGTACTGTAGTAGATTGTGCCCCTGCTGTCATGCCTGGCTGTGACTCGAACAATAATATTGCACTTGTTTAAAAAAAAAAAAAAAAAAAAAAAAAAAAAAAGAAACTTCCTTGTTGGTCCGCAGCCAAAGTGACAAATAAAATGCTACATTTTTTTTTTCTTCAAATATATTTCACCTGAAATTTCCAGAGTAACATCATGATCTTTAGGTAAATAAATAATTCTCAACCATATAAGTCCTACATATACATCTTTACAGTATGTACACTGACACGTCCGTGGCTCACAATCCAAAATGGGCAGACATTCAACTCGGCCGCCAAACGGCTAAAAGTGGGGAACGATGGGGTTTGTAGCCCAAAAACAAACAAAAAAACTGGCACCCGACGCACAACAGAAACTTGAGTTCCATAAAAGTAGCTTATTGTCAACGATTACAGCGACACGCTCGACCTCTGCTCTCCGTTCGAAGCTAAAAACTTCTTTCTGCTTTTCTTGGATAACATTTGATTAAAACAGTCACCAAAAATTTTTTTTATCAAAATCAAGTGCGCTAAAATAAATGGTTGGGTACGGTCTAAATCAGGGGTTTTCAAACACACACACACACACACACACACAGCTCAAGGAGGCTATAAAGTTACTTGAAAACATAAGGTGTCCAATTGCCACCATATGTCCTTACTCAAAAACACACAGACGTTACACACACACACACACACACACACACACACACACACACACACACAGACGTTTAGATTAAATGTGACTTGCACGTCTAAAAAGGGAATCATCGTCTCGGACGTCCACCGCGAAGAAAACGTCCACAAATCTGCTTTGAAATCATAGAAAAAGAAAAAAAAAGCAGAGAAACATGGAAACAATGCAGATAGGAAGTGCTAGTAGCTTATTCGGCATATTTGAAATGGCCAATATGTAAACATGAAAAAAAAAAAAAATGGGGCTCAAGTTGAAGCCTTACGTCATAACTCACAACATTTTACTTCCTGTTTACATCTTGGTTATCTTCCAAATAAAAACAAAGACAAAAGACTAAAAAACAGGAGGATGGAGGTGTCACACTTTGAAAACCCCTGGTCTAAATATTCTCCTCTAGAACGGCGGACATTTTGGCACATTTACCTCCATTATTTCCACATCCTGACAAAAAGTACAGACGTGTGCGTACCTGCACGTACAGCATACCCTGAAATCAATAAACAGTGTCATGCACTACATAGGAGTCCAAATGTAGCAACACGAGATGGTAACTACAGTATATTTCCACCGTAAACTAGTGCAAAAAACAATGAGGTTACACAGTTGATCGACTACAGTATTTGGAGAATGGTTTTGGCTTCGGTTGGCGGGTTGAAGACGTTGCTGAGCGCACGGAGAGCGGAGACAGACGGGCGTGAAGCAACAGCCGAGCAAAACGAAGCGAGGTACAACGTCCGCACGTCGGAAAGCTTTCACGGGTTTCAAGTCCGCCTTAAAAACGACAGTCAGGTGCACGCAAGACGAGTGAAACTCCTGTTCGTACACGAAGGAAACGGGCCGACGTCGTCCGTCCTGGTGGAGGTCGCTTGATCTCGCTTACGATAAATATCATCATTTAAATGAATTTAAGTGAATTAAATATGTGACAAACGTCCTCCGTTTCTTACTGGCCAGTCGTGGATCTCTTCTTATTGTGCTTCCAGTGAAAAGGGATTGAAAGCCACAGTCCTTTCTGTGTAAAAACAGTTTATCTGAAGCCAATGAGGTTGAAACAGTGGGAAAAATCAGGAGCGCAGCTTCCAAAGTAAGTGGGTTTAGTATGAAATCCACTCTTTGTGTTATTACCACAAACAGGGTTTTTATTTTGTGGTAAAAGCTGCTGCTGCAAGAGGACTTGAAGATAAAAGGCCCGAGAGAGTGAACTCGAGATAAACTCATCGCTAGTCTAAACTTTCTCTGGATAATAATAATAATATAGTACTAGAATAAGAGACTGTAGATTATGTTTTCAGGCTGGGTTTCAAGGAGTTAAGTACAGATGCACGTGATTAGCGTGACATTAATAATAAGGGATGTTGAGGCCAGGGGAAGAATCAAAATAAAATGGGGCCGCAGATGGAGCCTTGGGGGACACCGAAACCGGACTGAAATCTGTCCAATGTGTTGTTTTGGTCCGATTTTATTCTAAAAAGTCTACAGATATATAATATATATATATATATATACACTTATTTGATTAACTCAGACAGCTGAACCTTCAGCTGAACCTCATCCACAGAAGGAATGAAGACAGCGAGCCAGCGCTGTTTCACTCTTCATTCGGGCACTTGACTTTAGTTTTAAGACAGACGTTGAACAAGAGTGAACCCGTCCTTTAATGATGCATCAGCACGGCTAAACTATTCTGTGCACACGGTTTGTGTTTTTGGAGTTATGTGAGATTCTTCTTCTTCTTCGTCGTCCACTTTGTATGAAAATATACAGTTCAGGAGACAGAAGCAACAACGGGATGTTTGCTCTCATGAGGGCGCCGGTGCTTTTCTCCACATCCACCACCACAGAAAGGGATCGAGTCCAGTCACCGAATCACTTCCGGCCCGTTCTCCAGTCCGTTTTGGTAAAAATACAGAAAAATGAACGGGTCTCTGCGTGAAAGCTACGTGGAAACACCGCCGCCGCCCCTCGACAGAGTCGAGCCCGAACATGAAACAGGCTCCTCAGCAAGAAAAAACACATTTATCCTCCATCCGTCCGAAAGAGCAAAAAGCCGAGGGAACGCCACACAAGTGTGTCCCGGCAGCAGCAGCACATGTGGGGAACAGGGCACCACCAACAGGTGGATCAGAGGTATTGCAAGCAGATGAATATATAAAGGGATTGTTGCTGTGGACTGTACAGAGTTTCAGTTGTTGCTTTAATGCCGCATGCCCTGTTTGTCTGCTGTCTGAATCGTCTGTGGAACAAGTGTGTTGTTGGATATTAAGGCCTTGGACGGCCCAGAGGCCACACTGAAAAGGAAAAATACTACAGAGTCTCACACAGACTGTGGAATGGAAACTAGCCTTGGGTATTTAAATACATGTAGCATATCAGTGAGGAACGACGTTGTTCTGTGACTAAGACAAGAAGGACTTTCACCTCTGATACAATATATTTCATGATGTCAAATCCTACACAAAAAAAAGACAAATTTTCTCACTTACAGTTTTGGTTTTATGTGTCGTGTGTTCAATGTCAACATGCGTATGTTTGGGAGGTATAATGTTTACCATGTTTACCATCTAGGTGTAGCTTGCTAACATTAGCTAATTAACAGTTGATGTCATTAGTTCAGCAGACGGTATTGGACAAATTAAAACGTTGACATGTATACGTAGTTGTTGAGACATTTGACAACCTCGTGGTGGCGCTATAGGAACAGTCTGGGGATCACCAAAGTCAGTAGGATTCATCAACTAGGAATCACGAACGTCTGTACAAAAAGTTGTGCTAATCCATCTGGTAGATGTTGAGAATATTTAAGGGAGGACTCGTCCTCTGGACACCATGAATATCTGGACCAAAATGTCATGGCAATCCATCGGCTAGTCGTGGAGATATTTCACATGAAACCAAAAAAAAAAAATGTTGATCTCATGTCGGTGCTACAAGAGAAGCCAGGGGATCCAAAAAAGTCACCGGACGTCGCCGTCTGCGGACGATGAATGTTTCTACGCAATTTCATGGAAATCCAACCCAAAAGTTGACGAGATATCTCAGTCTGGACCGAAGTGATCGGATTCACGCCGTTTGTGAAGGTTCGACGTGTCATCATCACGCTGTAGATGATTACCTCTGACAAACAAACCTCAAACTTCCTGAATGGATAGAAACCACAAGAGGTAAGTGAGAAAATGTGTGTATTGTGTGTACTTTGGATGAACTGACTCTGTTTTCTCGGCGCTTCCTTATTGCCAGTCGTTTTCCGGGTCGAGTTGTTTGTCGTGTGAGAAACCCGCTGACGGCGGCACTGAAACAGAAGCGAAAGTCTTCGTCTCTTCTTCGCCGCGGCCGCCGGTTAACTCGGCCTCAAACCGGCCGCGTGAAGACGAGTCTGGCTCTGCAGTTTTTGTCCTGAGCTCATGAGAGTGTGAACGCCTGGACAGTGTGTTGTTAACGTGTGTGTTCGGAGAAGGGGAGGTGGGGAGGTCCCGTTACACGGGATTAGTTTAAGGCTATTTCATTTAATCCTTCCTTGTCATTTTCTCGTATTAGTTAATGATGTATCCTATAAAAGTAGTACTGTAAAAGACTCATGCTACAGAATTGTCGTTTGTTCGCTGGATCCCACTTGGCCTGATTAGTCCACTCCTCCTGGACAGATCCCTCTCTATCCCATCAAGAGTTCATGCTAAAATCCAGAGCTATCCCTTTAATTTCTCAAATACAAACCCTCCATTCACTCCCTCTCCTCCCGCCCTCCTCTCTGTGTCCAGTCCAGAGATCATGGTGGGTCAGGCCGAGGGTCCTTTAACAGCACAGCTCCGCTCTGAACCTTATTTGGGGCCGAGTAACCCTCCGCTGCCCTCCTTGGTGCTGCCGCTGCGACCCCAGCACCCCGCGGCTATGCTCATGCTCCTCTGGGTCGCCGCCCCGACCACCCGGTCCCGCTCCACCTCGCACTGGCTCTGGGTCCGCTCGGCCCGGCCCGGCTGGCTGGGGGAGGTCGCCCCGGCCCCTCCGGGCTGCTGGGAGGAGATGGTGCGAAAGATGTGATTGCGCTTGCGGAGGAATTCTCCTCCGGCTGCTGCGCCGAGCCCGAAGCTGCCCTTGCGGAGGACCATGCGGGTGCTGGCGGACTTGGCGGGGCGAGACCTCTGGTTGTACTCCAGCTGGGACAGGTGGGCGGCGTAGCCGTCCGCGATGAACTGGAGGGGACGTCAAGTCAATCAGATTGGGTTCACTAGCCTGAACGGACTGCTCGCAATCATTTATAAAACCTTTTCTCAGCCCACAAAATAGGACATTTAATCAAGAACAGTTGTGTTCTTGATTTACAGCTATAGTTACTTTTTTACATTAATTACACATAAGCTTATAAAATAGTTCAACAATGAGATATTTCTCATCTAAACTTCTCAGCTGGTTTCATTTAAAATAACAGTTTGAGCTACAATTATCTAATATTACACAGAAAAGGTAAAAAGTCAAATTAAAAAACACTCCAAAAGTTGTTTCTTTCTGTTCATTTCAAATGTAAAATGTTTTCCAGTTCTTATTCATCTGTTGAAATTCTTTAAATGCCACTTCAAAATATAAATGCACATTTTTTATTTATTTGAAGTGTAAAAGTAAGGTTTTCTGTTTTTATTTATGTTATAAATGTGCAGCACTTTGTCTGCACAAACTAGATATGTATGCTACATAATCTGCATCAAATGTGCGATACAAATAAAGCTTATTATTATTATTATTATTATTATTATTATTATCATTAACATATAAATACAAACGTATCTGTGTATAAAGTACTTAAAGTAGCTCTAACTATCTGATGATGTCATCTGTAATCAACACTCACAGGAGAGAAAGAGTACTTTGAATTTGATACTTTAACTACATTTTGCAAATAATAATAATATATAATGATAATTATATAATGCAGAACATTGAACATTGTTATAAGATTACAAAATTGGTCTGACCAACGAAGCAGATACTTTATTAAGATGAACCACTGTTATGAACTAAACACTGCGGTGCTTCGACTGTTAGATTCAAAGTGTAATCTATATCCAATATATCGATATCTAATATATCTATATCTCTATCTAATCTATAGCTTTGCTCTCAGGATTCATTCTGTACCTGACACTGGTGCTGCAGCTTCTTCGTGGGCCTTCCCACGATGTAGATGTGTGAGGGAGGCAGGCCGATGGACGAGTACACGGAGATGTCCTTGGTGGAGCCGTAGGCGGCGAAGATCCTCATCTGGGCCTTATCAAGAGAGGGAGGTCGGACGTTAGAGACGTCGGGGATTTTAAATCGGAAAGCGCTCGCCTCAAACTCACAGACTCACCTCGTTAATGAGGCTTTTGAGGAAGTTGGCCTTGTGCCGGAGCGGGTCGTGAACCAGCCCGTCGCAGAAGGACACGATGCCGTGAGGGAAGTTATGCTGAGAGAGCCAGGCCACCACGCGCTGCTTCTGCATGTCGGGACGGCCCGTTACGTATACTATCAAGTAGCCCAAGTCCTGCCAGTATCTGCAAAAAAAACACAACATCAATCGTCTTAGCGCTGTTTCACTAAAAACAGCTGGCTGCTGCGGCTGAAAACGAACCCACGAGAGTGTTGAGACTGAACCAAAACAGTCAAATGAGCTGGAAGTCGCTCTAAAGCTGCGTAAAGCTGAAGAGAACTGCAGAGTTGATGATCCATGATCACTATGAGCAACACCGCTTACCGAATAAATACTAATTTAATCCATTGTTCTGTGAAGTCAGCGTAAGCTAACTGCGATTGCTTCATTTTGAAACAAATACAAATATGAACGATGCAGGGAGCTTCCCTTTTTCAAGGTTTAGCTGTAAAAAAGGACATTTTACAGTTGACCGTATAATAAATGCCCCTCGAAAACGTATCTATGTATTAATGCAGAATACATGTGATCCCTACCTCACCACATCCACGGCTCCGGCTCGAACCTTTGGGTCGCTGCCCATGATCGACACGCTGGCAGCAAACGACCCGTCAATACTGAAGACGACAAACTCCGTTCCTCGCGGCACGACAGAGAGATAGCTGTCTGCCACCGTGTGGTCGCCCCTGAGATGGGAAGATGGACGTTTTTAATGAAAGGAGGATGAAGGAAGTACATTAAATAAAAATGACTTTGCATACCTGACCACCATTTTGACAGGATAGACCCCGATGCCCAGCTTTCTGCCCTCAGGGAGCAGATAAGAGACTCGTCCGCTGCTGTTGGTGAGCTCCGTGTTGAAGAACACCCACTCTCCAGAGGGAGGCTGCGTCATGATGTGGATGTCGATCTACAGGAAAGAAAGAAAGAAAAGAAAGAAATAATCCTTTATTAGTCCCACAAATGTATTCTCTGCATTTGACCCATCCTTAGTATTTTAACCAAATCAGCTCGATAGACCTCAGGGCCTTAACAACAGCACCACATACTAATAAGACACCTTTTTGGAAAGAGTAGGACCTAAAGAATCGGAATCTGCAACAAAAATCACAGTTTCAGTCAAAAAACTGTGTCGTTCGGTTCAAAAAATGGAAAGATTACTTATTTTATGGCAAAGCATTGACCGATTTGGGCATGCTGGGTACCGAACTGTTCATCAGCTTCCGCACTTGCTGTATGACGCGGTTTTAGAAATGTGGGCGGACCAGGGAGGAAAACGTGCGCCAGAAAAAGACTCTAAACCCCCTATTAAGGTACTAATAGGGGGTTTATAAGGTTTATAATGATTCCTTTGTTAGACTTAGGGTTACGTTGTGTGTGTTTTATTAAAATCCGACTTTGTAAGGGGTACTTATTAACGCTTTAATGAAACGTTACGCCGTTTACGTAATTAATTAAACTTAACGGTCACTTTAAAAAAAAGCTACAGCCGCCCAAATACACCATTTCAACACCATTTGACCTCGAGGACACGGTTATGATTCCCTTCATGCCGTACGTACTTTCTCTCCGGTGAGGGTGACCATGTCCAGGGGTCCGTACATGAAACGTCCCGTCACCATCTGGGCTCCGTCCTCCGTGAACACGCCGTCGTTCACTCGGTGGTTCGCCGTCACGTTCTGACACACAGACGAAGACGAAACAGGCCGTCAGAATACGAACCGCCTCCTCCTTTGTGTTGGTTAACATTCACTCTGATTAGTTCAAAGGTGGCATCTCCACTCACTTAAGGACTAAGGACTTAAGGACTTAAGGACTTAAGGCACGGGACTTAGCGAAGGGTTAATAAAGTTATATATGTATATAAGGTTATATGTCTTTGCACTATGTTTATATGTTATATGTTGTCTATTTTTTACTTTTTTTTTAAAATGTGCACTATTCACTTTATGTTTCTGCACTATGTTTATATGTTTATATGTTGTTTATATGTTATATGTTGTTTATATGTTATATGTTGTCTAGTTTAGATGTTGTTTATATGTTTATATGTTGTCTATTTTTTACTTTTTTAAATGTTGCACTATTCACTTTTTTTTCAGACAGTAGAGAAACATAATTTCAGGTCCTCTGTATGTTTGCACAATATGGAAGAAGTGACAAATAAAACTGACTTTGACTTTGATAAAGCCAGTGAAGTAAAAAGCACAATGTTTTCCCCTGAGAGGAAGCAGAGCAGGAGTATAAATAAAGTACTCTGAAGACTGGAGACATGTAAAGATGGAAGTAAAACATAATTCATAACGATGGAGTGATAACAGCTGGTGAGGCAACAGGTCTTACCCTGATTTTAACATGAGTCCTCTTGCGGAGCCACTTCTCTCGAGGTTTGGACGGAGTGAATTCAGAGACTTCTTTACCGTCCAGCTCCAAAATACTGGAGTTCTCATGTCTCATCACCTGGGGAAGGTTATTCATTGTTGTTAAAAATAAAAGTCACTCTGGTTTTAAATGATTCAGCACCAAAGCGAATATGATGCTGCAGCATTCTGCAAAGTAGTTCAAGTTTTAGACTGAGCTAAATAAAGTAGGCACGTCCCCTGCTTGCTTTCTTGACATCTTCATCTGCATATTCTGGTTCATGACAGCAATGAAAAACATGTAAATACTTTAAAACAACAAAAAGCATTTAAATGACTGTTTTATTTGTGCTAATTAGCATTAAACATAGTTTAGCTGAGGCTGATGGGAAAGTATCTGTAATAAAATATATGCCCCACTAAATATTGAATAATAGTGATATATGAAAAGTCAAAAAAAATCACCGAAGTGAGGCGGACATGAACCAAAGTTAACGGCAATCGGTCCAATAGTTATTAGCCGAGCTATTTTATTAAAAAACAGAAGTATCAACCTGATGGTGGCGCCAGAGGTTGCAAGCCATCCAATAGTTGTTGAGATATTTTTAGTCTGGACCAAAGTGGTGGAAGAAAATACACTTTCTATTAGAAGATGAAATAATGGCAGAAAGAACCTGTCTGAGCAAGAAGGAGACGACGTCTGTCGACTCCCAGTAGGAGGCGTGGAAGAGGTGCGGCAGAGCCACCGTGGGGAACGCCGTCAGGGCGTCAGGGCAGTACAGCGCGTAGTCCATCCTCTTGCTGCCCCACCACCGAGAAGCAACTGCAGCCGGGAGGGAGAGCGGGAACGGAGACAGACGGAGTTTAGGAATCAGTGCATCCGGTACATCGATCTCTGTCCGTGGTGCACGTCTACATTCTGCCCGTGCAGAGGGGAACGGTTGTTATCATGAACTGGAGGAAGTTAGAGGATTCCAAGGGTTTCACGAGGAGACACTAGACTCCAAACTGTGAAGGGAAACGCACAGTGAAGAGTCGTAGAGAGGTTTCGAAACGCACACTCGCTGGTGGTTTTGCAAAAGAGAACAGAGAAGTGGTTCTCGTGAAACTGAGCTTGAGAGGAAAATTGCGGGTCTCGTTTTGGTGTTTTTGGAAACAGGACTACTGAGGAGGACTATCTGAGAGAGGAAGACGCCAGAGGAGGAAGGGGAGAGGATGGAGTTCAGCATCCTTCCCTCGCGGCCTCTCACTACAGCTCCCAGGGTACCTTTCTCTACGTTCTTCAGCAGCCCGGGCGACGGCGGGGCCGAGCTGAAGTCTGCGATGTCAGACGTGACATCGGTGAGATCGGAGGTCGTGTCAGAGCGAACGTCCGAGCCCCGCTCGGACGCCACGCCGTTGGGTTGGGGGAACACCCGACGGATTGTCTTTCGGGAGCGCAGGGACGAGCTCCGAGAGACAAACCTATTGTAGGGAAGAGCCAGCTGGCACAGCAGGCTGGGCCTTTCGCTGAGGCCGGCTTCACGTTTTTGGGGGAGGGAGGAAACGAGAACGTCAGCATGCAAACGGTCAGCTCGTGGAGCCAAAACGTGGGGTCAGAGGTCAACTCACTCGTGGCGATGTTGGAGGCGGTGTAAGAGTCAGCTAAGCCCGACACCTGGCTGGCTAGGCTGGCCTCGCTGGACCTGCGGTTGTAGCGCAGGTGAGGGACCCCCGGTGAGGTGGGCGATGGGAACTGGCCGTCCACAAACATGTGCGAGTGAAGAGAATCCGCTGCAGAGACAGAAGAGAGGAGTTAAGAGTCATTTGAAACACAATTCGGTCCTGTTTTCTGTTTTTTTTAAATGCACCTTTCAAAAATAAAGTTACAAAGAAGTTTTTAACAATGTACGATCACTTTGCAAACACACATCTTTCTTGTCAAGGTCGTGAGCCCCCTAAAAAAAAAAAATGGAATTGTGATTGCGGCCTATTAATCACCACCTTTATCATAAAGACACACTCCTGAGTCTAAAGCTGGTGAGCAGCCACTTTGCTAATGTAATGAGGTCAAACTCTTTTATGAGAGCGGTTAGCAGCAAAGTATTTGGCAGAAGCTACAACAAAGTCTGACAGAAACACCAGACAATCAGGTTGTAAACAAGCCAACAGTTTATTTGGAGGTAAAAAAACGAACGTAAGAGCATCTGAATTGTCGCCAATTATCCGTAACGGCACAGGAAAATTGTGTTTGCACTAAAGTACATTCGGTCCATTGTCAGATGTTTAAACTGAAGTAATGGGAATCATTTCACAGCCGGCCTTGGTTTTCTCTTTTTAATAAGTTTGGCTAACGTGACGATTTGTTCGAACTAAACTGGGTTACTTAGCTTAGCATAAAAAGAGGGGAAACAAGGCAACAAAATACGCCCATCGGCAACTTTAAAGCTCATTAATTAATATTGTTTATCTTGTTTGTTTAATGGAATACAGACTTACGTCCACGGACTTCCTGGAGCCGATAGCTCTAGCTATTTCTTTAACTGGGTAAAAACAGTCTTTATAAAACGGATACAAATAATGGTTAAAACCAGAATAATTTATTCTGAATAATGAATTGTAATAAAGCCGAATTTCCCTTTAAATACGTCAAAGACTGCAGCAAGAAGAAAAAAAATCAAGGGATAAAAGAGACAGAGTAAACAACAGTTAAAAGACACGCACTGTCTGTGTGGAGCTGCCAGTTGAGGACCGGCACGGGGATGGAGGTCTCGTTGACGGTGCTGTCCTGGTAGCGGTGGGAAATGGCACCGACCGACTCCATCAGCAGCTGGGGGTTACTCTGCACGGTCTCAACTAGGAGGCCGGGTAAAGGGAGGACGAAAGAAAGAGACACAAAAGACTCACCTACGTGTAGAAACGGCAAAGCGGTGAAATGCCTCGCGTACGGAGGCACCCGAGACTCACCCAAGAGCGCCGAGTGGCCGTCGCCCAGCGGAAAGCGCTGGTACCGAGGGACGCTGAAGGGAGGCAGCAGGTGGAACCGCTTGTCCAGGAGAGGCTCGAGGCGGGAGGCCGACGGGTCGGCCGGATGAAACAGGTTGTAAACCTGCTGACAGGCCGGACGCAGAGCGGACACTGGAGAGGGGGAGGGGAACACGACGAGAGCTGAAGAAACTGTGGGCTGATGCATGGAACGAGTTATCAGGAGTAAACTAACACACTTTTATTCATCTCTGGTTTAAAGTCTGTCAGCCACACCGAGCAGCGATGTCACGGTGTGCTGTACACTTCTACCTCACTAAACCAGGTGAGAAATTAAACCGCTGGAGGTGAGCAAGATCTTCCGCTGCTGTTGACTCAGCATTCAAAGGATTAGGTTCAACTTGTTTTGCAGAAGATCAATATATCACTCTCATATCTGTACGTTAAATACAGCCAAAAGCCGTTAGCTTAGCATAAAGACAGGAAACCAGCAGCTCAAAGTCTCCCAGCTTTAAACCTCTGTGAAATCATAACTTCGAGTAAGAATATTATAACGTTATTTGATAACTTTTGATGCCAAACTAACTAATAAACCATAATAACCTGCAGCTCCTTTTGTTTTGTTGTGTTTTTTTTATCTGTTATGTTTTGTTTCGTTGGTAGTAATTTTGTGTGCGTGACACAAAAAAAAATCTAAACCGTGAGAAAACTAAGAAACAAGAAAAAGAAACAAAGAACAGCTACAATCATATCTGGATGTAAATTAGTCCAGATGTTGACCCGCCAGCTGCAGGTCAGTAACCGCTCTCCTTTAAACCCCCAAAGGACACGCAATACAAGTCAAGATTCGTAGCCAAAACCTTGAGATCAGAAACATGACCGTTGACCCTTGACACCTGCCTGGAGACGAGGATCTCACACAGGAAAAGAAGTTGCAAAATAACCACATCCTGCTCATCTGGCAGACGGAAAGATATTGGTTTATAAACCTCCGGCTTAGTCAGACACATGAGGAACATCGTCGCGAACCAAACTAAAACTAAAAAAGCAGCACAGCGAGAGGAGCAAACCTTCCTCACCATCTAACGAGGGCACCACCGTCTTCCTCAGCGCGAGCACCAGCCCCAGGGGAGAGCCGAACATGAAGAAGTCCGTCACCTCGAAGTCAAACTTCCCCAGAGAGCCTCCCTCGAGCATCGTGCTGCCGCTGGAGCGCCGCGACCCGGGCTCCCCGTGGAGCACGCTGGAGTGCAGGCTGAACACATTCAAACACAAGAAAACGAAAAGGAAAATAGAATAATTGACGACTTAGTTTTCATTACTGCAACAAAATTAAAAAGGCAAAGTCTACAAGGACTTTGACCAAATGTGTTAAATTGACTTGTTGATGTTTCTCTAAGTCATTTTTGGGACAATTTATGAACTCAATTCCTCTACAATCCTCTGAGAATTAAACAAAATGTCAAGAAGAAACATAAATTAATCACAGATAATATCGACCATCAAACTCCCTGATACTGTGTATATGATTCGATCTTATATCATTTTCTATTTCACTTTTTGTATACATTTATCACACATGTGGAATCCCCTCAGTTACGTGGTTTAATGGTGTGATGGTTCAGCGTATGATGGGGATGGGATGGGTCCAATGGTTCTTCTGTATCTTTGAACATACAATAAAAATACTTATGTAGATGTGACTTTAAGGTTACTTTCAGCTGCTTCTTCCTGTACAGTACATTACAATGTGTTTGATGAGTAGTGTGAATGTGTGTTTCTCTATTGTCAACACTGTGTGGATAGAAAAGCCCACTGGGATCTTAATAAACACTAAACTTTGTGTTGCTATTAAAAAAGGAATGAGTTCACAATTCAAGCATCTTAATCTTCCTCTTCTTGCTAAATAAATATCAGTGCTTCTCCTCAGATAGTGGACAGGTGCATGAATGAGCTGTGATCATGATAATGATCATGCTTGGTGAGCAGTGTGTTGCCTCAAGCTGCTTAGAAGACTTAGACGAGTTTGCGTGGCCTCACCTGGACAGGAAGGCCTGGTGATGTTTGATGGTGTCCAGCTCGTACGTGGAGGAGTCGCTGCGCTTGCGTGGAAGTTGTCTCTTGGGGTCGTCGGGCCCCGAGCTGCGGGGGATGTCGATGTTGCTGCGGCTGAGATGCCGGCTTCCTTCCAGGGAAGGAGAGACGCTGTTTATGATGATACCCGGCGAGAGAAGGTCCGTGTCCTGGGAGACGGAGACGGGAAGAGCTCAACGACTCTCGACTGGTTTGCCGTGAAATGTGGAATCAGAATGGTCAGGGAGGCGAGACCGTTACCTGCACGCTGATGGCGCTGCCCCGTCTGCTGCTGTTTTGGCTTTCTGACACCGTCACCGAGCTGCTGCACAGAGCATCGAACCCCAGGATTCCTCCGACACAGTCCCCAATGACACACACCTGCGTTACGGACACACACACACACACACACACACACACACACACACGTGAATCTGCTTCATCTGGACACGAATGACCAAACCTAAGACGGTATGAACCTCCGGGTTTACACACTGACCTGGCCGTTAAAAGACGCTCCCTCCGGAGACTTGACGAAGTCGCCGTACACCTGATTGGCTCGTATAATGACCGTGGCGACGGCGTCCTGGTACTGCGGCGCGGAGGTAGCCAAAAGAGGCAGAGCCGCCAGAGGGATGTGGTCCTGACTGCTGGACAGGCAGCCCTCGTCGTAGCTGTAGGGGCTGAGACTGCAGAGCAGAGAGGAGGAGGCGTTGTTATCTGTCCTCGTGTGCCTGTGTTTGACATCTGTGCGCGGCAGGTTGTTTAAATGCTGTTGAATACTAAAGAGTAACGGCTCACTTGGACACGAGTGAGAATGCATCGACACACACGGCGGGACAGGGCACCATCCGGATGGCGATGCGGCCCAACGCTGCCGGGTAATGAACCCCCATCACCGTCTCAAAGGCGCCACTCAGCGTGTTTAGGTCTCCCTGCTTGCTGTTCTGTTCACCTGCAAAAAAAAAAAAAAGTTGCACTGCTCAACAAACTGCAATTACCGTTAAGACTCTCTTAATCAAAGTGTTTTTTTTTTTTGTTGGTCTCCGCCAACTCCCGAGGGAAATATCCCTCTCTTTAGCTGCTAAATGCTGCACTATGTTCACCAGCTTGGCTCTAACTTTGTCTGTTTCTTCCCAGAAAACAGCTGCCTGCTGCTGGAAAACAACGCTGTGAAATCTGTGAGTGAAGCGATATAGTAAAGTTGTCACCGGCAAACCAAAAACAATGAGCTTAAAAGATGCGTTAACGCTTTAAAGCCGAAGAAAACTGAAGATTCAGGGTGATCATTCTTCGTAGGTTCGATGCGTTTCACATTGCAAAGCCGCCCTAGGCGTTGGAATTTAGAATCGATGTGAGCAAGTGGGACTTTTATAGTAAATTTGCATTTTGCAGCAGCTTTACCCGAGCCAGTGTCCAGAATGTTGCCTCCGTGCAGGACCAGAACGAGGACGTGAGTTTTGGCCGACTGGAGACACTGCTGAGACGAACAATCCTGCAGGAAAGAGGAGAGAAGACGGACAGGAAGGAAACTGTTAATAGGGAGGAAGGAGAGAGCGGATTAAACGGGCAGAGGAGGAAAAGATGCTAAAAGAAGTGACAGTAAATTAATTTAAAAAAAATATTTCTCTCTTTTAAATCATTGTGAACTAAAACTGGGTTTTTAACTGTTGGTCAGACTAAAGAAAGTAATCTGGAGACATCCCTTAGCAATCCTGGGTGAGGAGGTGGAATGCAGCCTTTCCTGACTTTCATTTAGTTTTCTGTCGGATCGATTTCCTTTTTGCATTTCTACAAATCCCCACAGCCTTCGGGCCCGAAGTTAATGGTTCAAGTGGTCGGTCTCTGGGGAGATAAAACTCAGCTGATGGCTGCAGCAGAGAGTGGATCCTAATTTCACGACACTGGCAGGATGACTGAAAGCTAATTTAGGAGGAGGAGTGTTATCTACAAGCTTTTTAATTAAGGGTGTTAGCGTGAGAGAGAGAGAGAGAGAGAGAGAGAGAGATGAATGAAATTAGAAAAAAGTTAAGAAACTGTACCTCCATCTGCCTCTCCTCATTACTCATCACAGCGTACTCCCCGCCCGACTCCTGATACATCATTTCTGTGAAAACATGAATTAATTTAGAGAAGAAAGGATGATTTATTTGATCTTATTCCTCGGTACAGGCTTGAATGCGAGCACACGGGTGGCTCGTTCACTCGCCTTGTGCTTCGTCCACCTCCATCGTTTCCATCTTGTCCATCAGATCGTTGGAGCTCCACTTGGTGATCTCCTTGGAAAACATCTCCTCGTTGTCGGAAAAGTCCTCTGCGAAGAAACGAATGTAATACAATTAATATACGACACTCCTCCTCCGCGGGTCAGAACAATCATATATCTCATAACACAGACCAGAATCGATATAAACCCTGCAATAAAAAATGTGGAAAAATGTATTCCTTGTTTTGTTGTTGTTTTTAAATCTGATTTATAGATACAATTACTTTGCTTTGTTGAAGGGCAAGACCGTTATTGTTTTTACAATTTCCCCTCTAATAATTTACATTTGTAAAGTCTTGCATATACTCGACTGATCGTCAAATGTTGTCCTTTTTCCTCCCCTTTGTTTAAGCTTTATAGAAAATCTAGTAAAAAAAAAACAACAGAAAACATGGCTACTATGGCTTTGCTGTTGTTTTCGATAAAACGGGCGGGACAGTAGTAGACAGAGAGACACAGCTTCTCATCCTGCTTGTAAATATAACTTTAGGTCCAGGACAGACAGAAAGGAGGTGACGGGGAGGACGCAGGCTGCAAACAGCTGCTGTGTGCAGAGAACAGCTGTTTCTACACTCTCTCCCCCAGCTGACGTTAGAGAATTGTTCATGAATTCAAAATATATCTCGCCTCCGATAGTGAGGCGCTCTCATGCGAGCGCTCCGATTATCTGATTTTTAAATGGTGTTAATTAC
Organism: Myoxocephalus aenaeus; assembly: GCA_038501785.1. NCBI lineage: Eukaryota > Metazoa > Chordata > Actinopteri > Perciformes > Cottidae > Myoxocephalus > Myoxocephalus aenaeus. Next base: position 4,986,665 of record JBAMJR010000037.1, on the reverse strand, counting down.
GAATTATCTAGCTCATCAAGCTCCGTAGACAATTTGGGGGTCAACCCTACTCACCTCTATTCTGATACTTCCACTATTTATTGTTCTATAGGAAAAATGAAAGTAAACTACGTGGCTCCGTGAGAACATAAAGCAAACACAGCAGGGTTGAGAGAGGAAACCTTGAGGTGCTGCGCCAGTAAATGATGAGTCACGTTTGCGTGCCGTAAAGCCATAAAGACGCAGGAGGCATTGCTGTAATATAATTTATAGCTCTGTGACACAAAAAGTGCATGTTTAAAAATACAGAATAAAGCCGTTGGCCGACGTGCCGCTTCACGCAGAGAGCGACGATGTTACCGTGAGCGTCGAAGAACTCGTCGTCTGTGCTGTCCTCCGAGTCTCGGGCGATGCTCTGCATCCTCCACTCCGAGATGCTCTGGTGAGAGGGACTCCCTGTGAGCACAGACGACACAGCAGGAGGCCGGGACGTCAAAGGGGTAGATTGCATGTTGGCTACGCTCTCTTCAAAGACACCGGGCTCCTTTGACAAAAGCAGGGATTTTACCTCACGGGAGTTGCCGGTCTATCGGTTTGTCTGTTTGTGTTGTTGTTGTGTGACTTTGGTGTTTTACAGCAGTGGTTCTCAAATGGGGGTAAAATATATATATTTAAAATGAGCATCCATTAAAAAAAGGGTCAGTTTAGATTCAAACTACAACACGAACAAACCGAGCAGCAGAAACTCCTCTAATCTGTGCGGCGAAAACAACTGCTTTGTCAAAGGAGTCCGGTGTCTTTGAAGAGAGCGAAGATAGCGGCTTCAGTTCCCCGTCATAAAGGTGCGTCTGACATGAAGGTTTTCAATACATGAGTGTAAATATGATTTGAGAGATGTTTGTAAGTTTATTGTACAAAAAGCTAAAAAAAAAAGGGATTAAAAGAAGATGCATTTCTATTGTAGGAGTTCAATTATGGAACAACGCTAACATGGATGTAAGAACGGTCAACTCAGGATCATTCATAAAACAATTTTTACAAGTGTGAATGAAATGTATGTATATGGAAGATGTATGTATATGTATATATATATTTATTTTATTTTCTTTATTTCAAATTAATTATCTGATTTGATTGATAATAATAATTTAGGATAGGAATATATAAGCGTTTTTGCTTCTACCTATACATTTTCAGTCTTTCTGTTTTGTATATTATATAGAATATTGTATTGTAATGATTGACTGAATAAAACACACAAACAAACAATAAAGAAGGTGAAAATATTCTAAATATAGCGTTCACTTTGACTGATGTTGATTCTTTGCGGTGTCTAAAATACGTCCACACTTCTAAACATCCCAGCGGTCCCGAAAAGCCCAAAGCGGTCCTCACCGCCCCTCTTGGACGACCGGTTGGAGGACCTGGAGGACGTGGACCACTGCTTGGTGAGCTCCCCTCGCGTCTCCAGCGAATCTCCCAGCTTTCCTCCTCCGCCTCCTTCCGCCTCGGCGGCCGATCCCAGGGCCTCGGATCCCGGCCCCTGGTCCTGGCCGGCGGAGGAGCCGCTGGTCTCGGTTCCCCCGTACTGGGCCATCTTCTTGGCCAGAGCCACCTGGGTCTCCAGCTCCAGCTGCCGGATGTCCTCGATGGTCAGGCCGTACCACTCGTCCTGCCAGCACCACGCCTGCCGGTGGGCTCGAACCATCACTTTACGCAGGCCTGCGAAGGACGGCAACGAGGATTTATTGGCATTCCGGCGAGGAACAAATCATATTTCCGTGACATAAATCAACTTAAGTGGGTTAACCTTAAGAATATATAGTTATGGCTGGCAAGAACAGAATGTCTTGTCAGAGTTTCACAGTTAAAAATGTCAGGTAAAGGTCCCGAGCAAAGGTGTCGGTTCAGCTTCAGACATGAAGAGACGCACAAACGTCTGGGCTCCTCAACCGACAAACAAAATAACACATTTCAAAGATTAATGAATCAGAAATGTGGCCCAGACTTCTGTTCTGTAATCTGACCAACGCCGGTTTCATTGATAGAAGACGGCAGATTGACATCTCTCTCCTCAAACTGCAAGAAGATAAAATACACTTTGATAAATAAAGCACACAAAAGAAAAACATTTTAAATATTTTTTCCTACATAGTTTTTGTCTAGTGTAGCAATCTGCTTTTTTTCCTTCTTTGAAGCGGAACGAACATTAGTGAGAGGAATAGTAAGAGGAATAGTGAGAGGAAGAGGAATAGTGAGAGGAATAGTGAGAGGAATAGTGAGAGGAATAGTGAGAGGAATAGTGAAAAGGAATAGTAAGAGGGATAGTGAGAGGAAGAGGAATAGTGAGAGGATTAGTGAGAGGAATAGTGAGAGGAATAGTGAGAGGGATAGTGAGAGGAAGAGGAATAGTGAGAGGAATAGTAAGAGGGATAGTAAGAGGAAGAGGAATAGTGAGAGGAATAGTGAGAGGAATAGTAAGAGGAAGAGGAATAGTGAGAGGAATAGTGAGAGGAATAGTGAGAGGAATAGTGAGAGGAATAGTAAGAGGGATAGTAAGAGGAAGAGGAATAGTGAGAGGAAGAGGAATAGTGAGAGGAATAGTAAGAGGAATAGTGAGAGGAATAGTGAGAGGAATAGTGAGAGGAATAGTAAGAGGAATAGTAAGAGGAATAGTGAGAGGAATAGTGAGAGGAATAGTGAAAAGGAATAGTGAGAGGAATAGTGAGAGGAATAGTAAGAGGAATAGTGAGAGGAATAGTAAGAGGAATAGTGAGAGGAAGAGGAATAGTGAGAGGAATAGTGAGAGGAAGAGGAATAGTGAGAGGAATAGTAAGAGGAATAGTGAGAGGAAGAGGAATAGTGAGAGGAATAGTAAGAGGAATAGTGAGAGGAAGAGGAATAGTGAGAGGAATAGTGAGAGGAAGAGGAATAGTGAGAGGAAGAGGAATAGTGAGAGGAATAGTAAGAGGAATAGTGAGAGGAAGAGGAATAGTGAGAGGAAGAGGAATAGTGAGAGGAATAGTGAGAGGAATAGTAAGAGGAATAGTGAGAGGAATAGTGAAAAGGAATAGTAAGAGGAATAGTGAGAGGAAGAGGAATAGTAAGAGGAATAGTGAGAGGAAGAGGAATAGTGAGAGGAATAGTAAGAGGAATAGTGAGAGGAATAGTGAAAAGGAATAGTAAGAGGAATAGTGAGAGGAATAGTGAGAGGAAGAGGAATAGTGAGAGGAATAGTAAGAGGAATAGTGAGAGGAAGAGGAATAGTGAGAGGAATAGTGAGAGGAATAGTGAGAGGAATAGTGAAAAGGAATAGTAAGAGGGATAGTGAGAGGAAGAGGAATAGTGAGAGGATTAGTGAGAGGAATAGTGAGAGGAATAGTGAGAGGGATAGTGAGAGGAAGAGGAATAGTGAGAGGAATAGTAAGAGGGATAGTAAGAGGAAGAGGAATAGTGAGAGGAATAGTGAGAGGAATAGTAAGAGGAAGAGGAATAGTGAGAGGAATAGTGAGAGGAATAGTGAGAGGAATAGTGAGAGGAATAGTAAGAGGGATAGTAAGAGGAAGAGGAATAGTGAGAGGAAGAGGAATAGTGAGAGGAATAGTAAGAGGAATAGTGAGAGGAATAGTGAGAGGAATAGTGAGAGGAATAGTAAGAGGAATAGTAAGAGGAATAGTGAGAGGAATAGTGAGAGGAATAGTGAAAAGGAATAGTGAGAGGAATAGTGAGAGGAATAGTAAGAGGAATAGTGAGAGGAATAGTAAGAGGAATAGTGAGAGGAAGAGGAATAGTGAGAGGAATAGTGAGAGGAAGAGGAATAGTGAGAGGAATAGTAAGAGGAATAGTGAGAGGAAGAGGAATAGTGAGAGGAATAGTAAGAGGAATAGTGAGAGGAAGAGGAATAGTGAGAGGAATAGTGAGAGGAAGAGGAATAGTGAGAGGAAGAGGAATAGTGAGAGGAATAGTAAGAGGAATAGTGAGAGGAAGAGGAATAGTGAGAGGAAGAGGAATAGTGAGAGGAATAGTGAGAGGAATAGTAAGAGGAATAGTGAGAGGAATAGTGAAAAGGAATAGTAAGAGGAATAGTGAGAGGAAGAGGAATAGTAAGAGGAATAGTGAGAGGAATAGTAAGAGGAATAGTGAGAGGAATAGTGAAAAGGAATAGTAAGAGGAATAGTGAGAGGAATAGTGAGAGGAAGAGGAATAGTGAGAGGAATAGTAAGAGGAATAGTGAGAGGAAGAGGAATAGTGAGAGGAATAGTAAGAGGAATAGAGAAAAGGAATAGTAAGAGGAATAGTGAGAGGAAGAGGAATAGTGAGAGGATTAGTGAGAGGAATAGTGAGAGGAAGAGGAATAGTGAGAGGAAAGTGAGAGGGATAGTGAGAGGAATAGTAAGAGGAAGAGGAATAGTGAAAAGGAATAGTAAGAGGAATAGTGAGAGGAAGAGGAATAGTGAGAGGAATAGTAAGAGGAATAGTGAGAGGAATAGTGAGAGGAATGTAAGAGGATTAGTGAGAGGAATAGTGAGAGGAATAGTGAGAGGAAGAGGAATAGTGAGAGGAATAGTAAGAGGAATAGTGAGAGGAATAGTAAGAGGAAGAGGAATAGTGAGAGGATTAGTGAGAGGAATAGTGAGAGGAATAGTAAGAGGAAGAGGAATAGTGAGAGGAATAGTAAGAGGAATAGTGAAAAGGAATAGTAAGAGGAATAGTAAGAGGAATAGTAAGAGGAAGAGGAATAGTGAGAGGAAGAGGGATAGTGAGAGGAATAGTGAGAGGAATAGTAAGAGGAAGAGGAATAGTGAGAGGAATAGTGAGAGGAATAGTAAGAGGAATAGTAAGAGGAAGAGGAATAGTGAGAGGAAGAGGAATAGTGAGAGGAATAGTGAGAGGAATAGTAAGAGGAATAGTGAAAAGGAATAGTAAGAGGAATAGTAAGAGGAATAGTGAGAGGAAGAGGAATAGTGAGAGGAATAGTAAGAGGAAGAGGAATAGTGAGAGGAATAGTAAGAGGAATAGTGAAAAGGAATAGTAAGAGGAATAGTGAAAAGGAATAGTAAGAGGAATAGTAAGAGGAATAGTAAGAGGAATAGTGAGAGGAATAGTAAGAGGAAGAGGAATAGTGAGAGGAATAGTAAGAGGAATAGTGAAAAGGAATAGTAAGAGGAATAGTGAAAAGGAATAGTAAGAGGAATAGTGAGAGGGATAGTGAGAGGAATAGTAAGATGAATAGTGAGAGGAATAGTAAGAGGAATAGTGAGAGGAATAGTAAGAGGAATAGTGAGAGGGATAGTAAGAGGAATAGTGAAAAGGAATAGTAAGAGGAATAGTGAGAGGGATAGTGAGAGGAATAGTAAGAGGAATAGTGAGAGGAATAGTAAGAGGAATAGTGAGAGGACAGGTGAACTAAATACCAGAGAGACTTTATAGAGGAAGTCTCTGAGTCTGGCTCCGTGAGATAACGCAGCAGACTGGATTAATTTCCTGCCGATGTTTCTGTTTCCCTGCTGTGATTTAAGACTGTTTACACTCTGCGGCCCTGCGCTCGCTCGCTCACAGCGTTTACTTCCAGGCTAATGAAGCAGCAGCTGCTCCGTCTTCATGGGCTTCTCACTCTGCGGTCTACCCGACACGTCTTCAACCACAAAATGTGCCGCTGCCACCTCCACCCACGCGCTTTAACAGAACTTATCCTTCTTTATTCTTTATAAATATTCATCTCAAACCTAATTATCACATACGAGTTCTAACATATGGTCTTTGTTATGAATTGGGTTGTATAATGCAGAATCTCTCAAGCTTTATTAATGTGTCAGTGGTTATTATATCCGCTGGATATTAATCTAATAACTTTTCTCTGTTTGCCTAATTTTGCCATTGGATGCTTTAATCAAGATCTGGCTGGTTTTATAAGCAGCTGGTGCTTGTTGGGTTCAGTTGAAATAAAATCGTTTTATATATTTTTAGATATAAATAACATTTTGTTAAATCAGGTAATGTCATTGAGATCAAGATCAAGATTACTAAATCAGTTTGTCAGAGTAATTGTTTGCTCTCATTTTCATTTAAAGTGATACTCAGTACTGGTGGTGGAAGAAGTATTCAAATGTCTACTTATATCTTTTTATGGTTATAAAATATATATGGTTATATTTTTTAGTAATTCCAAAGTTTTCAAAATTTTCAATTTACTTTTGTATTATTTTCTTTTAAAAAACACAGAAAAACACAAGAGGGGAAATATTTTCCAACTGCAGACAAATCAAAAGAAAGAAAAACATTACAAAATAAAATTCATTTTATTTATTTTTACTTTTTAGGATGTTTTATTACTATTAGTTTTCTAGGTTTTACTCCCTGACTTTTCACAGTTATTGTCAACTTTTCAGCAGTAGCACTGAATTGTATTTTATTATATAGACTTTTAGGATTCTTTACAATTTTTCAAAGTTATTTACAACTTTTCAGAATTTCTCTCCACTTTTCAGAGTTATTACAGTTTTTCCATCACTGTATTTTTTTTTATTATCCCCAAATCTCCTCTCTTTAAACTTTCAAAACGATATCAGACTTTTCATGGATATATACTCATACTTTACGAAAGTGATTCTCAGTTTTTCAGGAACATAACTAACTACATTTTAGGGGTAACAGTCCGACTTGCCTCTTGTATAAAGAGAAACGGAAAGAAATTGCCGTAAAGGTGACTCTTTAACACCGATAATATAAATCGTTATATTCTGTAGATATTCTTCATTTCATTATTCTTATGTCTATGAGTTATGTTCAGGTTGTGCGAGGTCAGTTTAACAAATACTGTCTGGGAGAAACGTTCCTCAAGGTTCCACAGCTGTTTATCAGTATATTGACATTAGGGAAGCAGACTGGTCGTTGCACGTTCCAGCCCTGTGAGAAAAGATGAGAACACACGATTCTCCTCCTCTTAGACAAGTTAGAGCCAATTAAATGCTAGATGTTCATGACGGAAAACCGTGTATTAAAGAGCCGAACTTCTGGCTGTTCGGGGCATATTTGGACGGTCAACCTGCGTGTTGACAGGACGACTCCCTGCTATCAAGATTGCAGCGCTTGTTACTTTGTTTGTGATCAAGGAAAACACCACACACACACACACACACCATGTGCCATACCTACCCACGTCGTGTATGAAGCGCTCGATCTTGGACTGCATGCCCCAGTATCTGAACTCCACTTTGCAGAGCTTGTAGGCGCACATGACGGGACATTCGCCCAGATTCTGGTTGATCTCCTCGATCCAGTCGTCCGACAGCGGGCCCCGTTTGGTTTTGACCGACTGATAGAGTTTCGGGTCTTCCTCCGCCAGGTACTCGTGAGGGGTGATGTAGTCCTTCACGATGTCTATGGGGTCTGCGAAGGCGGGGGGAAACAAATGAGCATTAAAACTGACGCAGATGTGAGCAGCACAGATGTCACAGCACCTGTCTTGAAAAGGTGTGTGAGAGTTTTATGTGGTGACTCCATGCGGTGAGTGTCTGCACCCCGGTGGATTTTAGTACTCAGAGGCTCAACACAAAGTCTGCCTCATCCCGCCTCCCTCTACATCACACCGTCTGCGTCTTCACTGAGAAGATTTGACTCCTGATGCTGCACAATTAAAATCGGCGAGTTGTCACAGCAGCGGTGGGCGTGACTTACCCACAGTCCGCTGCCTCTTTTCAGCTGAAGACATGTTGAAGACGTCCACTTGATTTCCAGTATCCGGTTTGTAATACGTCTCAATGTCTATGGAGAACTTCTCCACAAAGGGACAGGTGTACCTGAGGAACAACAAGAGAAACGGATATTTAGAAGCAGGGATGTGCCTTTCTGTTTTTATTATTCTATTTTATTCCATTTCTACATTTAGTTTTTATCCCTCTGTTAGTTCTTGTCAGCGCTTGTTTGTTACTAACTAGTCTCTAACTTATTTTTCACATCTCCTGTGTGTCATTTTGTATTTGTTACACTGGGCAATTTTCCAGCTTGTATTTACTGTGGTTTATTATTATTATTATTAATAATGGTTATCAATTTGATCAAATGTATTGGTGAACGAAAAGAAGCAGCTTCCTCCATCACTTTGGCAGTTTATGGGGGGAAAAATAAATACTTGAAGGAATTCACCAAGCTGTGAAAATTTGGTCTATTAATCCACAAATTAAGACATCGGGAGGAGAGGATATAACAAATTGATTATTCAGTTGAAATTGTTCCAATTAAAGAAAAGGCCCCATCAGCAATATCAAGTGAGCGTTACTTCATCAATTTATGAATCTAGAAGTCCTAAAATGAAAACCATTAACAAAGTTTTATTACTAAGAAGTTCAGTCTTTCTATTTTAAAGTAAGGCCAGCTGCCTAAAATCACTTTATGCGATTTTAGTGTCTCTTTTTGTTGTGTGTGTGTGTGTGTGTGTGTGTGTGTGTGTGTGTGTGTGTGTGTGTGTGTGTGTGATGACTCATCGTCCTCCTTCCTCACCGGGTTCGTGTGTAGGGGTAGGCGTTCCAGGACTCCTCCTCCACGCGGAGGGCGGCTTGAGGCAGAATGGCACAGAACCAGGACGGGATGTGTTTGCCGATGTGGTAGACCTTGTGCGTGTACTGACCCGATCCTCCGGGGCCGTCCTCGTACGGCTTGTTCTCCAGGATCTCCACCCCGCTGCCCTCGCCACAGCTCTCCTCTCGGCTCTTTTTCTGCGACCGGGCGTCAATACAGAGGGAGGATTCGTCAAAAAAATGTTTGTTATATTCTTTCACTGGCGGAGGTTTGGTTTCATCCCCGAAAATAAATAAAAAAGAAAATGCTTGTGCTTCAAATTCCATTTAAAAATTCAAGCTTTATGATGATTTATGTTGTAAACAAGAAATAACAGGAATGTTTTTATTAATATTGTATTTTTCCGAACCAGAATCAACTTTATTGACCAAGTATGTGTGCACACAAAAGGAATTTGACATCTTTCTAAAAAAAATGAAAAACTGAACAGATAAAGACCAATATGTACACAGTTAGTGAACAAATAGGTCTAAATATAAACATTATCTAAATAAATAAATATATATATATATATATAAATAAAGAAAGAAAGAAAAAAGCACCAATGACCAACAATAAAATGAGAAATAAGACGTCTATATACAAGAAGAGGACTCTGTGAACTGATTGGATGGATGACATGTAGATAATATACACTTGTAAAGATGTCTATATACTGTGTTTAGATACAGTTCATACTGACAGCAACAGATAATAAAAAAATAATTTAACGAAAAACACTACGATGACAATCTTTTATGAGAGCAGTGGATATTTTGGCATTAGAGGGTTGATGTGCATATGAAGAGCAAAACAAGACCTTTGAAGTGTTCCATAACCGGAATGAATTGATGAATTGATGAATTGATTAAAGCGTGTGATTATCTGCTCAAACGTGAGCCGGCTAACGAGCACGCTGGCTAACGAGCACGCCGGCTAACGAGCACGGCGGCTAACGAGCACGCTGGCTAACGAGCACGCCGGCTAACGAGCACGCCGGCTAACGAGCACGCTGGCTAACGAGCACGCCAACGAGCACGCCGGCCAACGAGATGACTGAGGGAAGCTGGACGCCACAAAAGGAGTTTCTGCTCCTCTGCTCTCCATTTGCTTTGTAAACTCCGTGAGTAAAGCCAATGACAGGCGGAGCAACAAGCGGCCGACTGAAGATGAACAAAGCGACATTTCTATAATTTCTCACACTGTTTTAGAGGTGTTTTGCAATGTCAAACTTTGCAAAAAGTGAGCCGATGCTCGAAGAATCCAACCTCATCCACCCCCCCGGCTGGCTGACACACATCCTCCCGGCCTCCCTCCTTTCCGTCAGCTTTAAATTAAACCCCCGAGACCCTCACTGCCGTCTCTCATCCGACTCTCGTCCAGCCATGTGAAAGCGCTCGCAGAGCTGGACGGATGATGCAGCAGAGGCAAAGTGATGAGCTGGAAAGAAAGAGAAAGAAAAAAAAGCGCTGCCGCACGGAAAAAGTAGAAGAAACTGCTTTTCTTTTCATTCTTTCAGTCACACATCCTCTTTATTCCTCCTCGGCTCTCTTTGCCTCTTATTCACCTCTCCTCTCCTTCTGTGATAAATAATCCAAACTAACTGTTTGGATTTTTTACGGATGAGTTCAGGACTTAAAAGAATCTATTTTAGGAGGTAAAATCAGAGGTTTCCTCCTCTAATAAAAGGCAGCAGATGGTTCAACCCGACAGATCCTGTAACACTGAGCTGTGTATTAAGCCTGTTGCTTCACAGAGGGAGACGTGGATTACAGCATCCGTTTATAAACACACGACATCTCCTTATGGGTCCACCAGTGTTTATATGGCTGGTAAATATATATTAGCCTCCTCCAGGATCTGATACGGCAGCCACATTTCTTTTGTACCTTTAGGTTCACGGCGAAGCGATCAACTGGTGGTGAAATGAGGCGTCAATTAATCAATTAGTCCGTCGACAAATAATAAGGAAAGATCTCCTCAACCTTCTCCGTTTACAGCGGACAACATGTGCTGCTTTTCTTTGTAAGTTAGATATTTTTGCCGGGAAATGTGATAGTTTTAGCCATTATACAGTCAATTGATCAATAAATTAAATATCTTTATTTGTTTTACCTTTATTGAACCAGATGAGTCAATCGGTTTACACATCTGCCGCATTTTTCGGTCATCCTTCTTATGCGAGTCTGCAGCAGCACATTTCTTCTCATCAATAAGTTTGATTAGTGCTTCTTTGCTTTATTTCATTAACATACAGATTGCCTGAGACCAGCCTGATATACAGTCATGTAAATCATAGCACACAAATATGTCTTACAGGCTTCGACTGTTGAATTATTCCTCATATTTCTAAAATAACCTTAGTTATATTTCAATACATCCACGTCATGCAGCCTTTATTGCAAACTGGTGCCCGAAAACATAAATGACCTAATGCACTGTAGTTTAAATCAACTAATTAAATCTTAAATCTTTGCTCGCACAGGCCGCCAAACTTCAATCCCACCGCCGAGGCAGAGAGATGACCGCGCGGTTGATATACTGTATTCTGCCGCCACGCCGATGATTGAAAAGCGGTTTCATTCCTTCCATTGTAATGCGCTGCGGGTCGAGTTATGGCACAACGCGAATACAAATCATCGCGATCATTATTAACAGCAAGAGTGGGGTGTTGGGGGTCAAGAATGAGAGCTCAGATTGAACACGGCGCCGCCTCTCCTGAAGACTTTAGGGAGGTGATATCAGTAATGAAGGTCAGAGGAGGCAAACAGCTGGAAAATTGCTGTAATCTAGCAGGTAATGTAATTTAGGTGAGGAGCTAAGGGCCTTAAATTACCCTCCGTGTCTGCTGCAGTACAGGAGAACGGATCTGACTGTACAGCATTTCTCCAGGGACTTTGAGGTTTATGAATCTTTAGGAAAACAACAGTTATTACAGGGGTTTGTTGTGTAGATAGTATAATATATTATCTTGCATACAACCAAGACTGAGAAGCTAAAGATGCAGTCAGCAGGTTTAGTTCAATTCCCTCTGCGTTGCTTTATTAAAAAACAACCGTCATGTGCCAACTACAGAGGGTGCTGCGTCTGCTGCTGAGGGGTCTGTTTTCTGGTGTTTGGCTGTCATCAAAATCCGAGGAACACACACACACACACACACACACACACACACACACTCACACACACACACACAAATAAACAAAAACACACTTGTTGAGGAATGAAAGAAGCCAGCAAGACTAAGCGTGTACAGCAGCTCTCTCTGGCTGGACTTGGAGCTAATTGCTAACGTTAGCATGCAAAACATGCTCACAATGACAAATAAATCAAAGAAACTAAAAGACATGAATGTCTTCACTTTTTTTTTTTTTACAGCAATCCGGGTCATAATATAGTGAAGACAAAGTAAATGCATGCTGGTACAAGACATCTCTCATCCAATCAAATCAACGACTGGAATTTCTTCTGTTTTTGGAGCCGAGGAAATTAAGCGATTCAAAGTTTGCCACTCGACTCCAATCGGCAATGTTAAAAACAATAGACCAATCCAGAAAACTGAACTTCAACATTCAGACAATTAGTAAGTCAGCTTACTACGCCTTTTAGAATATGCCGAGGTTTCAAAGACTTATGTCCCAGCATGCATTTATCTTCAGACTCGCCTGCCGTCTTCACAGGTCTGCCTACAAAAAGGATTGGCCGACAACAAGAAAGTGGATCGTAATAGTTTACATTTGATCTGATCTTCTGCTACATTATAAACCATCCAGACCTCATGACTATGGACAGGTCTGCCTTCTGTCCCCAGAGTCAAACCTAAACACGGAGAAGCAGAATTCAGTTTTTATGCACCATATATTTTGAACAAACCCCTCAAAAAGCTGCAGGTCATCTTCAACTCGCCTTATATACTCGTCTTATTCTATTTTAGTTTATTACTTTCTCTTGGCTCTTGACCAATAGTTTTACTTAAAAACATGAGTCAGCAACTTCCAGTTCCGAAGAGTGAAGCCAATGCGTCTTCAACTTGCATTCTCTCTACTGACCACCAGGGGGTTGTTCTCTACAACAAGCTATGGTTGTATAGAAGTCTATGCTTCATGTGTTAAAGCTGCATTCCCTCTCAGGGGGCGACTCCTCTGGTTGTATAGAAGTATATGCTTCGTGTGTTAAAGCTGCATTCTCTCTCCTGACCACCAGGGGGCGACTCCTCTGGTTGTATAGAAGTCTATATAAATGACTCTACTTCTCTCTTGATTTATTCCCTCAGTAAACATTGTAAACATGAGTTTATGTCTCAATCTCTAGTTTCAAGTCTTCTTCAATACAGCATGATGTTCATTTAGTAAATGATGGTCATTTAGAGTCAAACAGACCATAAAGCAGGGGACGCTTTGACAGGTCGTTATTTTGTCTTAGAACGTTAACCCTCGAAGAGTTGCAGCTTCTTTTTACCGACAAATAGGCTAAACCGTACACACACTGCAATGCAACATGTACGTTCACAGCTATAACGTTACTTCTCACATCCTTAAAAAGAGGTTCACTATATATGATAATCCGTGGCGCTGTCCGTGGTGCTGAAGTAGCTCCTCTCACGTCTCAGATAAGAACAGGGACTAAATATGCAGGTGAGGAAAGACTGAATATAAAGAAATAACTCGTGGTAACACTTAAGTTTAGAGGTCCGTGTTTTCTGAATAATCTCCCCAAACATTTACTCATACGTTTCCTGGAAATAAGTATGTAATTTGGTACTTATTATAGGGGGAAAAAGAGTGTTCAGTAACAATTAATCAACTGTAATTCATTGTTCGGGTAAGCTAGAGAGCAGGTCAGCTCAACATGCAAACATGTGACATTTGTCGAACATATGAAACATATATAAACAACAACATTATCAATAAGAAATGAATTAGTAATACATATTTATTTGGGTTTCAATTAAGCTGTTCTTTCCTTTAATTTGTACAACTTCCAGGAATCCTACGAGTCAATCATTCATACTATTAAATTAAAAAGACCTTGAATGTAATACAAAGCAGTGATGAAAAGATGTATCCAGTTTGAAACAACAGTTCAAGGGAAAGAAATCTGAGCGAAGAAAAGCTAAAAAAGAAGGAAAAAAACGAGAAGAAGCAGTCATAGAAAAACAGATCCGTGTACAATTTGAGAAGTGCGACGAGCTTTGTGCAGACACTCTGTGGAATTATAATGGTCTGGCTCTGCTGAGGGTCTCGGTTCTGAGCCGGCCCTGAATAATTTATGTGACACCCGCAAGGTTAGCATAAACCAGGGGTACACAACTCCCCTCCTCAGGCGCACACACACACACACACACACACACACACACACAGTCCTACCGGAGCAACACAGGACCCTCATGCATCAAACGTTATCACCGGCTTCACACAACAAATACATTAGCCATTCTGCCATTTTTCAAATGCTGCGCTCGCCTTTCAAGTCATGCATCAAACCGTCGGTTCAGTGGTGAAAAAACAACAACAACAACAACAACAGAAGACGCCGTGAGAATCCACACACGGAGATGTGAAGTGGACAAAATGATGGAGAGAATAGTGTTGAAAATATCTCTGGTGAAAAAAATTATAATTGAGCAATCAGCTTTTTTTTGTGCTATTTTGTGAACCGTGGACGCGACGTTCTCATGGTAACCCCATCATCACGTCAGTCCATCTCTCTCTCTCTCCATCTCTCTCTCTCTCTCTCTCTCTCTCTCGTTCCGCCCAAGTCACAAACAAATGATGCCATGCTGCAGATGATGTCACCAGTTGCCAGGGTAACCGGCACTCAGCTGTGACGCTGAGCGGGAGGAGGAGGAGAAGGGGTCCAGTAGTGTGTGTGTGTGTGTGTGTGTGTGTGTGTGTGTGTGTGTGTGTGTGTGTGTGTGTGTGTAATAAGGTGCATTATCAAAGCTGAAGAGACGCCTCTTCCTGAGGTATTTCAAAGGATAGAGAATTATAAAGAACTGCGTATTAATTAAAGCTATTGTAGGTTAAAATATGTTATTAATTACTGCACATGCTGAGTAACAAAGTCTCAAAAACATGAAGCCAAACAACAAATGATTGTGGCTTCATTTCCACTAACAATCAGTCTTAAGTGATAATATGCACATAATAACAAACTCATTTCCTATATTTATAGGTTCTTTAAAAAAAAAAAAAATATTCACACATACTTAAAGACTTTCTTGTCTTTGATTCATGGTTAAAAAGCACATTTGAAGTTTGTTTGTTTTTAATTTTCTGCATTTATTTGCTGAACAAAATCCCTTCTTCCTCATCTTTCTTTCAGTGGGTGTTCTTTTGGGAGGTATAAATATATATATATTTAACTTATGCGTGTGTGAGTGGGGATTTGCACAAAATTATTAAATGAAACACAATCCACAGGCATATGGTCGCACCATCTGGCCTGCAGAGCGACGCGGCCCCCGTGGCCCTTTGACCATGTTCTTCGCGGCTCTTGTTCTGGTACAGAACGACACGACGGCGCTTTAAACTCCAGACCTGCACCCTTAAAACCTGACCGCCAAGGAAGACACTTCCAGTTGTACCTGCACCTGAAGTTGTCGCCTGAGGGGAAAGCCCACTCACCTGGATCATGTAGAGCTGAGCGATGCGGTACTCCTCCACGCTCATCGGCATGGGGATGCGATACTCCTTGATCAGCATGGTTGTGCTCGAGTCGGGCCGCCGCCGCCGCCGCCGCCGCCGCCGCGTGTTCGTGTGTCCGGAGTGTAAAGCGGGTCGACGCTCCGCTACCCGAGCAGCATGTTCAAACGGCGAGGACGGGGAGTCATTGTTATTCACGCCTGAGGAGACAAGAAGACGGACCTTCAGTGGGACGAACGCACCAGAACAGGTTTAAGAATATGTAGATTTTTAGCTTCCAGCATTACTTACAACGCAGAGGAGGAGTTAGCATGTTTGTCTCAAGGATTAACCCCCCCCTCTCCCACTCCCCCCTCGTACACAAGCCAACATTTCCTGTGTGTGTGTGTGTGTGTGTGTGTCCTCCAGCCCTCCTACAGATCTATTACAAGGTAATCCACTGACCTAGCATCATGCCTGAAATCCCCCAGCAACCTAAATCCCAACTGTGTCGGCACACACTGAAGATTCAGCCAAGATGTGGTCAATGTTGCTTTTGAATGCAGGTATGTTCAAGTATTACACTTTTCCCTTTTACTTTATACTTCTATTGCACTACATTCTAGGGAAATATTGTGCTTTTCACTGCACTTTATTCATTTGACAGCTGGTTATTTTTACAGATTATAAAATACGTCTGTAAAATACGATGCATTGTTATGCGCACGAATCATTTTTGTTCTGAACTGATCTTTGGCCACTCGGGGGCAGCAGAAACGAGTTGTGAACGCGTCACAGACCCGTCACCTTTTAGGTTCATTTGTTTGTGAGAAAGTTTCTTATTTCCACGTTCAGCAGCATATTCATGAGGAGTCTTTGTGGTCGAGCCGCCTGGCGAATGGGAATCCAGTAGTCTCTTTCTTTTAGCTCTGTTTTTGGTCTCCACCACGCTCACCAGCTACTTCAACTACTATTTTCTTTAAAATAATAAAATGAAAAAGGAGAAGTAATCTTCTGGTGATGTAAAAATATTCCAACCTATGGATGCAAAACTGACTTCCTAAAATCGAGTTTAATTCTAATGCTGCTATTATTTCTTGTTTCAAGCCAGAGATGCATATTTATAGAACATCATTAAAATAGAGGTGATTGAAAATTCACAACACAAATATCTTTACTGCATTATCACATTTTGTTTCACTCGTTTGAATAAAATTAATTCAAATCATAAAGACAACATATCAAGAAAACACAAACAAATAAACTATTTTCTGCATTATGAGTACTTTTGACACTTTGCTGATATTACTTCTGTACTTTTATTTGAGTAAAATATTACTTCCAACATCCATCCAAACAGTAGTGAAAGTGTGATCTGCCACAGATCAACAAGCAGACAGACAGACAGGGTCAGGAGTCACATGACAACGGCTCCTTAATCTCAGATTTAGGACTGTCAATCTGATGCTGTTAACATGAGAGAAAAGGGGAGGAGCCGACGTGTCAACTGGAAAGCGTGTGTGTGTGTGTGTGTGTGTGTGTGTGTGTGTGTGCGTGCAGGTTGTGTCCCACCGTCTGTCCATCTGTGCATGATCAGGTTATGCATGTTTGGTCAAGCTGCTGCTGCAGCAGATGAACCGTGGAGGTCAGGAAGTACAGTATGAAAGTAGCCTGCAGGCTCTTCCTGCCAACAACATGCTTCATTAGCTATTTAATATTTATGAAAATGTTTAATTTCAGCTGCTCTGGGCTCTGGGGATTGGAATTGGAATAACTTTAACGTTTTATCTGACACCATCAAGTCAAAATAATAATTTGCAGGTCCACTATACCTGCAAAAGTAAAAGTCAAGAGGGGTTTATTCATCACCTTAATAATATTAAACAATATTCACTTCATTTTAATATGCCAGGAAATTGGTCTGATCAGCTCTTGGCAACTCTTCAGGATCAATATAGATAGTCAAAAACATCACACTCATAAATCATGTGGCATTTGTCTTGTGATATACTGCTTTGTTCATGTTTATTGCATTACTTAATTAAAGTATGTATATTTATTTATTAGTCTGGTTTAAATCACAGTGGAAAACCTAGAAATATAATTATTGTGAATCAGTAGTACCGTAACTTTTTTTCTTTAAAAACTGACCACTGCTTGTTACGATGTTTGGAACGATGGAATAGTTTGGAGCAATTATTAATTGTTGAAGTCTTGACTAGTAGAGTATCCATGTGTAAAATATCTCAATAGCATCGTTAAAAATGTCATAATATAAAAGGTTATAAGGTAGAATCTACCATCAAGAATCAAGAATACTCATCTCGACCTCCGAATCCCAGAGAGGCTCTTTAATCCATGATGCACTTATTTAAGCAATAGCTACAGATAATAAAACTGCAGCGCCGCGAGTGAAGGATCAAATCCAGAGGCCGTAACGTAGGACCGGCGGTTTGTGCTCTGATATAATTACAGCGGCATTTCTCACCGAATGCCGCGAAGAACAAGTCCTTGACCGACAGAAGAAGAACTGCTATTTATAGAGACGCAGTAATCCCCGCAAAGCAGAATGTGAGACAGAGACAGATGAGAACCGACACACAAACAGATAGACGGAGACACGCGAGAAGATTTTTTTGTGTGTCTCCGTCAGCTAAGTGAGCTGTGAGTCAGCACATCAGCTGAAAAAAAGGATTCAACATTAACCGGAGAATAATGAGGACTGAGGAGGGCTGACTGGAAAAGGAACGGTACTAGAAATAAAGACTGTTGGTCGGATAAAACTTGGACTCTTGTGGGTCGAGAAACTAATTGGAAAATTAATCAATAGTGACAACAGCACTAGATACTACAGAGCAGGGAAAAGTCTGGCCAAAGTGGCAACTTTTGCCCATTTTCGGCTCACTGTTTTCGTTTCTTTAACCCTAGAACACTTTAACGTTACAAATAGGAACGCCATCACAACGTCGGGTATGTTTTACCCGATAAAAAAAATACTTCTCATCAAAATATATTAGAATACAACAACACAAGGCAAATTGAAGTACTCTTCTTTTATTTTACCCTATAGAACTTCTCATAAAACGAAAAACAGGTATCACCCTAAAAAAAGGCTAAAAATCGGGTGAAAAATTAGGGAATCGTCAATAAAACATGATTTAAAAATATAAATAATGGAGCTATGAA
Source organism: Myoxocephalus aenaeus (assembly GCA_038501785.1). Classification (NCBI taxonomy): domain Eukaryota; kingdom Metazoa; phylum Chordata; class Actinopteri; order Perciformes; family Cottidae; genus Myoxocephalus; species Myoxocephalus aenaeus. Next base: position 4,968,324 of record JBAMJR010000037.1, on the reverse strand, counting down.
CTTGTTCTTTGGTCTGAGACATGAAGGAAAAGTCTCCCTTCAATGTTAAAACCACCCAAAATGTTTTCAACCTCTATCACTAACGTTGAGTGAAAATCACCCGAACACGTGCCTGTTGAAAAAAACAGGGATTGGAGCAGAGAGACACGCCCACCTCCAATAAGACACACATATCTTCAATAAGACACGCCCACCTCCAATAAGACACGCCCACCTTCAATCAGACACACATATGTTCAATAAGACACGCCCACCTCCAATAAGACACGCCCACCTCCAATCAGACACGCCCACCTTCAATCAGACACACATATGTTCAATAAGACACGCCCACCTCCAATAAGACACACATATCTTCAATAAGACTCGCCCACCTCCAATAAGACACGCCCACCTTCAATCAGACACACATATGTTCAATAAGACACGCCCACCTCCAATAAGACACGCCCACCTTCAATCAGACACACATATGTTCAATAAGACACGCCCACCTCCAATAAGACACACATATCTTCAATAAGACTCGCCCACCTCCAATAAGACACGCCCACCTTCAATCAGACACACATATGTTCAATAAGACACGCCCACCTCCAATAAGACACACATATGTTCAATAAGACACGCCTACCTTCAATAAGACACGCCCATCTCCAATAAGACACGCCCACCTTCAATCAGACACACATATCTTCAATAAGACACGCCCACCTCCAATAAGACACACATATGTTCAATAAGACACGCCCACCTCCAATAAGACACGCCTACCTTCAATAAGACACGCCCACCTTCAATAAGACACGCCTACCTTCAATAAGACTCTAGATGTCCTAGAGTCTTCAAATTCCTCGTTTTGTGAAACCAACGTCACGTTTTTTGAGTCCATAACTAATATTTACTGTAATGTAGAACATTCTCAGCCACATTTATGCGCTTCAATAGTTGATTACAAAACTGGCTTCTGTTTGTTCTGTTCAACCCAAAATGAGACGATAAAAACAAAGAACCTTGATTATAGTACAGCACAAGTTTTCCACTTGGCCACTTAATGTTATCCAGTGGAACATTAGCGCGTGTGTATTTCAGTACATATCAATAATGGATACGCAGTAACAACATAAGCCACAATAAGCTTTTCCTTCACTATAATAAACCGAGCACTCAACCCTGAAAGTAGAACATTAAAATAATGGCATACTTACTTCATTATTTTTAAAAACATGTGATGTAATGCCTTTCATCTCCTTTCATAACTCTTTCTGAACATGGCTCCGTTCCCTCTCACTACTTTGGGAATGACCAGCGATGCGTCAAACCTAAACAAAGTTCCCTTGGGCAACCAAACTGCAGCATGTGGGAAATGAGCTTTCTGCCTACCTCCATCCACTCTAATCCATTTAACTGATGAAGTTTGCGCCTCGCACTCATGGCATTAGCAATAAACACATGCAAAGCCAATCACATGGGAAGACCGGCCTCTCTGGAAAACCGCTGTGAAAAAACATTTTCAACGAAATCCAACAGGAGATTGTCTGGGAAATTTCAAAGAACCCTGTAAATCCGCTGGTTAAATTTTAAAAAAGCCTCCTAATTGAGCTCAAAGTCGAAAATCACAGTCAGAGGGAGCGAGCGTCTCGTCTGCCCCGCTGAGAGGGCGCCTGGCTGCCAGCTTCCGCCCAATCTCAGTCCTGCGTTGACGGCAGACGGAGAAAGCCTTCAGCTAAATTGCACCAAATTTGACAAAGAGGCATTCAACTCGGACGACAACAGATCCGGTCCATTAAACACAGCGCCGCCTGCCAGCGGCTCGTTCCCGGAGGGAGACTTTGCCGCTCAGACGGCGCTCAAAACCCCGGAGAAGCACACTGTGGACGTCTCAGACTGAACGCCGAGAGCCGAGAGCACTCGTCTCCGGAGCTGGATACTTACTCGCCCCTCGGTCCTTCTGCAAGCTTTTCTGCGCTAAAAAGGATCACATTCTGTAAAGTTATTATTACTCGTGCTTTTCAATTCAATTTCTCACAATCACAAGTTACAAATTTGCCCGTGCACATCCCTGTCCCGGGACCTCACATCGGTTCAGGAAAAACTCAGGAAGAAAACCTGCAGGAGAGCAACAGAGGAGGATCCCTCTCCTGTCATGTGTACAGAATGAACAACGTAATAGAGTTCAATGGATATGACAGAAATGATTCATATAATGAGCAGCACGATCAAAACCACCACATGTAATAGTGTACAGGACTATTTGAAGGAGGCAGGTCGACTCCTTTCCCCAATAACAGATTGTTTTTGACCACATGGGGGCAGTGGAAACAAGCTGTAAACTCAACACTGACTTATTGTCACTTTTTGAATTATTATGGGCTACTTACAAATTCAGCAGATAACGGAGCAACATAATTATTCACATGGGGTCACTTCTGTGTCTGTTTCAGCTCAGTTTTTGGTCTTGAACGAGTACAAAGTTAGTTTGTTTGTGAGGGTTAAAACCCTCTAAAAACTTGTAACGTTAGCGTGGAAAAAGTAATATCAGCACGAAGAAAAGTAATAAAAAAATAGCGTTGGATGGGAGCATTAAAACAAAACGATGCATGGAAACCCGTCGAATGTGTTGGTCATGTTTCATTATGAAAATCACAGCGACTATAAAGTTCCTCAGAACAGAAACGCATCCCAATGAGTTATCAATATCACGAGGACAGAGGGGATTATACACAGTTTATGAAACATCTGTAACCGTCGCTCATTAATTTGACGTTCTCGACCGATTTAGGACACACACACACACACACACACACTTTAAAAAACACACCACGGCATTCTTCACATCTGAAGAAAAGATGTTGCACACGGGCGGGTCGAGAATGACGAACACACAGGAGAGCAATTCCTCCAGGTTTTTCGTGAAATCCCCCAAAAAAGTCCAGCGCTGTACCGTGCAGAGCATGCGTTCTGGTTGCGTTCTTCAAAATCTCTCGTTCTACTTATCTGGATGAATTTCGAACCGCACTCATCACCCAAAACATATTTTACAATCAACGATCGCAGAAGATCCTCCGATTCAGACGTTAGTTCCTCGTCTCCTCTGTGCCTCCTGATTGATTCGGCATCCGCTACCCGGAGAACGTGCAGCCCCGTCACAACCGCCCGACATGAACCGTTGAACATGTGTTGCTTCGCCGCAACAACACATTTCATCACTCTAATCCTTACAAATAAATGCCACACATTTCCTCCCCTTTGCACCTGCAGAGCCTCCACCTGCACCTCCTCTTCTCCCCCGTCCACACCAGTCTGGATTTGTGTGTGAGCCACAGTCCACAACAGGCAGGGCGTCCATGTTGCCATCCTCTAATTTACCTGTGTTTCCATAACAGCAAAACTGCTGCGTTTTTTTTGTGTGAACGTGCAGGTGAAAGAAAGCGGTTTACCTCGCGGAAGGAAACACCTAAAGCGCTGCCGCCCAACGGAGCCACAGAGCAGAGGCTTGAGGGGCTACTGCAGATCCTGGTCCCAGAGACCAGCAGCCCCGGCATCCTTCCACCCCATCCCTGCACGCCGCTCCTTCCTCTGCCGTCTGCCGTCAGCCAATGCACCGCCGGCTGCCCCTCCCCTTCTGATCGCTTTTTTTTTTTTTAACCCTTACTGTGAAATAAGAGAAGGTATCGATTCTCATTTCCTCCTCCTCCTCCTCCGCTTCTTCTTCCTCTTCTTCCCCCGTCCACCTCTGTACTGTTTATCCCCCCCCCCCCCCCCCCCCCCCCTCCCCTCCTCTCTGTCTCCACCTCCTCAGGACTTAGGAAGCTCTGTTACCATGGAGACGCATGAGGCTGAAGCCCCATTGGTGGAGTTTATCGTGATGCAGCGAGTCGGCGGCGCAGCCCATCGGATTGATTGCCTTTTTCGGTGTTCATCATTCTCCACCGCTGAGGCCAGAATCGCTTCTCCACGGAAGCTTTTCCCCCTCATCAAGTTAGTTTTGGACAAATATACAGGAATTTGTTTTCAATAAAGGAGGAAGAGAATAAGAGTAACATTAAATTAAGAGTATTCTTGTAAATGTTATTCTCTTAAGAGGCAAATTTCACATACACAGAGCAGCATTTACCATAAATATAAATCTGTTATTAATAGATTTTAACGTATATAATAGACCGTCTACAAACCTAAAAAGTGTATGTACATTATATAGAGAATTTTTCTGTCTGAACCAGCTATAAAAAAATTATTTGGTTGTTGTCTGCATCTATTTATCTGCCCATTATCTACAAAATGACATAAGTGCAAGTTGTTGGTCTGACCAACAGTCCAAAACCCCAGAATATATATATATATATATATATATATATATACACACATATATATATATATATATATATATATATATATCCTAGAGCAAATTATTACATTTAAGAACCTTGAATTAGAGAAATATTGTAATTTTTTTTTGCATTAAAAACTATGTAAACTAATTGATTCATCGACAAATTGTCTCTCAGTCGGATTTTTCTAGAGGAAGCGACGATCAAGAATACTTCAAACTAAACTCAGTGAAACAATAACTTATCTCAGTCGCGATTATTTTTAAAAGTGATCCTAAAAGACGTAGTGTTTTAAAGTGAGCTGCCGTGGAGAACGTGTGCATGGACCCCTTTCAGCTGCTCCGATTGGTTATGCATCTATTTGCATGGCGCCGTGTTCCCTGCTTTTTCACACCTGCGGCGACCGTGCAATTTGAATGAGCCGGCCGCGTGGTGCGAACACGGCTCGTTTCTTTTGACCTTCCGCTCAGCGCTTTGCATACCGTCGTCACCTCAGCGGCTACCGTCTACGCTTACATGACTTCAACGCTTAAGATTCGGCATCAAGACAACTGCACTGACTAAACATGGCATCTAGTCACGTTAAAAATGTATTTAACTTTGCATGTGGACTTGTAAAGCTTTCAGTTTTAAGTATAACTTTTTGGAAAATACGCTTATTCGCTTTGTTGTCGTCGCGACAAATATACGACACAAACAAAGCAAAATACTTGCATATAATTGTATATGTCTCGGGCTTTTATTGTGAAAGGTATGAAAGGAAGGACTCTGGTCTGAGCTGCCTCTGAAGGGATAAAGTTTGCCCGTCATGGTCCGGACTATCGAGCCTCCATGTTGTTGTCTCAACTCCAAATAACGTTATTCGTGGTGCGAAAGCTCGGCAACGTAACCCTTGTTCCTCGCTTTTTTTTAGTAGGATTTGTAGTAGTATTTACGTTCTGTGAGAAAGTTTTCGTGACAAAAACAATGGTGTGAATGACCTCCGAGCACACATGGTGCCTTTAACGGACAGATATGAGAGTGGTATTCAATCTCATCGAAGAGCATTCCTCAGAATATCAAACAATTATAGAAAAAACTTCAGCTGCTTCGCTCTGCGACTGTAAACGTACACGAGAGGCAGAATCTGAAACTATTTTTCTTTGAATGAGACCCGACGCTGCGAGCGGAGGATGAACTCTGTGACTCACATGTCTGCTTTATAAACGTCTCCTTAATTACATCCAGCCGACGCGTCCCGGTGGGTTTGAGCTTTAAAAAACATCCCACCTGCAGCCAGACGTGCGTTCTGTGGGCGCGAGACTTTGCGAGGATGAACCCGAAGACAATTCGCGACAACGGATCGGGAAAAGACGAACTTGCACCGAGATTTATAACGTTTACGTCGTAGCGAGGCCGAGGACGAGGAAGAGCTTTGTGCAGCAGCATCCTCCTCCTCCTCCTCCTCCTCCTCCTCCTCCTCCTCCTCCTCCTCGGTGTCGGCCGCTGGTTTTTAATCCGCGAGCTGCAGGGACGTACATCCTCAGAATGAAGTGACTCGTTGATGGGTACTCCGCCCCAACACACACACACACACACACACACACACACACTTTATCTGAGCATCAGCAGAACACACCTTAACAGAATCAACCTCTGCACATCTGCTACTATTACAGCTGTTAATTTGTGATCTTGTCAAACGCATCTTTCCACACCAGACACTCTCCTGCTACTCATCCTGTTCATGTCGTCGCCTCCTGTGATGTTGCTGACGGGACGTCACGCTGGCTGCTGCTGCTGCTGCTGCATGTGTTTTGTTTGTATTCCCAGCGGATTTCTACAGTTTATATTTCATTGTCACGCCGAGTGGTGAGGTTATATAGTTCAGAAATTATCTAATTGTGCAGCGGTGGAAAGTTTAAGTGCATTTATGTACTTCAGTATCATTTGAAAGTACTTGAGTTTGTCCATTTTATACAAAAAGATCTAATGGTAAGCTTATACAATACAACATATTGTTTAAGATTAAAGCGGTTTTAAATCTTTTTGACTTTTTGCCCTGAAAGGCTTCAAAATTTAGAAAAATACAGAAAAGAATATGCAAATTTGTGGAGCAGAGTTTCTTTCCTTCGTCATTAAATCTTTAAATGTAAAAAAGGCACCAGACTAGAACATTTTGACCACCTTGTGACCCTTTGGAGAACCACTGCTACTCGTCTTTCAGTATCTGAATACTTCCTCCAGCACTGATAAGCTGATATGAGATGTTGTCACTGACCTGCAGTCCATCTCCAGCGACGGTTTCCTTCCACTCCTCCTTCCTGTGAATGAGAAAACAGCCGAGATGAGACTCAACGATACCCTGCTGATGCAAATTCAACGAGGCGCGCAACGGCAACACAAATTCAGAGCTTGACGGCTAACACTCGGCTCTATGAAACAAGAGTGTGTTGTGAATAACGTCACACTCACGTTCCGCAAAAAACAGAAGTCATGTTTGGAAACAATTTCCTTCCTCAATCCAGTTTGAGATACACAGGAACTGCAACAGGAGTGGAATAAAATAAAACACATGAGGAAAAAACCACCACCTCGCTTAAAAATCTCTTTCCCCGAACGGCTGCCAAACATGTTCACCCGCAGCTTAATGTGCTCATCTGACGCCGTCAAAGCATCACAACATAAAAAAAAAAAAAAAAAAAGAAAGAGGCGTCGGCAGCAGATGAGAGTGAACGCGGCCGTGACGCGATGGCTGGGTGATGCGAGAGGACGAGCTATTTTTAGCTCAGGGCGGCGGTGGAGGTGGAGGGGAGGGAGAGAGCAGCGTGATGGTGGTGGGGCTGCTGGCAGGGGTTAGTTTGTGATGCTTCGCAAATTGCTCTGCTTTTCCTGCGTTGGGGTAAATGGCGGCGATGCATGAGGGTGGGGTGGGGGGGGGGGGGGGGGGGGGGGGGTCGGCTAATCGCCTCTCACTCCGTTCATCTGGGCCTCCGGTTACTCCGTGCATCTGTAATGGTGCCCGCCGCACTTAAAAACTCACATTTCAGGGACGAGGATGAGAGATTTATTTTTGACAGTTTCCTGCTTTTTTTTCTCCTTTTCAAGCTGAGATTTAAAGTCACCAGATTTAAAGTCACCAACAGCTTTTAAAATAATTCCACACATATATATCGCTTTATATTTTGATCACTTTATGTGGAACCTATTGACTACAGCTTCCAGATTGTACCTTTTTTTTAATGCAGGCTTTTTTAAAGACCAAGTCATCTGGCACTATGCATCTGATATGTAGTATACAGCTTAATAAAAGTAAGTCTTAAAAAGAAAATTATTATTATTATTATTCCACATATCAATCTGTGATTTTACAATTTGCTCCAGGATGTTTTTGCTCACTCAAAGGAAGACAAACGTTAAACGCAACATTACGTCGACATGTATATGTATTTAATCTCTCTTTTCAGACCCAGGTACAGCAGAGAGACAGAGACGCAAACATAGCCAGACAAATAACACAGGCAGACGTGACAAAACATCACTAAACAGATCTGAGGTCAGAAGCTTTAAATCGACCAATGAGATGTAGGCATTCAATGTCCAAAATTGCGTGATCTGCTCTGTTGAACAGTGGTTTTAAATGTGAGAAGAGGCTTTGATAAATAAGAATAAAGTTCTCTTCTATTTTTCCATTTAGTGCACAGTGACGAGGACAATATGGATCTCCTGTAATGAAACGCAGAACACAGCGGTATATTGCATTGTTGTTGTTTTGAGACTCTACAATAATGTTCCCGTCTTAAGGCAGAAACATGCTTTATTCAGATAACACCTTTAGTTTGTGTGACTGTTTAAACGACTACTCTCCAAAGGTATTTAATACGATTGGACAATTTAAGCGCTCTTATTAATAAGTGTACGGATGCAAACTGGGATTATGGATTATTGATAAATAAATGAATGCTTTCATTTTGTCTTGAGAAGCATTCGGTCCGAGCTTATTGTCTGACGAACGTCAAAGACAGATTTGTGATCTGGAAACGGATTAAAGTGAAGAGGAGTCAAACGCAGACGAGACCGTGTCATCGGCATTAAACAGTTTGCAGGAACATGCGACATTCTGAGTTGATATTGAGGTTTTAGTGGTGTGTATTATTTCCAAATCAAATAAGCACAAACCAATGAACAGGCGATGAATGCCTCCGTTTGTCACCGTTGGCGGTGCGGTCTGAACGAGCCTTAAATGAGAACCAAGACGCGGGTAAACCAGCTGCTGTTGCATCACACGGTGCGTTCCTCTCACCGCTTTACTCGACACAAAGTCATTTCCCGAGGAGCTCGCCGACGGTCTCGGCTGCAGCGTCGCATTTAACGGACGCTCGATCGTCTCGTCCGCCTCTTTGCAAGAAAAGCACATGAGAGTATTTTTCCAAAAACAGCAAACCATTCCATCGAATCACCTCCGTGAGGCGTTTCAAGAGAGGAAAGCCGGCCGGCTGTCGAGATCAGAGACTCGCAGACCGCCGGCCTCTTTCAACAACTCTCGATTAACTTTACCGGCACATCATTTCTCCTCCGTTTATAATCCCGCCTCCACGTTCGCTGGCATGAACGGAAAGGCTCCGAGAGAAGAAATGAGACGGCTGGGTGAGGTTTTTTTTTTTATTTGAGACACCTGAACAGTAACGCACACATACCGTCACACGGGGAACAGGAGGGTCAGCAGCTGGAGGAAGACAGAAGAGGAAGGGGTTGCCGGTAATGATGTATAGACAAGGAAACAGTAGGAAAGCAGAAGAAGACAGCCGGGAAGATTGAAGGCCCAATAATAAAAAAAGGAGGTTCCACTCTTCGGGCCAATACCATTACCGTTTGGCCCGGCTCCAGGCCTCCGAGGCCGGCTAATATACAGCCGGCGGGGCGCGCTCTCCGGCTGCAGTGACACTCGCTCCACTTTCATTTGTCACAGAGATTAAGCATCTATTAAGACTACAGATGCGTGCTCTGGATTACTCGCATGCGTGACGTCACGACTATAACAGAGCGGCTTTCTGTCGAAGGCGAGCCGCATCACTCGCTCGCAAAAAATCATCACACGGACGTTACAGGACAGCTGCGGCCCGAAATATCTGATATCAATATCTGCAAAATTGGCACGGGCATTCGTTGTACCCAGAGGATGAAGCCTGCTGACTTCATCTACCCTCTGAAGTTGATATTTGTAGCTTCAAATGAAACCACAGGATAAATCGTAGTAACTTTGGGGATCCCTTAACTTCGCATGGAGCACCATCATCGCAGCCAATGTTTTATTTGTCCGATAGCTCACGACTAAATTCCTGCAAAACTAATGACATTCCCATCAGCCTCAGCTGCACTTTGTGTTTAATGCTGTTTATTAGCGCCGCAGCGATTAGTCGACCAGTTGATAATTCGACCTGCAGAACAATAATCAAATATTTTGTTGTAATTCTTGATGCAAAAATTGCAGAAAATGCTATTTTCAGCCTGTCTTGCTTCTCTTTGTTTTTGTATCATTTTAAAAAAGGTGAATATTTCGGTTTTGGACTGACAAATGAAGACGTTTAACGACGACTTCACCTTGGACTTTGAGATGGACGTTTTCTAGATCGATGAATCGATCGCTGAGGAAACAGAGATGACTTTTAACTGACAGAGTGACGCTGTAGGTGTCAGGTCAGCAGGTTGGCTCCTCCTCATCCATACCACTCAACACGCGTGTGTGCGTCTGAATACTTGATGAGGACACAACGCCTCGCTGGACCCGAACAAAGCCCAGGGATCGTTGATTAGAGTGAGTGCTCAAGCGCACCGCACGAGCGCCGCAACCGTGGCCAAAGCGTGGCAGCTTTAGACTCTCGGAGCGATCCACACCGGAGCAACCGGGGACATCGTGTCGGTGTGGATCTAAATTTAAAAACGTTATCGCAAAAGGGCCCCATCTGACTGGCCCCGACAATGCGAGTCTATATACAGCGCGTTGTGTTTGCGTGACGTGGAAGACGTATTCAAAAGGACTTTACTGCAGTGACACAGTAATGCAGAGAAGTGGAACACTGACGTTTAAAGTAATTCTAGCTTCTTTGATGGCGTTTTAATTACTTTAAAATCAGTGTCTGTAGCTTGAAACAATAAATAACAAATTGCTGCACTAGAATTGTGAGAAATAAAACTTGATTTTAGGAATTACTTGAAACGAATTTGCATTTCAGACTTTAAAAAAAAAGGACAATTTATTGGAGGAATCGGGACACCGTTTGAAAAGAACAGATTATTTTCTCATGTAATTAAGAGCTTTAGCGCAAAATAAATCAGATTTTTCTGATTGTTATTATCAATTTGGACGACATAAAAGTGTATCACAAAATGGGATTTATTTGAAAGACGATGAATCATCTCATATGAATTATTGCCCAGACTGTTTACAATGAATAAAAAAGTAAAATACATGTTTTAAAAAAATGAAAAGAGCTGTACAGTGTTAAAAAATATGAGGATCAAATGTGCAAAAATATGGACTGAGGAGTGTGCAAATGTTATGCAAAAATGTGCAAAATAATATTAGCAATACAGATTTGCAACTTAAGCTCGACGCGGAGACTTAACAAGTAGGGTGCACCATTTATATGACCGATTATTTGATGTCATGTGTCTGCCGTGTTTATTCTGTGTGCCTCAGAATGCCTCCCAAATCACGGAATGGTTTTCATTACTGGTTACGGTTCCTTTCCACCATTTGGTGGGACCGCTTCAATGCTCCACGCGAGAGACGCGGCGCATATGCGCCTGCATGTGAAGCAGAAAGAGGCGGAGAAAGCGACAGACGGTCGTCGGTCTATTTGTGGCGCAGTGTTTCTCCCCCGGCGGGCCACGGCGGGCAGGAGGGGGACGGGGAGTGACGGCGAAGGCAGACAGTCGGGGACTAAATACGAGCGTCGTTCATTCACATCCCAGCGCAACGCCACAGAGCGTCTCCAGCCTCCCACCACTCAGCCCTGGCTGTGAAGCCATGATCAGTGGGCTGGAATCCCTCTGTTTACGCTGCTAAAAATAGATTCCACACACTGCGATGACGTGGCATCTCGTGACAAGACCCCCTCCTCTCCTCCTCAGCTCCCCACCACCACCACCACCCTCCTCCTCCTCCTCCTCCTCTTCCTCCTCCCTCCCTCTTATCCAGACTGTACCGCCGAAGCGAGTCATGCCGTTATTGGTACGCAACGCTCGCCCTGGCTAACATGCCACCGCTCCTCAAAACCCTGTCTGACGTATCTTTGCAGAAAAGAATCTGACATGTCTCATGAGATGGAAAAAAAAAGATGAATTTTAAGATGAAAGAAAAATGAAGGATGGATGGGTAAAAAGAGAGCGAGAAGGGGGGTTGTGTGTGTGTGTGTGGGGGGGGGGGGGGGGGGGGGGTATAGAGAGGAGGTGAGGGAGAAGGAGCAACTAAAGGAGGGGCCGGCAATCAATACCATGACTCATTCTTTCTGCGGTGGCCACTTCCTAACAGCATTCATTAAAGCAAACCTAATCATTTTGGCCCGATAATCAGATCCTGTGAGGCTCCATCTTCTTTCACTCCCAACCACACACGTTAAAATCATGCACACTGAACTTGAAATGGGAGGAAACGGGACCAGTACGTTACGCAGTGGATCTGATGGTCCAAGCTGCCAATATGACAAAGTTAAGGTGAAATCTTTGGAGAACCCACAGATTTGTTTTGGGTCGGCCACCGCTTTTCCATCCAGACTGAAATATCTCAACAACGTTTGGTTGGATTATTGGGAATTTTTTGTAGAGCCATTCGCGAGACTGACAACTATTGCTTTAAAATTTGATCGACCGACCTCGTGATCCCTAGAGATCCGCCGCTAGCGTGACTAAAGAACACGTATTTACGTCTGCTGTTCGGCGGCGACCTCTCGTGGCCGTAGATGTTGTGACGGGAGCAAAGGAGGAAGTCAGGTGTCGTAAGTATGGAGAGCGACAAAGTCAGAACATCCGGACGGGTCGAACGCACACAGAGCTCTCAGGAGGCTCTTCGTTGTTCCGCGTGAAACCACAAGACGTGGAGATATTTTAAGATGCACATCGTTTACTTCGTCATAACATAACATTAACCACGTTTAAAACTGCGATCACATACGTTGTTTAGGTATGAGAACATGGCTATGACTGTCCATTTCATCCCAAAACTCAAGGTGACGTTTTCTGATTACTTATCGTACCTTAAAATACCCAAAGATATGTATCATGCAAAGATATATATATATATATATATATATATATACACGACCAAGACAAAAGCAGCAAACCCTCACATGTGAGAAACGATCCAAATATGAAATGGACTGTCGTGGAATTTGGTGCAGACATTCAGAATCCCCAGATGTTGAACCCCCATAACTCTGTTTATGCCATCATCAGGACTCCCATCAGCCTTAGTCATACTTGGTTTTACCGCTAATCGGCAAATGTTAGCATACTTATACACTAAACTATGATGGTGAACATTGTAAACATTGCGCCTGCAAAACATCAGCTTGTTAGCATGAATGTGGTCTTGTTTCATATATTAAAAAGCAGTATTTGATCTTGAAAGAAATCCCCCCCCCCCCAAAAAAACTGCCAACACATATTTTTGATATCTACAGTTAGATTACTACATTTTCTTTGCTTTACTTTACCGCAGCCAGGTGCTGACACTGATTATTTAGAGTGATTTGTCGCTAGCCAGCCTGAAAAACTCTCTCCAGGTTTAAATTGTTCTTCCTAGACAGTGTTGGCTCCACTGCAGCATCCGTCTGAATAAGTTACGGGCTCGACGCGATTCACACGTGCAGCAGCAGTTCTTTTAGTGTTTTCACCTTCAGTGTCTAAGAATAGCTGTGTGGACGCCTGCATTGTTAGCAGTATGTGCAGGACATTTATAGCAAGGACGGGTCAACTTTTACCACAGAGAGTAAACAAGTCAAATAAATCTTGTAACGGTTGTGCTTTAAAAAACGAAACAAAAAGAGGATAAGAAAACCGAGAGAAGGGAGAAAAACAAACTATATTACTTCAGGTAATCATAATAAATAATTAAAGACTTACAGTTGCACTTTTAGAGCTGAAACTATTATTGATTAGTCAATCGTCAGATAATTAATCTGAAACTATTTTGATGAGGTATTTTCTTTGTTTATTCTTGCTTCCAGCTTCTCAAATGTGAATATTTGCTGCTGTTTTTTGTCCTCTATGGTTGTCAATTGAATATATTCACATGTTGTACTGTTGATTATACCAAAACCAGCAATCTGAAGATGTCTTTTGGGGTTTTGTGATGATAGATTAGGCTCATTTTTGCAAATGAAAAAAGGCATAGAGAGCAAAGCAGCTTCACAGAGTCGCGTACACTGTAGGTTATTAATCTAGTTGGTGGTTTGATTACTACTTCAATCCAGTGTCAAAATCTAGTTGTGAATTATGGTACATTATGTTATTACTTAATGGTGGACAGGGTACATACATAGTGCACAGGAGGTTAATCCACCCATGCACATTGAATTACATCCATTTAATGCACACGCATACATTGTGCAGTATATTTTGGTGTGTAACATGGAGATATAGCACATTGTGTATCATGGGAGAACATGTAAATGAGAGGTTTATACCACCTATGAATGGTGATATACGAGACTCAATATCTGCACAGCACACAAACACACAATTATTATCTTCAAACAACCAGAATCAGATATATAGATAATATTGATCAGCTGTTCTGGTAGAAAAAAAGATGAAAATAAACGCTACAATGATGGATGCCAAGAGCACTGCAGCTCATTCAAACACTGCCACGGAATAATAACGGTGGGAATTAATGAACATTTGCATCGTGTAGAATCTAGATTATCGGTAATTAATGAGAAATATGTTGAGATCATTTGTGTTATACGATATATATATATATATAATCCATCATCGGCGACTCACCTGCAGCTCTGAGTTGATCTGCAGTCTTTATATCCACATAAAGGCTGAACGCCTCATCGCCGTCAGTGAGAGGTGAATCCCCCCACACGCAGCGTTCATTCCCCGGCGTGTCGGCCTAGTCGCTCCCGCTGCTGTGCACGGAGCTCATCGCTCCTCCCTCCATCATCCTAGAAGGAAACACGGCTGTCCTGTCCCGTTGATTCAGCTTCGGTGTGCTGTGGCCGGTGGCCGATATCCAGGTTACCGGTTACATCACAAGCCAGGACATCCCTCTGCCGGACAGCGGGGGGAAGACAGCGCCATCTAGCGGCGAACAGGCGTCTGCACTAAAATACTGTAAAATACTCTTACTTATTTATTACCACGGTGGCAAAAAATAAATAATCTGTCACAAGTAAAAATCCCACATTTAGAAGTGTAATTAAAAGTAAAAAAATATAATTAAAGTATATTTTTCCCCCATCAATTACCGTTCCTATATTTAATTCAACCATTTTAAAAGGTTTGTTAACGTTAGCTAGTAACGTTAACCGTTGGGCCGTTTCTGTTCTTCTGACTTAACTCATAACTCACCATAAATACAGTTTTCTCACCTTTATCTCAACATTATTTCTTATTTTAATCTCCGTTCGTCAAAGTAATAAACGCTAGCTTCTTTATGCCGCGAAAAAAAAACGACCGTTTCCGGCTCGCGATCCGACGCGTCATCGCGTCATTTCGTGCCGCTTCGGTGAAACTCGTGCACTTCCGGTGACAAATCACAGCCCTGCGTTTCACTTGGCCCTAGTTTATTATTCTTAGTGACCAGGGGAATAATAAACAAGTCAGTCATAATAATAAAGATGAAGAATACTTAACATTAAAAAAAAAGCTTAATTTATTGTGCAACAACATTATAGTTCCAGTGAAGTTCAGGTCTGGTAGAAAGAAGAAAAAAAACTGCATGGCAAAAGGAAGCAGTGCAAGAAATTCCATGCACAAGCATCGCCAAAGGAGATACAACCAACTGAGGAAAGTAAATGTGTGTGTGTGTGTGTGTGTGTGTGTGTGTGTGTGTGTGTGTGTGTGTGTGTGTGTGTTGTGTGTTGTGTGTTAAAAAAAAAGTGTGCTGGTGCTGGTTTGGATATTACAAGTGGCTCTGATCCAGATTGCCCAATGCTGTATATGAAAACACAAAGAAAAGACAGTGACAGGTAGTAATGAAAAGTAAACAAAGAAAAGAAAAAAGGCGATTTATTCAAGTAAACAAAATATTTTCTTCAAGTTTGATAAATTTGGTCCAAAAAAACAATACTTGTAAAAGAAATAAACATGTAAAATACATACAGAAACATCAAATAAATACTTGATGTAAAAAATGTCCATGAACAAGTGAACAAAAATGGCAGTGATGTTTTCCAAAGTGGATGAATGTCTCTGCTGGAAAACCTTTTTGATCATTCACATAGCAAATTTTAAAAACAAAATCTACACCTGAATATGGCAAGTAAAACATATCATATAAATATTTCTGTGACTAAAAAAGTAAACGACTCTTACAAATTTGTGCATTACTAAAAAATATACTATAATATCTTTCAGACATATACAAAAATATCCCAGAGCAATACGTATAAAAAGATGTCGTGGAGGAGTTTCTGTACATATGGACTCATGGCACACGGAGACAATCGGTGGATCAGTGTATAAAAACCAAGACACTCAGTTGTAGCATCGTCTACGCCGCGATGTAGAAAGACAGACGTTGCTATGTGTTGGCAGAGGAGCGGAGGACGTGGAATCTCTTCAGGGTCATGCGGATGGATCCCAGCTCACGATTCAGTCTCTCCAGACGGTTCTCTAAGGCCACCTGAGGAGGAAACGAGAGCGGGGAGTCAACCGCCAGCCAACGCGATCAATCCATTCATTAGGGATGCACAACGGGTGCAGAGTCGTGAACTAATAACAAAAATTGTTGCGACAAAGAAAAGAGAAATACTAAATAAAAAGTCAAACATTCTCTGACGTTCTCAAAATGTGAAGATTTGCTGCGTGAATGTATGTATGTATGTATGTATGTATGTATGTATGTATGTATGTATGTATGTAGTATTCAGTCTGGACCAAAGTGATGGAGCGACTGATTGATATTTAAACTATTATTAGTTACGGTTTATCAATACAGCGGTGTCATGGAAAGACATTTGATTAACACTATTTAAAACAGGTACACGAGAAAGGAATCTGTAAAAACGTTATACTTGTTTAATGTATAAAAGAAAGGAAAAAAAGAAGAAAAAAAGTCATAATTTGCCAGAATTTCTTTCTTTTTTTCCGACCAAGACTAAAATAATCTAATTTAATGAATTTGCAATGATATAAAACAAAGAAAAGCAGCAATTTGAGAAGCTGGAACAACAATTACTTCACTGATTAAGATACAAACGCTTCAGCTCCGATTACAGAACAAGCAAACACGGGAAAACGATATGAAGATGATCGATATCTGGAGTCTTACCTCATCTAACCTGCTCTGCAGAGTCACTCTCCCACCTGCTCCGGGCATCCGGCTCAGAGCGGCCTCAATCTGACACACGCACACGCACACAGACACACACAGAGACACACACAGAGACACACACAGAGACACACACAGAGACACACACAGAGACACACACACACAGGTTAATCATTCATTAAGAAAAATAATGATAATGATGCACCAACCGGACTGAACGTGACTGAAACACTTTGACTCTTCTGACGTCCCTGTCTGACCAGGACTTCCTAAAAATAGAAGTAATTTAGCGGTGCAATA
The DNA here is from genome assembly GCA_038501785.1 of Myoxocephalus aenaeus. Lineage (NCBI taxonomy): Eukaryota > Metazoa > Chordata > Actinopteri > Perciformes > Cottidae > Myoxocephalus > Myoxocephalus aenaeus. The sequence goes on along the minus strand of JBAMJR010000037.1, from coordinate 4,951,209 downwards.
AAAACAATGAAGTCTTTGTTACATAAGCGGTCGGGTGGGAGATTGTTTGACTAGAGTTCTGTTTAGATACGAGGCAGAGCTTCAGTCAGCAGGAAGATAATTAGATTTTAATGCCACTATTCCATCAAATACTCTGATCTTAATTATTCCATATTTTAATGAGTTTACTTACCGGCTTTACTGTAAACATGCCGTGAATTATTGTGAAGAAGAATTACGCTCCAAGTAGCTATAAATACTTAAAACCATGTCAAAACCAGGACTTTTGTAATTAAGAATCACCTTATTTATTATTATAATGAATTAATAAGTGAACTGTTTTAACGGAAACTTAAATGCACCCTTATTCAACACAAACAAGTTTATTTTAAGAGGAAACAGGTCTTATCTTGTCTACGTATTGGCTTTTAACTAAATCATTTATAAAAATAAATCTTTGGCACCAAAGACTCAAAAATAACAAAACTTGAGAAGTTGCTCTGCCCTGTTCACTCTAGTGTGACTCTACTAAACATCTGCGTGTTGTCGTATAATAAAGAATATGACGCCGTCAGTGGACATTTTAATACTTTTGATGCTCACCGAGTTGCAGCCAGCGAGGTTTTATTTGGAATTATGAATTAAGATAAAATAAGATAATCCTTTATTAGTCCCGCAGTGGGGAAATTGCAGGATTACAAAATAAATATAAGTAAACAGTAATAAAACAGTACAAATAATCCACAATAGCGCTATAATATGTACAGACAGAATAAACAAGTATTTCAAATAATGTATTTAATTAGATTAGCAGTGGAAAAACGAATCTCAACAAACAAATGTAATAAAGTTGTCGTCTTTAAACAGAGTACTTTTCAGCAAATTTGCTGAGTTAATAAAAATGTCCTGGCTGACGGGAGGAAACGTCGCTGAGTGTGATGTGATGAGCTCAGCCCGTCTCACACGGATTTTAAAATATAAATAAATAAATACCTGCAGTTTCTCCTGCGTCAGCTCGTCAAACAGCTTCTCGGCCTCGGCCAGCGAGTGGAGTCCGGCCTCCGGGAGGAGCGGAGGCGAGTCGTCGCAGGACTCCCGGCCCAGCGGGGGGTTTCCCTCCCGCGGCTTCACGCTGTTTCCCTCCGGCGGGTTCGCGCTGTGCAACGACTCGGTCTGCTGGAGGACTGGAGGGAGAGGAAGGCAGAGAGTCTGATGTAAGAGCAGACGTTTGCATACATGACGAGGGCAGAGCATTTAAATACTCGGGGTGGGAATCACCAGATGTCCCACGATACGATATTATCACGATACTTGAGTCACGATACGATATGATCACGATACTTGAGTCACGATACGATATTATCACGATACTTGAGTCACGATACAATATTATCACGATACTTGAGTCACGATACAATATTATCACGGTACGATCTTATCAAGATACTTGAGTCACGATACAATATTATCACGATACTTGCGTCACGATACTTGAGTCACGTTACAATATTATTACGATACTTGAGTCACAATACTTGCATCAAGATACGATATTAATCACGATACTTGAGTCACGATACAATATTATCACGATACAATATTATCACGATACTTGCGTCACGATACGATATTAATCACGATACTTGAGTCACGATACGATATTAATCACGATACTTGAGTCACGATACGATATTATCACGATACTTGAGTCACGATACAATATTATCACGATACTTGCGTCACGATACTTGAGTCACGATACGATATTAATCACGATACTTGAGTCGCGATACGATATTATCACGATACTTGAGTCGCGATACGATATTATCACGATACTTGAGTCGCGATACAATATTATCACGGTACGATCTTATCAAGATACTTGAGTCACGATACAATATTATCACGATACTTGCGTCACGATACAATATTATTACGATACTTGAGTCACGATACAATATTATCACGGTACGATCTTATCAAGATACTTGAGTCACGATACAATATTATCACGATACTTGCGTCACGATACAATATTATTACGATACTTGAGTCACAATACTTGCATCAAGATACGATATTAATCACGATACTTGAGTCACGATACAATATTATCACGATACAATATTATCACGATACTTGCGTCACGATACTTGAGTCACGATACGATATTAATCACGATACTTGAGCCACGATACGATATTATCACGATACAATATTATCACGATACAATATTATCACGATACTTGAGCCACGATACGATATTATCACGATACAATATTATCACGATACTGCGATACAACCGCAAATTGTCCCCAAAAGAAAACCGTCAACATATTTGATCTAAGAAGATAAAGTTTTAAGTCTGTTCATCTCACTTCAATCATTTTTAATAAAAATGAGACAAACTGACCAACACTGTCATAAATGCTGCATGCACCTGACAGACTGGTATTACAGTCTACATAGTCGCGTCATTCAAGCTGGACGCGCCGGAAAACCCAGAAATGAGTCAGCAGTTTTGCATTTTCCAGTTGCCCCGTCTCAAAGTCAATGTTTTTCTTTACGTGTTTTTGGTTCGCTAACACGAGCTCAAGAGATTTTAACGTTTTATTCTACGTTCCTCTCATGAATTTTAAAGCTTTTTTCACGCGTGTACCCGATAAAACCCCCTGCCTCAGTGATAAGTCACAGGATAACCTCAAAATACATATTGCTTGAGATCTAACATTCAATAAGCAGCGCTTCACAAAACGTCAGTGTGGCCGTAAAGAAGAAGAGACACAATTTGCCCCACACAACAACACAAATTACCCCGAGATCGACCCAGAACATGCGTCCTAATAAACAAACCTTATTGTGAACAACAAGCTAAAAACAGAGGATACACATTTTAAAGTTGCTCTAAAACTGGCCTTCTATAATCCTATATATAAAAACATATGAAGCATAAAAAAAGTGCACAACTAACAATCGGGTTCTCAAGTATTAATTAAACAGGTCTGTTGAGTAAATAAATTAAAAAAAAAAAATTGTAAAGCCACAAAAGATCAAACCTTTTACTTTAAATACCTATCTATCTTCTTTATTTTTACTTTTATTATTATTGTATTTCCTCTTTTCTTTTTATTACTTTACTTTGTTTGCTTGCTTTACTTTCCATCAACACATACAAAAAAAATATATATATATATATATTACCGTCTTCTCTGTCTGCTGACGTAAACTGGAGTCTCTTCCGGGAACCGCTGCCGCCGTGCAACGAATGGCGTCTCTGGTCGTCTTGTCCATCGGTCCTGTAGACGCCACACAATGAGATTTAGTTATTAATGTGGATAGAAGTCTTGTGTAGGAAGCTGCTGTCTCTCCAATACCCATTGTCTACCATTTAAAAATAAACGATGTACTGAAAATATCACGGTGGTTACTTCTTTTTTTACGTCTGTTACTGCAGTCGCTCTTTCAAACTCTCAAACCGGAGCTGGTGATTGTTGGAACATGCGGGACGACGTTACAAATTGTGATGTTGAGTTTGCTCAGTGGGGAAAAGGCTTCACACGGGCGCTCTAAGCTGTTTATGAGCATGAGCGGAGTAAACAAAAAGGGCTGATGTGTTAAGATAAATTGCAGCAGACAGTGTTTAATTAACCCAAAATGTACAACTGTGTTGAGCAAATTCTGTTCCAAGAGCGCCATCTGTCCGATGTGTATTAATGCTTCCAGTCTTTACGCCTCCTGAACTCCCGGACATGAAAGTGGTGTCTATCTTCTCATCTAAGTCCCAAAGTGTAGAACTTGTGTGTCGCTCACGTTTTGTGCAGGTGTTCCTCTCTTGGCATCAGGTGCCCAAACGCAGTGGAGTAGTTCTCAGTGGGGGAGCGTTTGGGGCTGGACTTCGCAGACATGGGCATGAGTAAAGTTCCTCTCTTTGCTGGATGGAAGAAGAAGAAAAAGCACAACATTAATTACACAACAACACAACATTAATTAAAAACTACACTCTACAGTGAGTTTTAGTGAACCTCAAATTAATTTATTGGGCTGGCAGTTAATTTCATCTTTCGAGCTTCTTGGCTCAGAGTTTTACTTTAATACATAATTATATGTGAGATATAGTATGTCAAAATTAAATAAAAAAATCTGCAGAACCAGAAAATGAATGACGGTTCATTTCATTAGTTTCATCCGGTCACAGTGATTTGTGGACAATAATCAATAATCAGTTTAAATTAGCCTTTTTCTTCAGATAAAGGCATTTCATTCGTCCGGCTGCGTTGCGGCTGATGTTTTTATTTGTGTCTCTTTTCCATCAGCTCAACGTATAATGCGCGCAAATGTATAAAAATACTTTTTATGAACACAGGAATGTATAAAGATGCCTGTATTTTAAAACTATTTTTGGTGTTTGTCGTTTTCTCCTTCTCTCTTTCTCTCACAATCCACAAAAGAGGGACACGTCTGTTAAAGCTCTAAACTGTTAAAGCTCGTGATACTTTGAAATATTCTTCTGTTTCTGAATGAAATCATGAAATCTAACGTTGAACAGCAAAGAAATAAACACAGAATACAGTTTGAGAGAGAAGCTACAGATCGGCTGTATTTACGTTTAAAATATTAAAACGTTGTCGTTTTCAAGCATCCGTTACCGCGTCTGAATGAAGTATATTTGTGCTTGTAAACAAGGTTCAGGGAGACATTTCCCTGAGAGGACGTACTGGGCGTAGTCGAGGCTTTGCTCCGATGTTCTGGAGGCGGCAGAGACGAGGACCTGTGGCCCTCCGGAGACAGACTCCTCTGAGCTCTCAGCAGAGCAGCAGCTCTTTTCGCTGTGCCTCCTCCTCCTCCTCTTCCTCCTCTTCCTCCTCGCTCAGCTCTGGCCGCCACTCCCGCAGGTTTGACCGCCTCCCAGTCCGCCTGAAGCCCGCCTCGCTCCTGAATCCCCTCTTTGTGTCTCCGCTCCACAAACCCGACTGTGGTCCTCTGATTGCCGACCCCTGCGGAGAGAAAGCGACAGACGTGATGAGGTCCAATTCAAAAAGGAGGGCCGAGTGGTTGTGTGAGCCGAGTAGAAAGATCACACGTAGAAGTTAGTGATCAGGCGGTTTGATAGGCCTGATTACAATCAGTCAATTAATCAATCAACAGGAAATCAAATAACTATTTAGAAGAGATAGAATTATCTTTGGTTAGTCCCACAGCGGAGACGTTACAGTATTACAGCAGCAAAGACGATAGTGCAATTTTTTTTTTTTTTATGAGAATAATAAATACGTTATCAAACAGTAAACATATAATAAATAAGTAAACCGTAAAAGTGCGGAAAGTGTGATGATCATTATTATATCAGTAAAAAAAAATACAAAGAAAAGAAAAATACAATTAAAGCCTCAAAGTTTTTCTTTGTCTTACGTGATAATACATTTGATTTCTTTATGTTTTGGACTGTTAGTTAGACAAAACAATACATTTTAAAAAGGCATCACTTTGGGCTTCAAGAAAGTGTAATGAGCCTTACTCACCGTTTTCTGTTTTAATACAAATATTCTGACATCTGAATATTTAAGAAAGTAATTCTTGCAGCCCCGAGAAGTTCAATATATTACTTTAATTTTTTTTACCATTCTGCCTTTTTCTATCTGTGAGTATCAGTTCTGATACTTTTGTACTATATAAGTATATCAACATCCTGTATAAGTAAAGGCCTGTTCAGATGTAGCTGAAAGATAGTTTATAATAATAGATACAGTTAGCCATAGTTCTTCTTTTTTTGGGTAACTATTTCCTCATTCATACTATGAAACCTGTGAGGCTTTGCCGTGATCGACCACCTGGACCAGTGTCCTGATTGTCGCTTCACATCACAGTCACATACTTTTAAACTGATTGCGGCCATTGTTCCGTTCTTTCCTGCTGGAGCCGCCGGTCACGCTCTGCTCCGCGTCACGCCGACGGTTTCGTACCGATAGTGTCATCTTTTGTTTCATTTGCCTCAGAAGTTGTGACCTTTAAACCTTTGGCTGCCCTTTTCTAAACGTTCACTCAAAGGGTGCGTTCACAATCATATTTATTATTTAAATAATGTAGTTGGTTATTCATGTTCAGGGTTCATACACATTCTGACCAATGGATTTCCATGACCAAACATTTTGTGAAATCTCGGTGTAAACATGAAAAAGTGAGATTTAAACTAACAATGAGAGACAATAGTTTGATTAAAAGAATAAACATCTATATAGATGCCTGTATGTAAGCCTGCTTATATTTTGAGTGTCTTTCTTTTAAAAGCATATTAATCATTTCAAACTCAGCGTAAATGAACGTCATGAACACATGAATATAACACATTTACATGACTTTTCCAGGCCTGGAAATAATTATAAAAAAAATTGCATGACTTTTCCAGGTTTTCCATGACCGTATGAACCCTGCATGTTGAAACGAACAACCGGTAGTGGAGTCGGGGCGTTTTGTTTGTTTTGGGGTCGCGTGACTAATTAGCCGCGACCGCTAAGAACCAATCAGGAGGCGAACGCGGGCGTCTGTGCCGTAGGTCTACGTTTCTGCCCGTCCAGAGTAAAAAAGCCTCCGTTTTAGGAGTTCTGATGCGCCGGAGCAGTGTGGGCCGCTTGGCGTGAACACAGCGATATGTTCAGTGTGGGTGTAGCCCGAGTGCGACTCATACTGTGGGCGGTGGAGCTGTTCTTACAGGGGGCCCGGCTCTCCGTGGCTCTGGTCTCCTCCAGCTGGATCAGGGCCCTCATCATGGGCGTCAGGGAGCAGGACCCCTCCCGGCGAGCGGCGTCCCGCTGGCTCTGCTCCTGGTGTCGCTGCTGAGGCGCCGCTTGTTCACACTCTGGGGGAGACGCACACCTGCAGAACAGGATGCCCGTTAAAATGCATGGAAATCTTCCATTTGGTTGAGAAAACGTCAAGAACGCATGATCGGTCACCGTCAATATAAACACAGTACGAAGCCATCTTCACGTACACATACTGTACATGCACAGCCATTCAGTATTTATTTCTTTGCACTATTCATTTTGTTCACCAATTATAAAACACTTCCAAAGCTGATTCTGATTCCCTCCACAACAATAGGAACGTACCTCCAGCTCCCAGCAGCTGAGTCCACAGGGCTTCCAGTTCCTGACGATTGATCATTTAATGAATACTTTGACTTCCGGTAGATACTCGATTGGTTAGGTTGAGGGAATGGGGATTTTCTGCCGCTGTTCAGCTGGTCGGAGGGGGACTTCCTGCGCGTGACGTCCGGCTCTGCTGTGCATTTGCTGGGCGACATCAGCAGGTCGGGATGGTGGAAGAGACTGTGGGCGTGTGAAGAGGAAACTTAAACTTAAGACATCTGTGTCTGCAGCACAAACCGGTCAGCGGACGGAAAATGACACAGTTTTTGCCCTCGGGGGCGGAAATAATAAATCGTCACTTACCCGGCGCCGGACGGTTGTGTGTTACTGTGGGAAGAATAACGAGCCCTGGCCTGGTTCTCGTGCTCCAGCTGCTTCACCTGAGACTCCAGTTTGGAGACGACTCTGAAGGCAGACAGAGACAATACATCAAATCCATAGATCGACAAGAGAGAACGTTAAATCAACAAAAACTGAGCATTGTAACCGTGTAACACATATTTTAAGGGTAAAGATGCATCCTGAGGAAGGGTTGGTGTCCGCAGAGCGTCTTTTGTCTTTTATGTAATGTTTCTATGACCCTCACCTCTGCTGTGTCACAGACCAGCATCGCTCCTTTGCTTTTTATTATCTTTTTGGTCTACTACCTAGTTGTTTGCCCGCTTCACACTTTGTATTCAGAATCAGAATCAGAATCAGCTTTAATGGCCATGTAAATTTGCACATACATGGAATTTGACTCCGGTTTCACTTGCTCTTCGTACTTTTTTCACACACAATATACAAGATAAATATAAAAAAATATAAAAAGGACATTAAAGACAGTAGTAACACAACAAAAAAGTGCAGATAGTGCAGATGAAGAGTCTGTTTAACTGTTCATTAGAGTGACGGCCAATGGGAAGAAGCTGTTTCTGTGTCACCTCATGTATTAACTTCATCACTTTATGGTCAAATATTATCTCAAGTTTGTCATAGTTGTTTGTGTTTCTAGGTGAATTTCCCCCCCCCCCCTATGATTTCCTTAACATTGCGGTTCAGATCTCCCTCCAGTTCCTAATTTACCGCAAAGCCAAGTTGGAGGGTGACATCATGGTGATTTTGGCGTACAGTGCTCTGTAGCGCCTACCAGAGGAGAGGAGTTGGAACAGCTATTGACGAGCTTGTCACCGAACAGTCTGACAGCTTTAGAGCAAAGAGGACGCTCTCTCGGTCTCGGTTATGAGTCCGAAACATAAAAAAAACCAGGAAGACAGACACGCACAAAAACAAGCCTCTCTTCTGTTGTTGTTTTTCTCATCAGCGCTTTTCTGAAAAGTTCAGAAAGTTCGACTTGAAGCACTCGGATGGAGCGCTCAGTAGAAACAAGTCGACCGTTTCTCTCGGTCCTCATTGGGAACAATTGGGGGGGAAAAGACGCTCTGTGGAGACAGAAGTAATATAAACCCACAGCTGACCTTCTTCCTCAACACTTTATCTCCTCTGCTTTATTATAAAGTATCTCCGCGGTCATGATCTGGCTCCACTTCTTGTCTCCTAATTTAGTTTGGTAACAATCTTTTAAAAGGCTTCGTGTGACTCCATCAGACCCCGAAGCCAGAAATGTCGACTCTTGTGTTCTGGCTTCTTGCCGGGAAGGATCCTGACATCGGCATGAGTCGGCAAAATGTAAGAAATTCCTTTTAAAATGCTTCTTATGATTTACATCACATCCTCCATGCATTCAAGAAGTTACTATTCATTCTAGTTTGCCTGTACGTTGTAGTGACTTCTTTCCTCGTCTCCTCTTTTTAATAAGGACCACTTAAAGGTCTCTGAACCTCTCCGTTGTCTTTTTCCCCCCTTGGTGCTTCCTCCAGGTGATGCGTTTCAGTGCTAAAGCGCTCCTATGACACACGTATTGACGTTGTGCGAGCTGCAGTCTGTTATCTGACCGTGACCTCGCGGCATCGACTCGATGCAGAGTCCATGGCGCTGCCTCCATTGGTGCCAATTTGCAGGCGGAGCTGAAAGCGCAACGGAAAGTTGCTGCGCAGCGTCAGCCAATGAACACTGTTATCTATTCTTTTCGACAGCGCGGAGACGATAATTAGGGCCCGATTGATTAATCCTCTCCATCTCCCCGTTGTCGTCCAGCCTTCGCTGCAGCTCTTTTACAGAAATCGCTGCAGCCAGTCAGAGACGACGGGACGGGCCTGAAGCTCCAGCTGTGAAGTCTCATCTCCGCTGTGAGATCTTTACGCGACGTTCTCGTCGTGTGTTCGACGTTATTTAAAAACATCGCCACTGGATCAATGGTAGCAATGTTTAAATTAAAAGTATTTCTGGAAATACATGTTTTTGTCTTCCTGAGAAGATCAATAACAAAGAAAAACTCTGACACACAACGCCCTTGTGACGCCTCAACTTTGTTTTTGTATGCATTACACAAACAAGACATAACGTGTTAGTTAGAGAGGCATATTTTCTTCTTCTTCTTCTTCTTCTTCTTATTATTATTATTATTATTATTATTATTATCGCAAACTAAAATTTAAACTAAAAACGTAAATAAGCAGTTTAAATATGGTGGTAAAACTAAACCTAAATAAATACCATAACCGTTAAATAAAAAAATTGAATTGACCAAAACATTATTTCCTGGTTTTAAAAAAGATTTTTTTTTATAAAAATGAACATTAATGAATGAATTATCTAATTTAAAATCTCAGCAACAAAAGCAAATAAGTGTATTTCCCACGACGTTGAACTATTTAAGGCAGTGAAAAAAAAGTGATTTTATTGAGGGTCACAAAACGCTAACAGTTGCATTCTGTGATCCTTGATTGAGACACTTTTATAACCTGATATTTTCTCGAATAACAAAAACTGGAAATGAGAGTTGGGTTGAGCATGAAATAATAATAATAATAATAATAATAATAATAATAATAATAATAATCTGTTACACTCTACAATCAATCCACTCACCTCTTCAGTTCTGATATCTGATCGGTGGCATCGAAGAGCTTGTTCTCTGTCGACAGCAGGTTGTTCTGTGGATACAAAAGGATGAATGAAGACACAGGTTTGAACCGATGACGATAGAGATTATATATATATATATATATATATATATATATAAGTTCCAGTTAGAGATTCATTACCTTCAGCCCCTCATGCTCCTTTACCAGAGAGTCATATTGTCCGAGCAGCTGAGGAAACAAAACAACAGAGACCTCATTATAAAAAGAACATCAGAGTTGATGACAGAGTTATAGAAAATGGAAAAATTGCACTGATCAACTTTTTCTCTACTGGTCAGAGTATCTCCCAATACAGAGCACCGGTCCGACACCAGTGCTTCCATTCCTCGCTGCGTGTAAAACACCGGCATCGATCTTGTGTTTTTTCTTTGCCCTCCTCAAAGCCACCAGACTCCTTCCACAAAAACACTAATCTCACCTCACAGAACACAGGAGGTGCTGGTCTACTGCTGCCTCCATCGGTTAGCTAGTTTGTGTTGTTGTGCGACTGTGGTGTTTTAAAAAGGGTTCGCTCAGATTCACATAATAACACAAACAAACCGATACATGCAGCTGGAGACCAGCAACTCCTGTGTTACAATTACTGGTTTTGTGGAAGAGATCATAGACAAAAGGCTTCAGTTGGTCAGACACCAAGATAAAGAGGTGAAAATATTATAAATATAGCGTTCAGTTAAACGGATATTGATTATTTTAGGTGTCTAAAATACGTGCTGTCGGTAAGAAACCAAACTCGTTAAAAGTTTGCCGTCAACAAGCTGACGATGTATGAGGCGTTCTCCTATATCTGGCTTCATAAATTGGTAAATGTTCTCTGTGAAAAGCAGAAAATAAGTTATGTCATGTCACGTCTTACACAATCTCAGCAGCTATTTATACAACTCATCTGATTGGTGCGTCCTTTAATGGAACAAACTCTTTGAACAAATACATCCTCAAGATGAAGAAACACATATTTCATGTCGAGTCCTTTTAACGTATTTTGAGTACCAGCACAGCTATTCATTGACTATTTAAAAAAAAAAAATGTATAATGATAGAAGCAAGGTTCCAGTTCTAAAAACTTTAGAGCAGTGATTTTCAACCACTGTGCCACTCTCCCAAAAAAAATATGATTTAGTTGCCGCAAATAATTTGCCATTGTTGAGCGTCTGAGCTGCAATATAGTGGCTGGCCTAGTTATTAAATACTCTTCCATGCCAGTAGGTAGCGCAATAATGACCTACCACATATGCTGTATTATGCTACAATGTGACATTTTGTAACTTTTTGGGTTGTTGGCGTGCCCCGGGATTATTATTTTTTTTTTTAAATGTACTGCGGCTCCAAAAAAAAAAGGTTAGAGATTATATTGCGTCGTCTCACTCACGTCTTGCAGCATCTTGTGCTCGCTGTCCCTCCTCGCCTCCCTCTCGTCCGCCGCCCTGCAGGTTTTCTGCAGCGCCTCCTCCAGCTGCCGAACGTGGGTCTTCAGACGCGCTGCCAGGGCGTCCTTCTCTTTGCCCGAGCGCTTGCCTTCTTCTAGTCGCTGCTGCAAGGATTTCACAGCAGCACCGGCGACGGCGTACCGATCCGGCCATTCTGCCTAACGTCAGACAAATAAGAGGGAAGTATTAAAAGTGACTGGAGAGAAAAGTCTTCTGACTTTGTTTATGTCCAGGTGCTAACAGTGTCGAAGTAATAATCTCAAAAGTGTTGAGAGTTATATTAAGAGAATTACAGTAGTACATTTACGAGAAAAAAAACTTTTATATTCTCTTAGATTAAAGTTGTAAATTTGTGATTTTATTCTCAGGATTTTACAAGAAAAAAAATTCAAATCAGGAAGTAGTTTTCTTCTGGATAATTCCAATTAAATGCAATATCTCAAAGTACAAAATGATCAACTCCTCCGCTGATGGTATAACACACGACAAGTTCTCTCAAATTCACCACTTTAACCTCAGAGAATATCAGCAGAGTTTTTACTCGGAAATTTACAATTTTAATCTCGTAAATTTCGAGTTTTTCTCGGACTATTCCCCCTTTACCTACAATGGCCCTAATACGACGTTGTAGTAAGGTTTCCTTTGACAAGTATCATACGTCAATTTATTTGTTTATTAGGGCCACAGCATGAGAAGGGTCAAACTTAAAATATCCTCTACATCCAAAGTTTCTGCGCACAATAGATTCAAATCTATTAAAAAAGTGAATCAATTTGAAGACCATTATGACTTCCTTGCTGTAAAACAGTACATTTAAAATAACAGAATATGTTTATCTCTCCATAGACACACACACACACACACACAAACGTAACGGATGCCATTTGCTACAATATGACAAATAATGTAAAAAGGAATCTGAGGAATGATACCAGCTTTTTCTCCAACAAGCCGTTTGTTGCCTCGAGTTCTTGAATGCGCCCGGTGGTCTCAGCCAGAGCTTTGTCCAGGTGCTTGCACCTGTGCATGAACAGAAATCACAATAATACTAATTAAACGAAGCATAATTGAAGTATAATGTCATGCTGGGGAACGTGGGGTCTCTAAACTTTACATTTGCATCAATTATATTCTTAAATACGAGTAAATATCTCAGTTTGTTGCTTTTTTTTTGTTGCTTTAACTTATTATTCAATCTTCATTCATGACGTAAATGTTGATTTCACAACGTAACAGTGATAGAAAAAATAGCGCCATTTTGGCACCCAAAACAGGAAGAGGCGCGCGCTTTTGTTTTCGCCCAGCGGTAGCGGGCTGTGCTATCGCCAGTCACCAAAGACAATCAATGTACGGAAAAGTAACTGTGGAAAACAAGGTTCTGAGGAAAACAGAAAACAATAATAACATTTAGAAACATTGGAGAATTTCCATAATGTTCCATCATGTTGAATGGCTGGACTTCTGTGTTCCTATATCGTACTTTATGGCAGTTCATGCACCGATTAATCTGTAAATAATATACAGAGTGGGGAAGTTCAATCTAGAACCTTGGGAACAGTAGCTAACTCAACTGACCAAACTCTATCCGCTGAGGAAGTCTGTGAGATGCAACAGAAAGCTCCAGAAAAAGTTATTAAGTAGCCATTTTTTTCTTTGTTTCTTTTCTCCCAAAACTCTGTTTATCATATAAATAGGAATAGAGAAAGAAGAGCAATTTCTACATGCAGTTTCTGAAGGAAGAAATGAAGGGAGACCTCTCTGTGACGGCCTGGTTGCTCTTCTCTAGATCCCGGGGCAGATCTCTGAGGTTCAGTTTGTCTCGCAGGCTTTGAATCTCAGACTCGTAATACGCCTTCAGGTCAGCCACGTGTCGAGAGTGCTTCTCTCTCAGGTTCTGCCTCAGTCTGAGGAGAGAACAAAAGAAGAGGAAGATGAATGAAACTGTGGGACTCAACAACACCGAGTGATTAAGACGTGAACTACTTCTTTTCTAAAGCTTTGTTTTCAGGATCCTGCTTCTGTCTGTCTTTCAGTTACTGCTTTACGAGCCTGAAAGATGCTGAAGACCCTCGAACGGGGTCTCAGGGTCTGACCCGGTCTTCCTCAGTCCAGATTGCTCAACTGAGGAACCTCAAGCAGTCAAAGTATATTCTTTAAATCCGGTTTTAAAACAGAGTTTTTTGCAAATGTTTTAACCTTCAGAACCAGATTCTTTTTGCTCTGTGACCTTGAATTTGACTGCAATAGAAAGGTTCTGCACCTTTATGGAAACAGAAGTAGAGCGAACTCAAAAACAAAATAGTGTGCAGAATAACCAAGTTATAATGACATAAACCATTAAAATGTTTTAAAATAAGTTGAATTTCTTTTAAACAATGGAGTCTATATATCCAACATGTTTCCAATGTTAGAAAATAACATGGAGCTCAGAATGTAATGTGTTTTAGGTTTATTCGTGATGAGATTTTAAATTAGACATGTAGAATACGATTTTGTATTGAAATATATACATTTTAAGCTTTCTTTTGGCTGCTTTTTTTTTAACAATACTACCATTATTTTACAGCTTCTGGCTGATCAAAAGGTGTAGTTTGGGCGATTGTTTAAAGAAAACATGCTTTTCAATCCCACCGCCGTGTTTCGGAGAGTTAAATATAATTTTAACCCGATTCAGCAATAATACATTTGACAATAAAATAGAGCAACCCGTGTGCGTCACACTCACAGAGACAGGACGACGGGATCCTCCAGTGACGCAGCTCTCTGCATGTGTGGACCGGCTGCAGAATGCAGAGACGCACCGGAGGCCGAGCGAGGCTTCAGGGTGCTGGTGTGGGTGCGACTGCCCTCCTCCTCGCTGGCTAAGGGGCCGCTGGCTCCGCGTTGCTGGCTGGACGTGTGGGAGCCGGGTTGGGTCTGACCCTGAAGGGAAAACGGGACGTTCCCCCACGAGCTTTGCCCGTTAGAAGGGGACGGTCCGGCGGCCGAAGCGCTGGAGGCGTCGGAGAGGCAGTCCGTATCTCCAGGGTTGGGACTGCCCGCCGCCATGCTGTCGGGGGTCACGGGGGTCCCCGCCGTGGGGTAGTGGTGCGGTTGAGCGGCGAACGACGGGCTGCTGAAGCGAGAGGGCGACGTGAAGCCGGAGGTTCGATCCGACTGCCGCTGGTTCGCGGCTGGGTCCAAGGTCGACACCTAACCAAGCAACAACAACGCGGTTAGAGACAAACTATCGTGACCCAATTCAGGAGGAGCGCATTTAAATGAACGTTCGTGACCATTTTTACTGCCGTTTCTGAATCACCTTATATTATCTTCAACAGGTAAACGAGTCATTTAGAAGAGATAAACGTTTGATAAATCACATTTATCAAACCGCCCTAAAGCATCCCCTGCTTTATGGTCTGTTTGACTCTAAATGAACATCATGCTGTATTGAAGAAGACTTGAAACTAGAGATTGAGACATAAACTCATGTTTACAATGTTTACTGAGGGAATAAATCAAGAGAGAAGTAGTCATTTTCCCATACCGGGTTCGACTCCCGGTATGAGAATTAGGCTTTAATATGATTCTATCCTTTGTCGAACAATGGCATATTCTGTAAAATCAGTCATATACTATGGAAAAAAATAGTCATTGTATAGAATACTGAAAAAAACAGTAGTATTATGTTAAAAAAAGATCATAAAAATCATAATAAATGTTGAAAAAAGTCATTAGAAACATGTGAAAATGTCCCATATGGTCTAGCGGTTAGGATTCCTGGTTTTCACCCGGGTTCGACTCCCGGTATGGGAATTAGGCTTTAATATGATTCTATCCTTTGTCGAACAATTGCATATTGTGTAAAAACAGTCATATACTACGTAAAAAAATAGTCGTATAGAATACTGAAAAAAACGGTATGCAGAATTGAATGCAGGTTGAAGACACTCCATTATTGGCTTCACGTTTCAGAACTGGAGGTTACAGCTTGGTCTTAATCTCCTAATCTTTGAGGATGACTGGGTTAGAGGCTCAGCCACGGAATAAACTGATCACTAAGGAAAAGTGCAGCATACCTGTGGAGACGAAGGACTGGAGGTAACAGAGCCTTCCCAGTCGGAGCGCTTACAGTCTGTTCTTTGCTTGTTCTGATAGATCTCTCTGAGAGACGGACGAGAGTCCTGAGACGGAGTCTACAAGAGACGGAGATCATTCAGGAGGTTTGTTTTTGAACTCATAACACATCCCCCAATCAGACCAGTCGCAATTGCGAGCTATAGTCGTTACTCACAAGACTCAAGGACGCCTCTTGCAGAAGATGGTAAGCGCCGCTGTCGAAGCTGTCCGGTAGCGGGTGGTACAGCTCACTCTCAGTCAGCCGCCAATAGGTGAGGCCTACGACGGGGAGGAGAAAGTCATTTAATCTTCTCGAAAAGTATATACGCATCTCGTGAGAAAACATTAATAAGCACGGAAGCCGAGACTAAAATCCCCTCTTTATCGGGGCTCATATTTTGTTTTTGAAACACATTTACTGAATCCAATACCAGCGACGTTTGATGATTTCTTTATGAGGTAATTTTGGAAGTAGACCTACAAATTTTGTATGATTCTCGTAACGTTTCATGCTCCTTCCCTCTTCTTACTGGCAATAGTAGAAATGCAAGCTCCCCAGTTTCTAATGCACACGGGTATATTTTTAGTTGAGTGAGAGACATATGGACATGGACATGGACATATACTGCTGGAGGGGAAGATGGAGGAATACTGACGGTTGTAAATGTCTCTTTCTGTGCAGAAGCAAATGTTCATGCAGAATGTGGATTCATCCACCGCTGAAAATAGTCCCCAACAAATTCCCCCCTTTCCCAATTTTTGTTTGCTAGAATACCGTGATTGTTTACGGAGTCCTAATATATATATATATATATATATGTAAAGATTTCAGTAGGAACCGATGTGTTATGGTGCCGAGAGTAAGGAAGTCTTAAAACACAGACGTGATCTAATATACATTGTTGGTTGTGGTCTTTTCATGAGATTTGTTGAGAGTAAGAAGAATATAAAACATTACCAGACGGATCCTTTAAATGCACGAAATAAAGCAGGGTACATCAGATAATGATAAATATGGAAATACATTAACTTTAAGACGTGACATACCGTCACTCTCTCAGACTGGAGTGACAGTTCAGCCGTCAAGGTTTGTAAAAACTAAAAACACACACACACACGTGTGTAAAATGTTTCAGGAAATGAAAAAAGGTAATTTGGTTGTGTGTCTCATAACAAATCCCTCGGTGATACAACAGCGCCACCTTACTGTGACTTGTGGTAGTTGCAACATCTTTCATAACGCCGTGAAACATCCTGTATTGTTCGTTCCATCGCAGTCACAAAGTGATTTATTCTCGCTGCTCTGTGTTTCTGTCCGAGTCGGTGAATTGTTACCTGACGCCTCGGACATCAGGCTGTCGCTCCTCCTCAGGGGGAACGAGCTGGACGGCGGCCCGACCGGTCGCTGCTGAAACCCCGATAGAGGAGAGTGGAATGTAATCGGGGACGACCACAAGAGGCATTTACATCAAAAGCAAAGTTTCTCAGTGATTAAACACTGTAATCTGGTCCCACTTGGTGGGTTTGTACCTGGTCTTGGAGGTCTGAGCTGTCCGCGGCGGTTTGCTTGTGGGATTCTCCGATGCCGAGCGGCGGCTCCTCGTACTCGGGGATTTGGGATGAAGCTTGTCCCGCTTTGCTCTTCTTGGGCCTGAGTTTCTGCCTCTGGGCCCAGGAGGTCAGAAGCTGGCTGGTGCTGCCAACAGAACAGGCGAGGGTGAGTAAGTACGGGAAGGTCGTCGTCGTCGTCGTCGCACCTTATTCCTGCTAACCGTCCCTTTTTAGTGCGTAATAAACTGGGGAAAGTGGAGTTTTAATATGCGGCTCCGTTGCAAAGTCACCTGAATCTTCAGGAACCGCTCTCATTTGACGGTTTTTTATTGGCTGTAGATGTTGTGAAATTTAAGATAAAACAAATAAGTAGAAATATAATTTCTCAGACAAAGTGTTCTTCTTTACAGGGTTAGACCAACGTTCACAAAATAAAATGTTAGACTTTTTAAAACCATACAGAATGTGGTCAAACCTGCCAAAGTATGAAAGATAACAATGAAAACCAGTCGGTCGATAAGGCCTCTAGTTATCGACCAAATCCATGAATTTATTGACATAGTGCAGCATTTAGCAGCTAAAGAGACAGGTACTTCTCTCAGGTGTTGGTGGAGAGCTAAAAGACATAATATTGGACTTGTTGTTGTTGTTAATGTTCCTCTGTATATGCTAGTTGTGTAAATAAGTAATGTTTCACAACAACTTAAACTCAGCTGCCGCGAAAGTGGCCCAAAAACAAAACAGTTATTGCAGGTTTAATAACTCATCAAACAGAACCTTTAGTCGGATGTGCAGCAGAGAATAAATGGATGGATTAACCAATTAAATTTATTTAAATTTATTAATTTAAGTCAATATACAGGCCTGGAACAACAGTACTGGAGACTGACATGTTCTGCTCAAATTAAATGTCACAAGAAATGAACAAAAACCCTTTTAAATACCATTGAAAAAGCACTTTAGTAGCACTTAAATGGCACTTACTTACATCACTTTTGCTTTCAAGAAATTGTACTTTCTTGATTCTTGTTCTGAGTTTGTACTCAAGGTCGAATGCACTTATTGGAAGTCGCTTTGGATCAAACAAGCGTAAATTAAATGTAATGTAATTAAAGGCCTTTTTGCTGGGAAACTGAAATCAATTATTTAAAAAATAAGAACTGCATAAGGAGTTAGATAGTTTGTGTGTCTTAAAAAATTAAAAATAACTCAGACTTACCCAAAGGTTCTCTGCTGGTAGTCTAATGGGTTCATTTCATCCACTTGTGAGAACTCCTGCTGACCCCGAATCACATTTGTCTCTGTGTCTTCCTGGAGGTGAGGCGACCAGTGATGCTTCTCCCTGCCTTGAAAACCTTCCTCATCCTCCCCCGGAGACCCAGCTGCTTCCAGACCCGTTTCCCAAGCCGACAGAGTCCCGTACCCGCTGCTGAGCACCGTGGTCGCCCGCTCCTCCGCGTGGTCGCTGGTCTCTGGTCTCTGGGCCGGAGGATAAGGGGAGCTGAACGGGATGAGGGCCGGAGCTGCCAGGCTGTCATTGTCACTGGCCACATTCATGGGGACCCTGCAGCCACTGGAGATGAGCGGGAAAATATAGTCCTTTGTGTTTGGGGTAGTTTTGGTCACCAAAGTTGGAGAGAACTCCGTGTGTGGCTGGATGCTGGACTGGCGGTTCTGGAGCTGAACCAGGGCTTTAATTTCATCCTGAATCAACTGGAAAAACACAACATTGTTTCACCGGTTAAACACTTATTTTCTCCTCATGATAAGACAGAACTAAATGCAGTCTTACCTGTATTTGGCACTGGTATTGTTCTTGCTGAGCGAGTATTTGCTCTTGGTATTGCTTTTCAACCAGCTGAAACAGATGCAACCATCGACCCTGTTGCAGAAAAAAGACAGAAAAAAGAAGCAAACTTACACTGTAATTACTCGCAGCGAGACGTTAACCTACATTGAAGCAGCTGGGGCAGAAACATGGTGAATTTTAATCAGTCAACGTACACTGACATTCCTTATTTTGTCTTTTCATCTTTATACTGCAGAGGCCAACTGGAAACACAACATCTGGTGATCCTAAATTGAAGTATGCGCTACCGTACGGCTCACCCAACGAGCCAGCACATTCACACGTAAGAAACCAGGTTACTCACAGAAATAATGGAGATATTTTGTGTCCCGTACTCGAAGCTTTTAAATGGACAATAATTGCATATTCAGAGATTATTTTTCAACAAGAGAGGAGAGAAGGAGGAGATGCAATCTTAAGATTTTCTTTTAACCAGCTATATTACCGTGATAAAACTAATTAATATTCCAAGCAGAGTTTCTTTGTGCGGTAAACATGTCTGAAGGGATATTTTACTGTTGTGGTGATACAATGTGCTGCGTCGTCTCCATGTGAAGGGCTTCATCTGCACATCGCCACGTGGGTCCACGCGGACCATCAGCCCAACGTGTGTGAACACGCAATGCAGCAGAAGCAGAACCGTGTGCCCGGCCGACATCTTCCCACTTACAGATCTGTACACGGCAAAGAAATCAGCGTTCTCCAGTGGAGATCTAGCGTGAAATATCTAAACCCCGTCCGATTGCGACAACCGCCGTTTTTTTTCCTACTTTATCAAATCAAAAAAATAACCTTTAGTTCTCCTGATTCATACCGCTCTTCATCCACTCTCTAGATAGAGAGAGCGCAGAGGTGCTCTCTCTCTCGCTGAGCAAGGGAGAAGAGGGCTGAATTGTGAATGCCGTTTAGACAATATCAACATAATTTACCTTTAAGTGCATGTACACACTCAGAGCGAGAGAGTATGTGAAGATTATTTGTATTTCTGATGGGAAGCGTGACAAACAACAATAAGTCTTTAGTCATTTTCCATACAATAACCTACCGAGATGTATTCATCATCAGATGGTTCTTTGACCAGGTATGTAAAAACAAAAAGCCTCAAGCCTGATGAACTATGCACTGAAGTGTATTTGGTGTTGTAGCACATCACAGTTGTCTGTTCCCGACAAATCACATCCTGTGTCTGAAAAGATCAACTGCAGCAGGGTACTGTGTGTGTGTGTGTGTGTGTGTGTGTGTGTGTGTGTGTGTGTGTGTGTGTGTGTGTGTGTGTGTGTGTGTGTGTGTGTGTGTGTGTCTGTCAGGTGTGATGCACACAAAAAATAAAAGTGACAGCTCGTGAAGCTGCCAGCTGCAGAGCACAAGAACAACTGCCACAGCAGCTAACCCCAACTTCACTTTCAACGTCAGCAGCGAGCATTTACACTCCTCAGTTCCTCGTTCTACAATAACTAGTCAGGCTCTGTGGTGTTTTCCTCACCTCACAATCCTTCCAGATCTCAGGGTCGGCCTCTCCGCTGCTCTGGATCTCCTGCACCAAAGCTCTAAAGGTCTCAAGGGAGCTCGGGTTGATGAACGGGAGGATCTTCCCTTGTTCAAATGCTTCGTCTGTGCTCAGACACAGACTCCTGCAAGAAAATCACATAACATTAATTCACATACTGTACCATCGGATTATAAATGTTTAATATCTATTGTAAAAAATAAATAGAAGTATCACAAAACTGATGTCTGTCTAAACCTGCCCCAAAAGTTGTAAAGTTAAATGTATAACAATGGTATTTCACAGGCAATAGATTCCTATCTTTAAAGTTCAGTTTAACCCAATTTATATATTGGAGGTTGGCGGTCACAGTTTCATATTGTATCTCTGCACAGAAAAATCGACATTCTTTATATTTTCCATAAACAGTTGCGTGTTTACAGTGACTGCACCTGATCCTGTTGCATGCTGGTGTGATGTCCGTGGGCCTGCTCTCCACAGTGCCTCCTGCAGTTTGGGAGGCTGTGTGTCTGTCCTCTGAGACCGCCAGCCCCGAGGCTGATGTCCCCTCAGAGGACACCAAAGAGGTCTCACTCTCCTTACCCCCATCCCCGTCAGGACTGACATGGCAATGGCTCAAAGCCCCCGAGCTGGACACATCCTCAGAGATACTGTCATCTGTGGACATGTTTATGGGCCCATGCAGAGGGGGTCAGTCTGACAGCTAGAAACCAAGAGAAGAGGGAAACAAGAGGCAGTCAGTCATGTGATGAGGACGTATTGGCCAACGCTGCCAAACTACTGCACACACACTTACTTACACTTCCTACACTCCATACTGCTGTCTATATGCCATATTCATCACACCTTCAGCTATTTATTCTGTATCAACTATCTACAATAAGCATTACTTGTAAATAAAACTCTACACTTTATATTTTATACTATACCTGCACCATCTTCATACTTTACATATCTTAACTTACTCATACACAGCGATAATACTGTATGTATACATCAACCCTTACTGTTTATTCTATATCTATTTATTCTCGATTTTATTCTGTATAATATTATGTACATTTGCTCGTCTGGTTAGATTCTAAACTATATTGTGTTGTCTCGGACCCTTAACTCAATGTGCAATGACAATAAAGTTGAATCCAAGCTGTCAAAATAAGATTATTACACAGCTATTACAGCTGAGAATAAACACCCAGTATACGCCACATGTCGAACAGGAAATATCTGCTGTCAACATTCAACAGTTAACGTAACCAGCTACGGTGTCAGACAGACAGGCAGACAGCAAGACAGACAGGCAGACAGGCAGACAGGCAGCCACCGACCCCGTTAAAGTTGGCTGTCAGTCAGGTTTGCTAACAAAACAGCTCCAACTGACAAGCAATTGGTTAGCTAGCTAGCTAGCTAGCTGAGTTGGTTAATCACTGGTTGCGACGTCACAACGCGCACAAACGGGGATGTAAACTATGCTTTTTGTGGAAGAAAAAGGCGGCGCGGATGGATAGAACGATAGTTAAACGTACCCGTTGACTTGTATCTTCGTTTCCTCCATATTTCCGTGTGAGTAGACGGGTCGGCTAGCTGGTTGCTGGTTGGCTGCTGCACTGCAGTGATCTCCGGCCGCTGTAACGTCCGCAACGCAGCTTCGCCATTGGTCCAACCTGTGATCAGCTATACAGCGCCGTGATTGGTCGACACTTTCACGCTGTGTTTCTATTGGCTGTTCCGGAGAAAGAGGCGTGCACGTCTGTTGGGACGAAAACAGAGACGAAAGAAAACCTGCAGACACATTGTTCTACCTTCTATTTTTTATGCAGGACTTTTACTTACTATAATATTGTCTACACTGTAGTATTGCTACTTTTACTATATGCAAATGTACAAATTATTATTATATTCATGTATTATAAACAGTAAATTCAACGTCTAATTCTGTTAAACATGTAATAACAATGATGCACTTTACCGTACAGCTTTTAGCATTATCTAATTTACATCCTATACTACAGTACATTACTATCATTGCACTGTGTATATTCAGTAACAGTCCTATCTTTAGTGCTAGTTTTCTTTTTTAAATGTTTGTTATTTCATATAATCTGGTCTTTTATTTGTACTTTTTTTCTCACCTACCTCATTTGTTTATGTGATTTAGCTGCTATAATAGCTTCTGTCTCCTATTTGCACCAACTGTCAACACTTTAAAAACTAAAGAATGTCATATACACCTTTTAATTATAATTGCCCTCTTTTTAAAACTTCATCACGTAAATCACCTTGAGTTGCCTTGCAAACACTGCAATGTTTTGTTAGCATAAAGTACCACGCACGCAGCAAACTAGAGCTGAAAGGATTAGTATATGAATCTGATTTTCAAATCAGATTCATATACTAATCCTGTGCTTACACGCCTTCAGGAAATGGTGTTTCACTTGATGTGTGAAGGAAGAACCTCGTCTACAGCCGGTGGATGAAAGATTTCGGATATAGAATTCCCTGCTGAGTAATTGGCAGCGTCGTCGTTGTTGTTGTTTAGTGGCACTCAAAGATGTTTACGGTTCACAGCTTGGCATCTTTTTTTCTTTACACACACACACAGCATTTTCCCTTCTGTTTCATGATGTAAATATCATAATTATTGTAGAGATTTCACACACACCACCATGTAAGGTGCTGTGCCACACATCTGGAGCAGTTTGGAGTTCAGTATCACATGAACCACGTCTGCAGAGGAAAGAGAACAATCCTGCAGCGTTCCTTATTTTCACTTACAGGTAAGAATAAAACTGGATGCACTGAATCAAACGATGACAACTGTATTGAAAATACAATTTATTACACTGAGTAATAAATACATACAAAGATGCAAGTAACAGCATTTTCCTTTTTTCTTATACCAAAACCACCCTCAACACGAATGAACCGATGCATTTGGCACATCTCTGCCCCTCCCTCACCCAGTCATGTGTGTTATAAGGGTCTGAAAAACAGACCAAAATACGATCAAAAACAAGTCGTTCCCATCTACCCCTGTACAAGCCATGCACTGTCTACGATTTAACCCCGGGCCCGTTCGCATGCATAAATCAATGTTTTAAATATGAAGTCAAAACTAAGATCCCAAAAGTGGGGCATAAAAACACATGATATCCTTTCGTATGAATTCCAGTAACCCAAACATGATTGAAATGAATCCTGCAGAAACCTCAGGAGTCATGAATTGTGTTTTTTCTTTTCTTTTTTTCTCCCTCTCCCTCTCTCTCTCCCTCTCTCTCTCTCTCTCCCTCTCCCTCTCCCTCTCTCTCTCTCTCTCTCTCTAGGAGCTTGCTTTTTCCCAATCCTTTGTTCATTTACTTCCTCTTTTCGAAGGAAATGCCATGCAAGTTTATTTTTTTTCATGAGACACACGCGGTTAGTTCTTCTTGCAGGGAGGAATGTGTGTTCGTAGCTAGGACCTCGCGTTTCTCTCCGTCTCCGCCAGGCATTCACGCACCAACCCTCGGGCGTGGATTATACCTTTGAAGAGAGACAAACACGATTTAGGTTAACAAACTGTACAACACTATGTTGTGCACTTGAATTGATCTGCATATGCAGTGCAATTTTGTATATTGTTTACTTCAGTAAAAGTACTAATACCACACTGTGAAAATACTCCACAACAAGAAAAAGTATGTAAGTATTACCAGCAGTAAAATGTCAGTGTTTTACTATAATATCTTTTCTGGATTAATATTCCTGCTGCATTAATGTGTATGTTGCATGTTAACTCCTTTATATCCTGCTGTTTAGTTTAATCTACATCAATGCATCATATTCTATAACAGGGTTCATACACATTCTGACCAATGGATTTCCATGACTTTAAACCAAATTTCCATGACCAAACATTTTGGTTTTCCATGACCGTAAGAACCCTGCATAAAATCATTACATGTTTGTAGCATCTCTGTCCTTTGAGAACCTCGTATCAACACATAGAGAAACACCTCATCCTTCAGTTGATCACAAACATTCAACATCAACACATCTGGAGATACGAGGTCTTCAATGAACAGGAAGGGGATGAAAAACTATCATATGAAAAGTAACTAAAGCTGTCAGACAAATGTAGTATAAAGTACAATATGTACTGAGATGTAGTGAAGTAGAAGTGTAAAGTTGAATACAATGGAAATAATTAGGTACAAACGTAATGTACTTGTTCTTAACTTAAGTACTGCACTTTAGTAAATGTACTTAGTTGTATTTACCTCTTTTCAGTCTCTCCATTGCACTCTTACTTCCAGCATACGTGGGCCTGATCTCCTTCCCAAGCTCTTCGATGATGGCCAGCAGCTCTGCATATTTGTTTTGAGGCACTTGGCTGCCACTGGAGCCCTGAGGTTAAACAAACAGAACGCGATCAGACAGGTCCAACTCCCTTTACAGAGTTTTCGGGTTGCAGAAGGGACTTTTAATTCAAAAAACATCCCAGTAAGATTTCTTTTTTTTTTAAAGAAGCGTAATCTACTGTTGTTATTTTTATTGAGCCAAGTAAGATTATACATACAGTATATTGTTGTGTCAATGCTTATTTACGTTTATATACAAGATGTCATGTACATTAACAGCTATAAAGTTCACCAAAAATAAGATGAAAACATTTATAAGGGAATCAAATGTAAAGGCCTTTAAACAAACCAGTGAATATCCTTCCAATAAACCAGTGAATATCATTACAATAAACCAGTGAATATACGTATAATAAACCAGTGAATATCCTTATAATAAACCAGTGAATATCCTTACAATAAACCAGTGAATGTCCTTACAATATATACATATTCCTGTGCTAACAAGTTAAACATATTGCACTAATTTATGTATTCAAAAAGTTCACTTTTATACACATCAAAAAGAGTTTACTCGTCATGTGAAGTGCTACTCGGCCTGTGAAAACAATTGTATAATATCTTCTGTTCTTTGATTGACCATTATCTTTGTATTCTGTCTTTTACAGCGCCTCCTCTACTTTATAGAGGTACAATACATCCATGTAAATAGGAACAAACTGAGATTAAACGTCTGTGACAGTCAGAGTAGCAGCTGAACTGCAGTTACCTGTGAGAATCCCAGAGATGGAGGTCCATAGTCGCTCAGGAGGGGCCTGTAGGACTGCAGCGTGGCCAGGTTAGCTGCGGAGGGAGACTGCAGGCTACCAACTGTTCACAAAGTACAAGTTGACAGCGATGAAGACGACAGCACAAAAACCGACAGTATGTCACCGGACATGAGACATTCCCATTCAAAATTCTTGGTCGAGGCAGTGGTGGAAAGTAACAAAGTCCATTTACTCAAGAACTGAACATCGGTACGATTCTGAGTTCATTCTGCTCTACCTGAGTTTTTATAATTGTATTCTACTTTCTACTCCACTAAATGTAGTACTTACACTATATTCTATTTGTACCTGCAGCTACTTTGCAGATTAAGCCTTTTTTTTTTAAACGATAATGAATCATGAAATAATCAGATTGTAAAGTAAAAGTAGCAATACTACACAGTAAAAATACTTTGTTACAATTTAAAGTCATGCATTCCAAATGTAAAAGCACAAGTACAATATATGTGCATCAACATATACTTAAATTACCAAAAGTAAAAGTACTCAGGCACCTTTCTGATTCGTATATATTATATTATTGGATTATAATTATTGACGCATTGATGAGTTGATCCCTTTAATGTTGCAGCTGGTAGATGTGGAGCTCATTAGATTTACTTTAAATACTGCTGGGTAATAATACATCATAATTTTGTACATCATAATTTTTACAAAAGTACTAATACCACGCTGTAAAAATACTCTGCTACAAGTGATGCATTCAAAACTGCATCAAAATATAGATAAAATACAAAAAGTAAAACACTCATTATGCAGTATGGCACATTTCAGAGTAAAATAAATAATATTAGATTATGAACTGTACTATAACATGTTGATCACTCTTTAGATCCTTTACTGAGCATTAAGTACTAATACCATGCTGCATTCAAAACCTCACTGAAGTAACCGTACATAAATGTTATCATCAAAATATACAAAAACCTACCTATTATGTAGAATGACCCATTTCAGAATAAAATATACTATATAATAAAATGATAAACGTCATCACTTTAATGTTACAGCTGGTAATTGTGGAGCTCAGTTCATTCATAATAAAATAGCATGATTTATAATTAATTTAGTATTAATCTGAATGTAAGTTAGTTAATTAGTTGTATTAATCTGAATGTTATCTGTAAGTAAAATATTTATCACGAAAATTGAACCTACTCAAGTAGAAGTATAAAGTAGCAAAAATATATATAAATACACTACTTAGTAAATGAAGCCTACTTACTATCTACTTTTAAAGTTTCTTAAAGTAATATGAACTTATTTGAATTAAAACGTTTTTAAATACGTTGACCCCCCCCCCCCCCCCCCCCCACTGAACGGAGGCATCTTTTTGTCCTCCACCTCGCCGCTCCCCTGCCGCTTTGTTCGGCTGCAATATTCAACCTCCGACGCGAGATGTCCTCGAAGAGCCATAAAAAAGAAAAGAAATTCAGAGGCAGATCAATCAGCAGCTCCGACCGGAGGAGCATCATGGAGGAAACGGAACAAGGGCTGGCTCAAGAAGACACGAGTGATACATTTTTGTCACCGTGTAACGGCAACCAACCGTCGGGACCCCGCACGGATGGATAATCGCGTTTTAAAGACCGTCGCCTCGCGCTTCCTCATCCCAACCGTCGTCCCAACCGCCGCGGAACGGCGCTCTTTTTTCCCCCACATTAGTAATAATGGCGGATATGAATTAGCCTAGCTCGCAGGATCTGACCCTATATATATAACTGGACAAAAACTACAGACGCGGTCTTTCTCCAGGTATTCTCCGAGACCCCGAATTTAACACTCGATTTAACGGACGGACACTTTGATTTTCCGCCGTTTTTTCTCCTTACCCTGGTTCCCAGAAGTTCCCGGAATGTGCTGATGGACATTGGGTTTATAGGACATTCCCAGAGACATTGTAAATTAAAGAAATAAAAATGACCCGAAATTCAGTGAAGCGTCTGTCTCTCACTTTTTGTTTACAACAGCGGCACCGGCAAATATGGCCGTCACTTTATATTGACACCCACTGTGCTTTCTAACACTGCTACTATCCATTGCGGGCGATCAAGAACAAAAAGAAAAAAAACGGTTAAAACGTAATTTAGACGATGAAACGACGGAATTCGCCCGCGGTTTTCACCCGCTTTAACGCGGTGAACGCGGTTACTTCGCGTCCACCGGGAAGTCTTACTTTAAACTAGACTTAAAATAAAAAAACAAAACTTGTTTAAAAAAAAAAAAAAAAAAAAAAAAGTGAACATGTGAAGTGTGTTTAGACTCATTCCTTCACATTTGAAAGTCTTTTACACTATTTATTTTTTACGACACAATAAAAAATAAATGAAATAAAAGTATTTTTTTTTTTTAAGTCAGAAAAACGAACTTCGTGTATGTGTATTTAATTTGACATAAAAAATCAAATGAGTGGTTTTTGGTTAAATATGAACACTTTACCACTCAAAAGAGAAAACAAGAGCCGGTTTGAAGATACCTGTCTTTGTCTGTGGGGGCGCATCCATTGTTCCGTCTATATATATATAAATATATATAATATATATATTTAACTGCAGAGGTTTACTAATAACAAGGTAATAAAGGATCCACTCTTATTTCTGGAGGCATGTGGCTGCGTTTCTGCTCTTCTTCCATTCAAATAAAGCAGACAGTTAAACTCTCTTGCCCACATGGTTGGACACACAAGCACGAGATTTGGCCCAATCCTGGCCCAGTGCCATGACCTCTGACCCCCAGGAGGCAGTGGGACGGCCCCGGCTGATGGGTAGATACCAATGGGTTAACAGGCCACGACTTTAGGACACGTTTAGGGACAATGTGCTGCTTGTTTTGGGAGAATTTAGATCTGAAAACACGTCGTAATTAGATGAGTTATTGTAATGGGTAAACATGTTAGACGTGGAAGAAGTGCTTAGACCATTACTGAAGTGATAGGATCAAGGCAACAAATAACTGCAACATACACACAATTTGTAGAAGTACTCATCATATTCAGATCAAAGATGTACTTAGACGTGGTTCTGTAGTACAATAGTCTGTGGGATAGAGATATATATATATATATATCTTATTACATATGACTGTATGTAAGGTTTTACTTTTAAATGAGAGCATTTCATTGTTTTTTCTATACTCTGTAGTTATATTTGTAGTTTTTAAATGCTTTTATTCTGAAGCATCATTTCAAAGATAACAAAACATGCTTTTTCATATAAACAAACAGTCAAAAGAGAACACACTTAAAAAAAATAAAGTAGACTATATAAATATAAACAAACAAACAATACTATTACACTTGTAACTTTACCTGCAAAATGTTCTCGTCACATTTTGTATCATTCACTAAATACAATATATACACAGTATAACACAGGCCATGTCCCACTTTGCTAATCAAATGTACATTTCCTCCATCACTACTGGAGAACACCAGGAATAAAACACGTTCAAGTTACTTACATTTCCTTCACAGGAATCTGACCTCTGGTTTTAGAAAAATTGAGCTCGGCGATCTTTGGAAATAAAGATTTAAGAAAGGAACAAGCCCAAATAAAAAGACCTCATTGAAGCATTGAAGTAGACGTGAATATTTTTCCCAAATCAAACATTTTCATATTTAAAATGACCTTAAGCTTCTGTATTTTGCCAGTGGGATCACGTGTCTCTGTAGCACAATTAACAGTACTACGAAGTAGAAGTATACCAAGCTTTATTGAGCATCACACTCATTCATGTACAGGTGAATATTTGTACAACTCGGTCAGTAGTGCAACTCGTGCAAAGATGAAAGGAAAAACAAAAACAAAAAAAACAACAAAAAAAAGAGTCTTTCAAGTGTTTCAGCTTCAGGAGGAGCCGACGATCTGCCGAGACGAGAGACGGGCGGCGTTCAAAAACGTCGTTGCAGATTTGGCTGCCCGCGTTCCCGACTTCTCGAAAAAGACTAAATAAAAACAGGAGTCGTTGGCGTTCTATGCGGCGGACATTCAAGTTAAAAGACTTCTCAGTTAAAGAGCAGATCAGCAAAGTCTGTCCGACGGCATCGGTCGTTTTTAAATCTGTTTACAAAGTGTACAAAATGCACATTCGCATGATACAAAGACTTCTTCCTATTTCACTTGTTTTGTACATGTATAATGAAGAAACGGAAGAGAATATACAGTTAATAACATGAACTAATCCACAGGTTGACGATGCGGCCGAGCGATTAGAGGACACATCCCGTCTTTTATCATTAATCAGCTAGTAGGACAGCTAAGCAGACTTTGGTCCGTCCCTTCCAGTGCAGATCTAATAGAATTCAATACAGGACTGAGCAGGTAAACTACTCGACAGAAGCAGCCGTCTGTTTTTTTTATTTATTTATTTTTGAATCACAACTGGGCTCAAGACAGCAGAAGACTTGGAGAGAGGCGTTTGAGACATTTTAATGTGAAGAAACGAGCCGAAAACACCAGCAAACCCCGGAGTTACAGAGTCGGTTTCGAAGCAGCATTTGGAGTTCTGTTCATGCTTTTTCCAGGATTTTTTTCCTTTGTGTTTTTTTTCCAAAAGGGGGTCTTTGTATGAGTTTACACCCCTGAGCAGACGTCCGTTTAATAAAACAAAAATAAAAAAAGTCTGAGCAGAGCACGGTGTTGCTCTTAAAGCGGTTTGAAAAGAAAATATTTAACATTTCTCACAACTCCTTCCTTGGCTGCTGAACTGTAGACGTCCCCAACGTCACACATAGGATCTACTTTAAAAAAAAACAGACAACGGGTGGTTTCCACCTGGAACACAAACCACAGAAGTGTTGCGATCGACTGGGGAGGCGGGAGCAGCAAACTTACTTTTTTTGACTTCTAGTCCCATAATATCAGAGATAAAAGACGATATCTCCAACACTCGGCAACTCGAACAATCTAGATTGATAAATAAAACTACAGGAAAGCATGAACTGTCCCTTTAATGGCAAGAACAAACAGGAGGAATGATTACAGCGAGAAAAGTGTGTTTCAAATTTGGTTTCAGGGAACCCGACTGCTGCTTAAGACAGACTTTAATGATTGTTAAATGTTACAACGTGGACGAAGGGGATCTAAATGATGACATGAATCAATCTGAGACTTCGGTGCCGTCTGCGATAATGATGACAATGACGACGTTTTGGCTTCCGATAAGCAGAAAGCTCTCGGCACGCGTCAGGTGTCCTGCATCAAGTTCCTACGTCAAACTAAACTCTCTCTGCATCAGTGCTGAATCAAGTTTAAACAGCTATGAACGGATATATATTAATATGGGATTGTAGTTTAGCATCAAATGCAATTTTCTTTTTTTAATGAATCAGACTTTAAAAGACTTGTGGTCTTTTGTCTCATCCACCTTTGGTCTGAACCAGGAAAAAGTCTTTGCTTCTCACCAGGTAGTCCAGGGCTGAACTTAAAGCACGGGCGAGGAGCGGACAACTCAACACGCCCTCGAGGTCTCAACTGTGTCTCCATCAATACGTCACAAATCTTTTTCACTCTGAATGTCAGAGGACAAAACATCACCCATCAAAATCTGTCTAGGTGAAAACAAGAGTCTCTAGAGAGAGAAAAAAAAAAAGAAACCCTGAAATCTTTTCTCCCTGTACAACCGCTGCCTCGCGTCTGAGAATCAGCGCAGCTCGACACCTCTGACCCTCAGAGACAATGGAGGGGGGTGTGGAGGGCGGGGTTCCTGGAGATAGACTCATGAGTCCAGATCCCTTTACGTCGGGACGTGAACTCGAGACGGGCTTTAACGCGGTCCACCACCGGCTATGTGTTGGGCGCGTGACAGAGACTTTGGGGGTGGAGCTGCTGCTGCTTCTGAAGCTCCTGCACGGCGAGCTGCTGGCTCTGGTCCGACGTCGACAGCTTGTTGCTTAGCGGAGACACGCAGTTCGCTGGAATGATCAGTCCTGGAGAAAAAAAAAAAAAAAAAAAGGGGTTGAGAATGAACAATGAGACCAACGGAGTTGACATTTATAGCACACACAAAAAGAAAAAAGAAAAAACAGGAATGTTTGATTTTTGGGAAAGATATTCTCTTTAGACGAGGACCGTCTCTGACATCTGTGCAGTAAATATGAAGCTGGAAACCTCACGACGACGGCACACAACAAGGAATAGTCCGGCACATTAACTAATGTCTTCTCTTTGGTTTTTGCACAGATAAAAAAAAAAAAAAAAAAAAAATATTATTTGATTTTTTGTGTACGTGTTGTAATGATTTTATGGTGTCGGCGCTCGTCGACTCCACTGAAATAAAAAGATTGAACAAGGGCTTTTAGTTCAGAGCTGTGAATTTAAATCAATTAAAGACTTCTTTGATACATTAAGTTCGTTTTTTTTTGTTAATAAGAGATCTGAGACCCTGAACATGTGGCCTTAAACAGAGAACTACGTTAACAATTTAGAAGATCGATCCTCTCATCCAACGCTCTCTGCAAGAAAACAAGTCCCCCAAAAATGTCAGAGCTGTTCCTTTAAAAAACAGCCCTTCAACTCACCGACTATTCTCTGTCCGTCTTCTGTTCTGAGTCGGACTATCTGCACCTTCACGTTGGTTCCACTGACTGGAGTGAGAACCTCCTCCAGCTCGTTCCACACGCTGAGCACCGAGCCGCACAGAACGTAGTACGTCCGACAGCGGAGGCCGACTTCACACTGGAGGCCCACCGACGCCTTCTTGCAGTTTCCTCTCCTTTGGGCAGAAACAAACATTTAAAAATGTTAACAGTGAAGCAGACGGTTTGGTTTCAAAGAATAAATCAATAGATATTTTATAAATTTGTCTATTTTAAATCACTACCCAAAACTAATTTTTACAGACTGACTTTTATGTGATGTCTTTTTACGGCTTTTATTATTATTGCATTTGTTTGTTCTTATCGTATCGATTGGTTTTATTGTTTCATCTATTGTTCCGTTTCGTCAACCCTGAATTTAAATGTGCTCTATAAATAAAGTCTTTTAGTACTTTTACTTCCCAACCTTGTGTGTGACTTTTAATTAAAAGTCAATTTCTACAGGGGATAGAAATCTATAATAATACAAAATAAAACACAGGTCACAAATGTCATAAAAACAACTGGCCACTGTAGTTTTTAAATCAAACTGGAGAAAATAGTGCATTTGTTGGGGAATTATTTCAGCAACGAATTAATTCACATGTGGTGCTTTTGTAGCCGGACGGTGTATGTGGGTAAAAATAAACAGGACATGACCAGACTTGACGTTTCACAGAGATCTTAAGGGCACATACCAATAAGCATGAGAGCAGATATTTGCTGATGACTTGTACTGGTCAATCCAGTGCTGCTTGGCGTCGTCAGACAAAACCTAAAAAAGGTAAAAATATAAATGAGATAATAATCATGTTTCACCACATAAAACATTGAGAGTTCTTAAAGCAATAAAAATAAAGTTTTCTGACCTTTTTGAACTTCTTCTTGATGTCTATGTACGTCTCCAGTTTGACTTGTCTGCCGGTGTTCGGCCTGTAAACCAGGAAGAGCCTCTTCTTAGCGTTCACTTCTTTGACCAGGATGGCCGTTTTCTTGTTGTTCCTCATCTGGAAGAAAAAAAGTACACGTTGCACTTCATGATATTTCGCAACGCGGATCTGTTAACTCATTACGGGTGGCACCCCTCGGCCTTTAAAACCAGTTGAGTCATGTCCTCTGTGGATCCGGAGGAGCTTTGACAAGTCTGAGAAATATTCATTTCAATGTCCCTGCATCTCAAACGGGACGTCCAGTTTGAAAGACGTGGGAATATGTTGTCAATTGAGGGTCTCGTGAAATAAGATATTTGCGATGGATTATGGGAAATGAAGGATCCAGCATTTTTGGACAATGTCTTCTATGGGACTAAAAGTCTGGAAATCTCTGCTGCATCACAAATCCGTCCTTTGTAAAAAAGAAAAAAAAAAAAAAAGTGCAAAACCCGATTTCCCACGCCGGGGATCATATGTTAGATGTTGTGCATCATGCATGTGTTTACGGAGAACACGAAAAGTTGGACTTCTCCTGGAACATCCTTCTGAATACCAATAATAATAATAATAATAAGATTATCTCCTCCGCATGTAATCATTAATTTAATGAATCATTGAGAAACCCCATTAACCCTCTCATACCTGAACATAGAAACCATCATCTTCTCCGTTCTGATCTGCCCAAGCATGCGTGGCTTCCTCCCACGACATCCCCCTCTCCACACTCATCTGTGAAAAGAGAAAGTCAGGTGATGTTACTGCGATTTAACCATATCCACGAGCATATAAATATGGAAACACATGTATGAACATACGGTGTAGAGTTCCACATGTCCTGCAGTAGTGTAGCCCGGCGTTAGAAATTTCCTGCAGTCTACCTTCTTCACCTTCTCATCACCGGAGCCCAGATCTAAAAAATAAAATAAAAAGAGGACAGGAAGATATTTGAAAATCACTGAAATCCAACCTTCAGGGCAGACGGATGATTTTGCCTCAAAGAATTTTCTCAGAGCAGAAAGCACTTTGAATAATTAAAAATAGTAAAATGCCGTCTGCCCCAGTTTTGCTTCTGCATGCGTGCGATAGAAATGGAGAATGACGACCGTCTTACCCAGAATGCCCATGTCATATCTGCCACTCTTCTTGGCTTCCTGAATAACGGCTGCCAACGTGTCGGAGAAGTACTGGAACAAGGCATTTTGCTGCTGGACCTCCATCCCCAAAATACGGTTCAGGAACTTCCCTATGTTGTTGTAGTCTGCAGCAGTAACAAAGATATATGGATTATTACATTCATGTGGAAACTGTTCATGCAATGCCGGACGCATTTAACGGGAAGAATAGTTGGCATTATTGGAAAAAACTAACATTCAGGAATATTCACCCAAACCTTTGTTGGCCACATTCTGAAGTTAAATTCATCAATCTGGTGCACTTGAGACAAATTAAGAGGCCAGAAACTATTTTGTGCCGTCGTAAACTATTTAATTATTAACACATTGGTTGTATAGATGGTGACAACGAGCAAAACTAATTATATAATTCATGGGAAACACTGGATAATTCATGACAAATGAGAACCGTGCAAGTTATTATATAATCAAGCTTGATAGCATTTGAGTTAATTTGCCGACATCGCACGCCCTGCAATGTGACCATTGCTTATGAGCACGTTGCAATGTGGACGCATCTCGCAGCCCGAGTTGCGATGTCATGTCTTTGAATGAATGAATGAATATATATTAAAAAAAAATGTAATCACCTTTGTCCAGGTTCATTGTGCCAGATCTGTCCTCCAGGTTTATGAGGCCCACACCTATTAATCCTCTTTGAATTTCTATAGAAGGAAAAAACAGGAATCAATGAGGCATACAAGAAATGATGCAGACATCCACAGGGAGAAGCAATTGTACAACAATCAATAGATTGTTGGAATAGTCACTGAAAGGTAAATAAATGAATTGCATTGTGTGGAACAACATACAAGTCAAAGTACCTTTGAAGAAATCTCCTTTAAAGTGAACGGACGGAGGCACAAGCGGAGAATCGAGCTTCACGATCGACTTCATCACGATTTCCAGAGCACTTCTTCCGTACTGCAGGGAGAGAAAAAAACGAGAGCATGAGCCACCGGCAAAAACAGAGAACTTTAGCGAGACAAAAAGCTTGATGATCTTACTTTGTTGTCAAAATTAAACCTGCTGAGATCTCGAGTTTCTGTTGCTCTTCTGTCTCCGTGTGTGAGAGCTCCCTGTTACAAAAAAAAATAAAAATTGAAGAAATGCAGTTGATGTATAAGGTCCTTCAAGTATCTACGTTCTTGATTGTACATTCGGTTGGGACTTACCAGACTTTCTAGTCTTTTGGCAACGATGGATGCAAACCGCTGCTCTCCTGCCAGCTCCGATATGAGGAAGACGTACTCTGGGGCCGTGACCTGGTTTGATCTGTGAGTTCTCCCTGTGAACAAACAAACGGAGCAGAACGTTTGGTACATTTTGAACCACATTTTGTTATGCATTACATAAAAGGCCCACTCTGGGTGAATATCTACTGACCGAACTGCTGTATCGCTCTGTCGGCGCTCCACGGCAGCTCCAGTGTCATGTGGACTCTCCGCCGCTGGTTCTTCACCCGCCGGTCGGCCTGCAGGGAAATACCCGAGCTGGCAGCTTCCGAGATGATGGCTATGTTCTGGAAAGAGAAAAGAAAGACAGTTAATGTTCATTTTCCACGTACAAATGTGGAATTAGCGGCTGTTATTCTGTATTTATTAAAGTCAGTCAGTCCTGTCCAAAGTTTTAGATCAATCACAAGCAAAGTTACTCACTCGTTTTGGCTGGTCCCAAATATTAAACTAACCAACTATGGTGCGTTTAGTCTGCCTCATTTGGGACGGTGTGAAAGCTGTCAATCAAACTCTAAACAACTGGACCGAGAACTCCTGAAGAGCTGCAGCCAAACAAACTATCTGGAGTTATTCCTTTGCTGTGCGAAACAAAGCAAACCAGCTACAGGGTGTTTTATGGTAGAACTATACAGTTCAGCATTGAATTTGCCGCTTGATACAAAAGCAAAACACAGTTCTCATCTCCCATATTCTTTAAGAGACGACTAAGCTTGAGTCCGACTTTAAGGTGTAATTTCAGCAGTTCCACATGAAAACATTCGCTTAGTCGCTGCATGACACATAACTTCTGATGTTTCCGTTTCAATCCCAGCTGAGGACCTTTGATTCATGTCTGCAAATTTTATTCTATTTTAGTATAGATTGAGCCAATGAAAACTCTTATCACCTTGTTTTTAATCATTCATTTGCGTCATTGTAAACTTAGTTAAGTTACTCCTCCTGACTGCTCATTGTGGGCTGGCGACGATACGTTTCATCTTAGTCATGTTAGTTGAAGAACATATTTAGTCGAATTTTCATTCCCAAAGTGGTCCAAAACTAACAACGGATGTTTTCTTGTTCTAGATCACATGAACGACAAGTGTGAAAGCCCCTTAAATCCTAATTAAGTCATAAAAGAACCAAACATCCAATAACTTCTCAGTTACACGTTGCCTTTACCTTTTCTCCATCCATGAACCTCTGCTTCTCTGTGAGATTGAGGATTTCCACCGGGACGTCCAGCTCGGAGCGAGACTCGTACGTGATGCTGCCATCGTCGTTGCTGACCACGCGACCTTTGCGCCCGGTCATCTGAAGCACAGTGAAGGGAGTTCATTTACAAAACAAATACTTACGAAGCGCTTACAAAAAAGAAGAAAAAGAAATACTGCCACAGATGTTTCTACCTCGGCTACGTTCTCGGGTCCTCCCAGCTCGTCTATCAGCTCGTCCAGAGTGTTGGGAGGTAGATCCTCAGCTAGATCCTCAAGTTTTTCCAGCAGATCTTTCTTCATTTTCTGAGCACTTTCCACTGCGTCCTGACTCGTTAGGCAGCTATCCTGAATCTCTGCCTTGACTTATGAACAAGTAAAAAACGAGGCGTTCATTAACCCTCAAAAGAGGCGGAATCAGAGCGCTGTCGCCCTGTACTGCTGTGTGGTGTTGTGCTTACCTATGGCGGGGGCGCTGGGAGCGACAACAGCAGCAGTGAAAGCCGGCCTGGTGGAGCCCAGACCAGAGGCCAACAAGGCACTTTGAATGGAGTCTGGATCAATACACTTCCTTTTCTTTTTCTTATTCTTCTCTTTCCCTTTCTTTGGTTCCTTTCTGATGAGCCACGGATCTAAAAACACGAGGCATAAAGGTTTGCCGTGAGCACCGAATCGGATAAACACAACCGCTTTAATTCAACTTCCTCGACATCCCTTTAGAAGTCTCACCGTCTTCCCCGTCGTCAGACTCGTCTCTGAATGGGTTGAAGTCGTCGTCTTCGTCGCCCGAGCTGATGGACTTGAAGCTGTCGTCGCTGTCTTTGCCGGACTCTTCGTCCGACTCCTCCGACTGGCTCTCCTCCGAGCTGGTACCCGACAGGCCGCCGTGCTTGCGAGGCTTCTTCTTCTGCTGCTGCTTTTTTACCTCTGAACCTGGAGAGATGGTCAGAAATGGATGAAGAAATTAAAATAAAAACATTTCTGAACGGCAAATCATTTTCATTAGACGGATGCCATTTTTAAGACAAAAGCCACATGTTATAAAACCTTCATTACCTTTCCTTTTCTTGCCCTTCTGTTCTAACTGTGCTGCCGTTTCAGTGGGAGAGGGGGTCTTCTTAGCCGAGAGGTCGATGCCGAGTAGGCTGTAAAGCTTCTGTCTGTCAGGAGCTGGAAAGTGCTTCTCAACCAGGGACTGCAGCACACCTCTACAACAACAAACACATTTCATTATATTGAAATATGTACATCATACAGTTTTAAAAATCAGCTTTGTTCAGTCCGTACTTTGCAGTTGAAACAAAGTCGCTGAGCTCTCCTCCTCCTTCCTCCAAAGCCTCCAGTGTTCTTGCTTCTCCGGTGGACTGGAGACCGATGACCACACACTGCAGAGGAAATGTGGAGAACATCAGAGCAGGCAGCACAACATGAACAGTTTCAGAGCATCTTTGGCGAACTTGTATCACGCTGTAGCCTCTGTCGTGTTTTTAAAAGCATGGATCTCTCGAGTACGGGCCCGATCACACTGAAACACGTCGCAACAGGCTTCAAAAACGGCCCTCGTCGAAGAGAGTAAAACAGCCGATGAGCCGGGTTTGTGCACAACCAAGCGATCAAATGTAAATAACGGAGAAAACTAAATATGACTTGCAGACGTCGAGCCTTTGCTCAGCTGTTGAATGCGGAGGGGGAAAGTATAGTTCGTCGTACTTAACTGCAAATTAGTAATATCAGTGTCCGTTCCAACCACATCTACTGGCATAAAAACAGAAAGTCAGCGGAATAAAGGACTTAAGCCCGCCTCTTGCTTGATTTGATTGGCTGCCTCGGTCATTTGTGACATTGACGAGCGGTGCGACTCCACGCTGAATAATAATAATTTAACATGTCTGAAAAAGGCAGCGGCAAGAGAGGAGCGCACACCAGACGCGCTGTACCAAAGATCGTGTGATTGGCCCACAATGCAAACGCAGCAGCCTTTTAAAAACACGTTAAAAATGAAACTCAAGTAATTGTGCGGGGCTACATATTGCTATATTTCAAGAGTCGAGGTCTCACCTTTCCATTTTGGACCTCCTCTCTGGCCAGCTGCACCACTCGGCGGACTTTGGAGGCGATGCAGAGGTATTTGAAGAACCTCTGGTGAGCGGACCAGAACTGGCCCCACATGGACTTCTTCATGCGCTGCTCTGCGTCCATCAGGTTTGCCGCCTGCTGGAACTTCTCGCGTGCACTCACCCACTGGGAGAAGCGTAATGAAATCTACTTATTAACTGCAAGGACAAATTGAAAGAATCGTAGAAATGTGCTTAAAATGCATTTCTTCACACTTTGCTTGTATGTGCTTACCAGCCTCACAGATTTGTTGTACATGTTGATGTATTGCTGAGTCAGGGGAACTTCCTCAATCTTAAAAGTCACACCTGTAAAACTCAATTGCCTGGCAATATACATCCCCCTCAGTTTCATGTCCATGGCTACTATCTCCATGGCGCCAACACCTCTGAAAATGATGGGGAGGGGAAATACACGTTAGCACATTTTCCACCTGCGACATGTATTTTGTCACCTGCAAAAAGAGAAACTTACCTGCGCTCAACAGCCTGGATAAAGTTGCCAAATTCTCTGAAGGGTGTTTTATGCCCCCAGATACCCAGGCGATTCATGTAGGCCATATTTCGCGGTTCAGAGGCACCTTGGTAGAACAGGTCATTTTGTCAGAATTCGCATTGTTTGCACAGATTCACCAGCTCCAACCGAGTTTACGCCATCGGAGAGCTCATTTAGTTCGACTGCGTCTACTAACCTGTAGCACTTGCATACACAACCCGAGCCTTGGGGAGTTTGTTCTGCAGCTCCAACACAGCGAGGCCGGTTTTTGTAGGTTTGGACGAGCCGATTGGACACACGTTTTTGGCTTTGTGACACTCGTCATACACAATCTCAAAGACATTTGGTTAAGGGAAAGACGGTCGACAAGGATCTTGTTTACAGGCATGACCACACGACAAAAGCAACAACAGAGTAATCATTATTTATCGACAGCTTAAAAGGATACAACTCCGTCAAAGTCCTCCCCACACCAGTGGAGAAGCTGCTGGAATCGGGTCTTGTACTTCCCCCCTGATTGGCTCTCTCCTATCAACGAAGAGTAGGTGGCGAATATCACACCTTTCTTCACACTCCCATTGTGTTTCGAGGAGATTTTCCCATATTTGAACTGAAAATATAACCGTGTAAGTGAGCGCTTGACATTAGGAAAAGGCAGCGTTTTCATCCATGCACCTTAAAAGTATCTGACCTTGTTCAGCGAGTGAACCTGGATGTTTTTGGCTCCTATGTCCCTTAAATCCCTTTCGGAGTCGTACTTCAAGTCGTTCGAGACACTAAACCTGAACAGAAGAACATTTATTTGAAGGTAATACTTCATAATCCCCTGCGTTAAATGAGATGTAGAGGACTTTGGGTATTTACCAAAGAGATCTCTTCCTGCCTAAAAGGTAATTCTCGTAGATGATCCCCGCAATGGTCCGGCCTTTCCCCACACCGGCTCCATCTCCGATTAAATAAGCAGCTCGATCACCACTGGGGAGGAATGTCTCATGTTGCTGGTGCACGGGGGAAACAAATGAACAATCAAAACGGCACCATTTTCCTTTCAAAACAAGTTTAGTCACACAAAAGAACATGTAAAAAAACATTTAGAAAAGACCCAGATCAAGTATTTACCGGCAGTTAAAAATTTGGCACCCGATTTTGATTTAGTCTCATATGTATTTTAGTTTTAGTCGGAGCTTAGTCACATGATTGATAGGAAAAGTCTCCAAAACTCTAGGACATTTTATCAAATATTTTGTTCATAGAGCACTAATTTTCAAGAAACTCACTCACTTAACATGAAAAATGTAAATCAGTAAAAAGAAAAACGACCCCAGAAATATGTTCAAAAGTGAGTTTCCAAAAGAAGTATTTAAAAAAAGAAGAGAATTGTCCATCATGTACAGAATATTTTACTTTGTTTGTCCACAAAATCTGCAGGTTTTGTACAGTTTTTAAGAGTAAAATTCAAACACTTTCAAGGTACCTAAATGTCCAGAGTCTCTTATTGTTGCTATAAATGCATTCGTGAAAGAAAAAACTAGTTTACAGAATTCCTTTATACAAGCCATTAACTTATATTATATAACAATCAAAAAACATAATAGGACAAAAGATTGTATAATTTCAAATATTAAAAGACTGGATCCTATCGATGAAACGCCACATTATGTGGCTGCTTTTAAAGTTTTTCCTTGTGAACTCACGTCGTCAACGAATATCCATCTTTCATTAAATCTACTCCGCTTACCTGAGCCGCATACGTTATTGCCTCCAGCTGCAGAGCCGACAGGCAGCCGCGATCAATGACTTCCTCCGAGATGGACAGTCTGTACCACACCTCTGGAGGGCTGACGCTGGACAGGGAGCTGGTCTCCACCACAGGATCGGGATGCCGCTGGCCGATCTTCACTGCATTGGCAAACAGACCAGTCAGTGGATCGGGAGATTAACAATAGCAGGATGTATTTTTGTTTGATTTGACTGTTGATACAGTGCACTGTTGTTACGATCACTCAATGCGGTGAGTGCAGCGATGCTCCCTACTCGTTTTCAGTGTCTGACTGAATGCTGCACAGTAAATGTAAGCCTCATGGAGGAGTATGTCTACACCGTTAAATTAGAGTCAGAATTAGCAAGACTAGACGCTAGTTGGTGCCAAATAGAGGTGTGGCTTCATGAGATTAAGGAAAGGAACTGTAATACTTTGCAAAACAAACAACAGTCATACTTACATTTCATTGGCATGTACTCTGCATAAGTCTCTGCATGGCCCAATTCGTCTTCCTCTTCCTCCTCGGGCTCATCTTCCTCTTTCATCCCCGGGATTTTCTGTCATAGATTGATGCAACCGTTAATACCAACGTGCCAAAGGCGACTTTAACGTGCCAACACACTTGGCAGCATTCAAGAGCTTTCTAAAACTCCGTAATTTTAACACTCACCAGCGAATGCGGGAAGGTTTGCATTTTGATGTCGTCATTGATCCAGATCCTGGAGGCATCTTTACCAAACACTTCCTTCTTGATCCCATTGTTCATTTCGCCTGAAACACCAACAGAAACCTGTTTTATTGTCACGGTATTACAATTTGGCTCGAGAAAAAAGTAATAGGCTGTTGGTGGTGTTGATAACCATTATCTTCAAGCAAAAAAAGCTTTTTGTCTAATGTGATAGTAATTATCAACATCTGGTCACTATTTTTTAGACCAAACGATCAATGAATATAATAACAGTCTAGAATGAAACAATAGCTAGATGCAGCCTGAGTGCATTAATGAAAGATACATTTCCTAATTAATGTGGATGGGAGAGTTTTGAAATTAGTCAGGCGTTTCCACAGTCACAGGGGAATCCGTTTTGTGATTTTACAGTCAGACATAATTCTTTATGTTGTCGTAGATTTCTCCCTTTTTACAAAAACAGAGAAAGTGCTAAACCCAGATGGAAAGTCCCAATTGCTCTCGGCATAAAGAACAACTGAAAGCATCCAGAATTAACATTAAAGTCTACAGCTTTTAGCTCATTGGTTCGGTTCTCCAGACCTCATACGATCACGATCTCGTTCTTATGATCTCTTTTAACACCTTCTCCAAATGTGGATGATTGAAAACCATACATCACGACAAAACTAAATTGCATATTAAAATAACAAATGACCTGTGGCGGTTGCCGATGCCACTGGTGGAGCAATGTTAGGTGGAGGCTTTAGCCTCATGAGCTCCATCAGGCTGTTGCCCTTCAGACCGGTGCCCTTCACATTGCCGGACCGAAGGAGGTCTTTCAACTGAATCTGCTAAAAGACAAAATACAGTCAGCATAACCGAAAGAGATGCTTTTTCTCTGTGTGGTTTTGTCCTGACAAAACGTACCTGATCTCTGTTAGAAGGCACTACTGTGGACGCTGACGAAGGAAACGTCATGGTGGAGGGGCTCGAACATCCTCGCAGGCCTGAATTATTGACATGGACCACTTTGGTGACAGTTATGGTATGTTTGATCGGGTTTGTAACTGATTGTTTGGTCACATTAGATCCTAGTGACGGCAACTGATTCAGCTGATTTAAGACAAACGTGGTGGTTGATGGCTGAGGTTTGTGCTGTTGGAGACATTGAGCAAAGAGTACAATTGAGTTTATTACAAAACTTCAGCTGCAACATAGTTATTATGTGTTCAATAATTAATTAGGGGAACTCAAAGCACTGTAATCTTACCCTGATAGTAACTACAGGGACTGGAGGTCCAGTTCGAGCAAATTCCACTGACTCTGTCCCCACACCAACATCCAGGGCACTGATGGAGATCGACTGGAAGAGGACCAATATCAGAACATTAGTATTAAGTTATGAGCACGTTATTAAATCACCGATTCTCCAGAACAACAAAGACCATCTTACTTGCTGAGTTGTAGAGGGCTGTGCAGCATCCTGAGAATCAATATCAAATATGCCCATATCATTTGGACAAATACCACTCTCACTCAGGGCAGCGAGAAGTAAATCCTGTCCAGGATCCATCTGCAGGACAAATGAATATACGTTAATAAAAACAACGATAAAACTATAACAAACATGTTTAGGAGGTGACGCAATTAGTGGATTAATTTGACTGCACAAAACACATCTTCATTGGTTAAAGGTTCACATTGTAATAAAGAAAATGGACAAACATTTGTAGGTTTGCAGCCTCACAAATGTGAAGATGTACAGCTTGCAGTCAATAAGTGCTACACAAATAAAATGTATTAATGTAATTGTGATAGTAAAATATACATATCTTTGAAATAAAATAAAAAAAGGAGAGAACTGTCTGGCTTCAATAATATGCAAGATTTTAAAATGTTTTTACAAATCGCATGCCATTTAAACTAAACTCAAAACATTCCAGAACATAATGTAACACTTGGTAGTTCAAGATTTAACATTGAGATGACTTTGTGAGGGGGGGGCCTCGCATACATTTACTATAAATCCACTATAAACACCAAAAAAGACCCAAATGT
This sequence comes from Myoxocephalus aenaeus, assembly GCA_038501785.1. Lineage (NCBI taxonomy): Eukaryota > Metazoa > Chordata > Actinopteri > Perciformes > Cottidae > Myoxocephalus > Myoxocephalus aenaeus. The sequence goes on along the minus strand of JBAMJR010000037.1, from coordinate 4,907,245 downwards.
ATCCTTGACCTAAAAGATTAACCAGAAGAGACTGGCCACCACGAAGCACTTCAATAACCACAAAGTATTCAGCCATTGCCATGAGCAAAAACATGCAACACAGAAATGTGACCCCCAACCCCCTCCAAAAAAAAATGTGATCAAACACGGAACACAATGTAAACCTCAAAGCCCAGTTTCCAAAAGAAAAACACGTGAAACAGTCGGTGTGCAAAACCAAACATCTGTTGCTCAACTTTAAAGCACACGAGTCATTTTCAAGTCGACGTATTAGACCCAGTTAGAATATTCACCTCCTCGGCGTAAATCGTCACGTAGCGCACGCCGAAGAAAAGTGAAAACGAAACCCTAAAACCTAACAGCGACCCGGGGACGTTTACATCAACTCCACATCCACGATAACGGCAACAGAAGGAAAGATAGCCATTGCTAGCGGCAGCGACGTCTGCACGCCAGGTCAGACTTGGTCCAAAGTGACCCAAAACAAGACACGTGCTTTTGGTGCGCGCACAGCTTCCTGGTCCCTCCGACTCAAACGTAGCTTCCCCTCCCGGACTCCTCGTTAGCTCCGCGGGTTAATAATACAATTAAAAACACAAACGAAGCGCTTTTATTTTGAGATAGAACCGGGCGTTTTAAGCGCCGATGGATTCCTAGTGTTCAACGTGGTTTAATTCGGCTCACCCTCGACTGGCACGCTTGTCACAGGAGCTAAACTGGCCCGGTTGAACCAGGGTGACACGGCTTAACCGTGCTAACCGAAAGCTAACGTGCGGAGTATAAATAAAACCAGACCCTGTGCAAATAACTACACATTTAAAGAAGAACCGGTTCAGCCGTCGAGTGTCAACAACAGTTATCAAAGAAAAATGTGTCACAATGTCACGTTAGCTTTTAACGTTAACCCCGCTGCGATCACACACCGACATTGCCCATTTATTCCCTGATATCTGCCCATTTTATTCCAACAGCAAATGTGTTGACAGAATATGATGATAATAAAAAATGTCATTTAAAGTTTGTTTAATTTTGCTGCAGCATAGGGTGCAAATATATAAACGTGCAAATTAAACTAAAATATAAACAATTACATTGGTCAGTAAGTAACACTGTCATAGATGTTTAAAGGGTTATTGAGGGATTACAGGCAAGTATCTTAAATACAACTAGTTACTTAACATAGTTCATTTAATATAATTCAATTTGTGTATACATTGTGCATGTTTCTTATTATTCTATCCCATTTGTTTATATATTGTGCATTGTTCTTATTATTCTATTTATTGTAGATATTGTGCATTTTCTATATTTTATTGCGAAAGAATGTCCCCTTGCAGGATTGAAAGAGTATCTATCGAACTATATGTGCAATTCTAAACATTTTCTTTATGAGTTTCATGTTCTTGTGACCTTTTTTTTAATTTTTTTTTTTTTAAATCAAATCAAGAAGAGTAGTCTTATTTGCAAATTGCACACAAAGAAGGTGGTAAATACATCTAATGAAGGTGTGAATATTACTTTGAATGAAACGTTTGAAACTTTATTTTTGTTTTGTAAAGCCTGACAAACCTTATACAAGTGTTGCCTATTAGAATATACTTTATACAATAATCCTATGTTTTGGTCAATATTTTCAGTTTTCCTTTTCATTATGTGTTCTTTTTTTGGAGAATTAATAATAAGAACCGAAATAAATGAGTAGCTTACGCATTTATTATTATTGCCTTTATTATATATAATAGGCACACAAACGTAGTAGAAGCCACTCATGTATTTAATGCATTATATATATATATCTCTATATAGATAGATAGACAGATAGATATACACACTCACACACATATATACACGTGAGGATATTTGTGGTAAAAGTAAACATGTTATGTTGACGGTTATATTAAAAATAAAACAGGTTGAAGATAAGCTGCTAGCTTGTTTAGCTAGGTTGTACAAGGAGTTGCTGCTATAAAAAGCCTTTATTTGCCCTTAACATTAAGTTTTTATAACTCCACCTTTAATAACCTTAAAGTGTCGGGGTGTCCTTCCCCAGCCGAGCCTCAGCAGCCGGCTTGAGCCCGCATTGTTGTGATGTTGTTGATGTCACTGCCGTCGCTAAGCTAACATTAACAACGAGGAGGAAACGAAGAGACGCCTAAAAAACACATATTTATATATATACTCACTTTAAAGTGTCGCTGCGCAGAGACACGTCTGTGTTGTGACGTCGGGGTTAAACGGAACCAGACCCGCGCGCGCTGGAATCAACTTACTTGACAGTCCAACGGCCACTCTCGCGCCGCTCTGCTCCGGTTCGGCAGTTTGTTGTCCTCTTCGCTTCGCTGAGCTCACGCCATCTTTTTTTATCAAACGGCTCAGCCGCATGCTGGTCACGTGACGCGCGCGGGCCCCGTTTTTTTTTTTTCGCAGTCAAACTTCTCGCCCGGCGTCGGTGGAAACGGGTCTCCGAGCCGCTGCGGGACGTCCCTCCGACGCGATTAACCGATAAAACCGAGAAAGTACGCATTTTCTAAACCGTTGGCGCAAACGGCGAACATAGCAGAGTCAGCGAGCTAAATGCGACGTCACGTGACCACGCGAGATCTCGATAGGAAGTGACGATGCAAAGTGTTTCTTCTTCGTGGTTCGCTTCCTTTTTTTCCTGTGAAAGTGGAGGAAGTATTTAGATGTTAGTTTAAATGTATTTAGCCGTTTCTTATTGACAATTTATGAGATTGTTCATGTGAAATTGGTGAATAAAGAATTATTTAAAAAAATCACAAGCAGTATTCAGATCATGTGTTAAACCTCATTAAAGTATTTATATGACACTGTAGAAATACTCCACCTCAAGTCCTGCTTTCAAAACCCGACTTAGGTAAAAGTACTAATACTGCACTGTGAAAATACTCCACTACAAGTACCACAAGTAAAGGTCCTGCATTAAAAACCTTACTGAAGTAAAAGTGCAAAATGTACTTAAAGTCTTAAAGTCCTCAAGGCAGAACAATGGCCCTTGTGACTGGAAATATTAAATATTTTTGCTTCTGCTAAGATTTTTGCTGTACTTACACTGTTTGGTAGTTTAATTTATACCAAAACAGTAAAAAGTACAATATTTCCCTCTGAGATGTATTGGAGTAAGCATTGTGCAGAATGGCCAATTGTGGGCTTTATACCTCAAATATGGTACTTTTTACTGCACTGCTTTTATTTGACAGCTAGTTACTTTGCAGATTCAGATTATTAATACACAATATAATCAACAATAATAATGTCTAATAATGTATTTGAATACTGAACTGTTTTTTTTCACTTTTTTTCTTAAGTGAAATGAGAGAGATTAGGGAGTAATTAAGTACGAGCATGACCAAACACATAAACACAAATCAATAGCAAAACAAAAAGCTTCCGTAACCCTCATATTATATTCTAGTTTTCTACTTTTAAATACATTTGAAAGTCATGAAATAGAGAGAAATTACAGCAGCAATACTTGGACCAACCACACAAAGAAGTGCAGTACACTTTAATAGGCAAATAGAACCGGTACTAATAATACTAATAATGTCCATTTGTTAAGTTTATTCAGTCTTATTATAATTACTGCCTTGAATTAATGTGTTCATCACTTTAATGTTAAAGCTGGTAAACATGCAGCTCACTTTTTTTGCAACGCCAGGCAGGAGTCAAACCTTTATTTGTAATAATAAATCATAATATATTTTTCAACTATATTTTGTATTATTAAAAGTACAATATTTACCTCTGAGATGTAGTAAATAGAAATATTTAAATGAAGCACCTCAATAATGTACTAAGTACATAGTTTCTTTCCACCACTGACATTACTTATAAAAACAAAGCTAATTCCTGTTTAATTTGTGATATTAGAGCTAATAATAATAATAATAATAATAATACTTGTATTGTTTGTTTTTACATGTAAAGTGCCTTTAGTACCTTTTAATGTGCTATAAAAATAACATGTATAATTATTAGTAAATATAAACACACTACCGCTGTCGGCCTGCAGGGGGCGACATTGCACCCCCTTCGCCTCCCTCATTTACATGGAAAAAAAAATGGCGGAGAGGAGCTGTGGAGGCTGCATCGGTTGAGCTGCTGGCAGTGAAACAACAACAAAAAAGGGCACCCATTCACCGTGGAAGGGGGCCGGAGGGTAGGGAGGGCACTGCCGCACGAGGAGGCCGACGGTTAATCTCTGAACCGGCGGACACGTTCATTTATTTTATATTATTTTGTCCTCGGAATACGAGAGAGAGCCCCGAAAACAAGTCGGACATGAGCGGGGTAAGTTTGCTTGTTCACCACCGCGCCGAAGTGTCGGAAAGGAAAGCTAGCTTGAGCGGATTGTTAACGCTACTTTCTCTCAGAACAAGAGTCGTGTTTTTGTATTAAAATGTATATTAAATATAACTGTTTTTCTTTACTGTAAATTAGTTACAGTCGTTACAAATGAGAAGTCTCTTTGGCTGCTAACGTTAGCTTCAAGGTTCCATGTGCCTGCTAGCTGAGGGCATAAACATTATTTATGACATCATTTGACACCAAAGAAACATACAAGTTTTCATTTTTTTCTTTTCTTTTCTCCAAGTGGGGTTATAGGTGTAAAAGTAGCTGTTGGAGTGATTTTTTTTATTTTTTTTAATATATATATTTTTATTTGAGTGGATTTGACCAGTAGATGAATGAGCCAAGAGGCCTGTGAATTTAAAGGGCTGAGAGTGGATGTGGGTGTGTGGAGCCAGCATGGCCCCGTTCTCGGGGCCCCACCCACACCAGAAAGGGACAGTACATTTACTCAAGCACTGCACGGTTTTAAATTTGTTTTACTTTATATTCAACTCCACTCCATTTGTCTGAAGGCTTTAGTTTCTTCTTCCAGACAGGGCGTCTTCCCCTTTAAACAAATCCAGTGTTCTGTTTACAAAACTCCTCCTGTGGAAACAAAAAAAACATGTCTATAAAAACTTTTTTAAATAATAGTTTAAAACCTGGATCGACCTCTTGTGGATGTGTGTTTTGTATGTGTGATTTGAGAGCTGATACAACTGCTAAATGATCTGCAAATGTTTTTGATGAATGGTTTCGGTCACATTTTAAGCAAAAATGCCCCAAATTCTCAGTTTCCAGCTTTGAAAATGTAGTTAAGTAAATACTTAACTACATTTTTAGTTGGTTTTATCAGTTGTGTTTTAACATTTCCAGTGTTAATTCTCTTTCATGTAGAGGATTGGTTTGGAGTTGCTTCTGAGTCTTTCTTTAAAAACGTTAAATGATATGTCTTTCGGCTCTTCACTGTGTTAATCATATGTTCTGGTGGGTTCGCCATGTTCCGTCTTTTGTTGTACTTGATTTATTTAATTAAAATCAAAGCATACAGCTGCACCAACTTTGAACAGGGTGTCAATAAAAAAACGCTCTTGGCAGGAACTGTGGACTAAACACATCTTTTGTCTTTATTCACAGTCAATCGTACGCAATAGCCACTCAGTCACTGTAAGCTGCCCCAAGTCCATATCACCAGTTCGTGATGAAATCAAGCTGACCCAGGAGGGCCGGTGCTCTCCGGTGTGCTTCCAGCAAAACGATGGCCAGAGGCAGGGAGAGGGTGAGTAAGCTCCGCCTCCAGCTGAGTGTGTAAATACTCCTTCGGGAGAGCAAACTCACATATTTATTTTTGTGTTTTCGGGAGGTTACGTAACTGTGAGCAGTGAGCGTTGACTGAAGCGCCAGGAATAAAACACCTTTTCGTTTCCATCCTTCCTCGCAGGCAGGAGAACAAACGCCATCAGCGCGACACCAAAAGACTCGAAGGCCGATTTCCCCGAGATGGAGAGCAGCTACAGCCAGCGTTCACCGTGCTGGTCAGATGTACAGCCGTCGCCTCCTCCGCAGCTCCACTGCGTTCAGTCCTGCCTTCGTTCCCCCGCCGAACTGCCCCTGCCTCTGGGGAACAGCTTGTCTCACGCTCCCCTCCACGTTGCCAACAACAACAACAGCAACAGCAGCGGCGGCGCTCTCCACGGCCTCCAGCGGCGAGGCGTGCGCCTCAAGGTCAAGGGAAAGAAATCCACGCTAAGAATGTAAGTCCTGATTATTGATGCGCTTTTAATGGAGGAAGTTCTCTCAAAGGACCGTTATTCATATCGTTGTTTGTTGTTTTCCTCTTCAGCGCAGGCGGGAAAAACTCCCAGAACCGAAAAGTTACCGACTACTATCCAATAAGACGAAGCTCAAGAAAGAGTAAAGCAGAGCTTAAGGTAACTTGATGTAATATATATTTGTTGGGATGGTTATTAAAAGTAAGTAAGTAACCGGCTGATAGTTTATTTTATAGTTATCAAACCGTTATATTTTAAACAGATTTTGGAAAAGGATTTTTTTTTAATCCAGGTTGTCTTAAATTCAGGCCGACATGTTACTCTGATTATACTTGTGTGTGTGTTGTGTGAGAGAAATATTTTCTCTCTAACGTCATCTCTCGTTTCTTTTTTTGTTCTCAGTGTGAAGAAAAGAAGCTCATCGATGATCTCATCACAAAAGGAATAGAAGAAGGAATGGAGGTACAAATGTTTTTGTTTGCTTCGACCAATTGAGAGCACTTGAAATTAACACGGTCATTAATCAGTCACACATGGCTCCGCCCCTTTTTCACATGGCGGCGCTCCCACTTTTACACTGTTGTGCAAATTCAATCAGAGAAGTGAAACTTCCTCTTGATCACATGACCATCACCATATGTATAGGCTTGATTAACGGGGGATTGGTTAACAGGAAGTTGACTGAGATGGAAATGATTGCAAAATACAATCAATGCCAGCTTTGTTCTTATTGTTTGCACCCCTGATTAATGTGGAAAAGATCATCATCATCATCATCAAATCTTGTTTTATTTGTAGGTGCAGCATATAGAAGGAAAGGGGAGAGCGGTTTTTGCCACCCGGTGTTATCAGAAGGGCGAGTATGTGATTGAGTACCACGGAGACCTGCTGCAGATCACCGACGCCAAATCGAGGGAGGCCGAATACGCTCAGAACCCGGCCACCGGCTGCTACATGTACTACTTCCAGTACCTCAGCAAAACATACTGGTACGGTGAATCAACGCCCGTCCACTCTTTATGAATAACCGCAACGTTTAAACGTTCTCTGCACGCTTCGGCTTTGCGGACGTCAGTCGGATGCTGCCGTAAAATTAGCTTTTATCCAGTTTAAAGACACATTATTCTAGTTTATTTTATTATTATTTTTACTGGATGAAGGATTCTAGTCGATCTTAAGTTATCCGAGAATAAGCGGAGCAAACTTCAGCAGCAGCTCGGCTCTCTCTTCCTCTTGAAGCGTCAGAGAAACACAGATTTTAAACGTGAAGCTGCTTTTATTGAGTGTTTTAAACGGCGTGTCTGTTTTTATTTTGGAGAACCTCCTGAACCACACTGAAGACAACAACTCCCATTGTCCCTCACCGCGTCACTAAACTACTTTTTATTACAGGTTTGATTGAGCGGAAATGACTTTTTAAGGATTTCAGCTCAAGTCGGCGAGGACACTCGTGTTTTGCGATGGAATTAATAGAAGCTTTGAAGTGAATTTAAGTTCTTGTCTCCTAAACCCCTGAGGCGCTTTGAACATTTTCCCAGACTAAATACCGATTTTTGTGTTTTTTTGTTTTTTCGACAGCGTGGACGCCACGAGAGAGACCGGTCGAAAGGGCAGGCTGATCAATCACAGCAAAAACGGAAACTGCCAAACCAAACTCCACGACATCAACGGCGTCCCTCACCTCATCCTCGTCGCCTCTCGCGACGTCGACGAGGGCGAGGAGTTGCTCTACGACTACGGAGACCGCAGTAAGGCCTCCATCGCAGCTCACCCGTGGCTCAAATACTGATCCTCGACAAAAACAACAACAACAAGAAAAGGGAAACTCACAGTAACGCCTGTGTTTCTCATTAGCTAGTGTACAAAATGCCTTAGAAACAGAATGTGTACCCTTTTTGTTCCAATATTGAGGTGGGATGGGGTTTATGTGTTGACGGGTCACGTGTCGCATCTCGATTAATGTCCCTCTGCTTTGTCAGATGACATCTGTACTTTTTATTTATGTGTATATGAAACATTCTGGTTGTTTTGCAGCACATTTCTTTTGTACATTTTGTATTACCTATAGACCGATGCTTCTACAGCATGCAGGTGGTAGTTAATGCTCTGCGTTTTTATACTGCGTTTTTCTTAATTAGTCGTTGGATACTTAGCAATACTTACACGGCCCCGGAGCCCCTTTTTTCTTTTCTTTTTTTGGGGGATCAGCAACAACTATGAGATGCAAATTATTAATATATTCTGTTCAAGTGGAATTTGATTTCAGCCAAACAATCTACCGTTGTTTAGTGGAAGTGTGATAGTTTACCAAACTCATGGTTCAGTTGGCTTTCTTTGGGTCTTGACTACAAGAAAACAAGTATTCGTGTTGAACATACAGACTTTAGGATGACAACATTTATATTTCTTTTTTCATGCTTTTTTTTTTTTTTTTTAAACCTATAATGTATTTTTTAATATTTAAGATTATATCTACAGTATATTCTGTATGTGTATAACCGTTCAAAACATCTACTAATATAAATAGAATTAAAGTTTCTCCATAATTCGACTGGTCAGCGTTCTCAGCTGTCAAATCTCCTTTTTTATTTATTTCACATTGTCTATATTACTGTAAATATATTTATTCATGGTTTGGGGTTGCAAAGCAACGGGTGGTTTAAAGGAATAGTTTGATGTTTTGAAATATCAGAGCAGTGACTCTGCCAAATCAGTCAACACTTTAACCTAATTTTAGTGTAACATACTCATAGCGGGAAGGAATTTAGGCCGTCAGAGCTTTCCTGTCGTTATGTGGCTGATTTATGGAGGAAGGAGGAAAAAAAAATCACAAAACCACATTCAGAACATGACACATTTAACGTAAAAAGTCTCCATTTCTATGAACAGGTGTAAACTTTTACAAGGCTTTTATCACAAAGCTATGACCAAATAATAACAGTTTCAGCAGTATTGCGTTGCAGCTCGGAGCTTAGCTTAGTCTGAAAGTAGCCAAAATGATCATGAGCCGCCTTAAACTCTTTCTAGTAAAATAGAAAGCAGCTCAGTCGTGTTTCAAACGGCCTCAGTCTCGCATAACTAGCAGATTTGGTTCTCTTTGGAAAGGAAGGCTAGCTGTTTCCCCATGGTTTTTATGCTAAGCTAAGCTAGCTGTCTGCCAAAAAATGTCAAACTCTTCCTTTTAACATACAAACTAAGTCTAAGTCAACGTTTTGTTGCCCCGGCTTCAGATGAACCGTGTCTTTGGTGAACTGTTACACTCTGACTGTGTGTGTCTTTGCAGGTTTTCTACACATCTGTTCTTCCCCCCGCCACTCTAAAAAAAATATTGTTCATATTGATCCATGTGAAAGTATTTTAACAGCTGAACTGCCAACAGGTCTTTTTTCTTTTTTATTCAAATGTGTTTCAGAAGAAGAAATATTCCCCCAAAATGTTCACATTTATTTTGCTTTGTGTTTGATGTGTCCTCACCTAGAAATACATTGTGAGACTAATTATTTTTATTTGAGCTAATTGCTAATAAGTAAGTAGAGTATTTTTAAAGGAAATTTCCAATTCTGCGCATTACATATTATAAATCTAATTTGAAAAACAGAATCAAATTGTTAGTATTTTAGCTTGAATTATTGCACTACTTTGATCAAATTACTAACTAAATTAGTTTATGAAAAGAAATTGGCCACATGCAGTGCAGGATACATTTGAACCAATAGAAGTGTCAGGATAATACGTTATAATAATAATACATTCTTTTTGTTACTGTAAACAAATCCCATGAATCCAAGACCAACATGTGTCAGACTTTGATAAACACGCACAATACTTGTTAGTAGATACTTTCACTGCTGGTTATGTTTTTTTTCATGGGATTTATTAACTGTACCAAATATTTAGAACATCACTGTTTTTGTAAATACAGTCACAGGACAGGCCGCAATACAATTTAAATCATGTAAATGTTATTATTCAACATTCATTGTATGAATTTTGTACAAGAATTTGGCACGAGACTTTTATGAATGAAGTAGAAATGATTAAATATATATCTTACCACTGTCAGTCTAGCATTATAACACATTTATTTGTATTTTGTTGCACATAACTTTCTCCTCTTATAGGTGCTGTTTGTATTAATCCAAGCATTATGTCAAATTATAATCATCTTTTAAATTGCTAATCTTTAGTTTGGTATCATTATTTTTTGAGGTTCAGACTTAAAAGAACGTCCATAAAAGTGTTCAAAAACAATGATAAGGACTTCTTAAAAGTTTGCAAAAATGTTATGTTTTTGAATTTCAGGATTATTTTTGATTCCCTGTTTTAATGGTTTTAAAATATCGTAAATAATCAGTGTTGATACAAAGAGCTCATTCGCATATGTGTTATGGATAAAGCACATTTCAGGAAACACATTTACATTTTGACTTTCCTTCTCAACACTTCCCCTCTCTAACAGTAGCAATGTGTGAAATGTTTTTATTCTCTAAAAAACATTACATTTTGGATTATTCCATTTTTCTTTTTGACTGTAGAACTAATGGAATAATACCAAAAGAGGCAAAACTGACCTGTTGGCCATTTTTAGGACATAATTGATCTTTGCTGTTGTAGCGTTGAATAAATCTTAATGCTGGGGTTTAAGGCATCAATGAATAAAGATGTAATATGCAAGGAACTGGAGTTGGCATTGGATTTGTTCTTGTTAAAATAAATGATTACAAGTATTAAATGGGTACAAAAGTCGATTTATTTTTCTCAATTCAAGACCATAAATCAAAACAATCATCTTGTCATTTGAGATGGAACATGCTAAATTATTAGAGTAGACAGAAAAAGTGTATATACAAATATAAATGTACATAAATACAAATATATAATAAATATAATATAAATATATGCAGTATATACATACATACATATGTATAAATACACATATATACATTTAAAAATAAATATATATAATTATACATACATACATATATATACACGTGTACATATATATACACACACATTTATACAAATACACACATATATACTCAAGTATTGTACTACTGTCTGATGTATATTCGTCGGAATCGGTACTTGTTTGAGATACTTCTTAAATCTTGTATACGACAGGCGATATTGGTCTTCAGAAATGTGTGTATTTTGTTGGTGAAATAATTACCACAAAGCTCAGGCTGTGCATTGTTTGCTTCTAGCAGGACATTCACCCTCATGAGGACATTCACCTCCACAGTTCCTGCAGCCGCGGTCCGAACGTCGTCGTTCTGAGAAAACAATAAATAAAACCACCTGAAACCACTGGATTCAGCGTTACAGGATCACTTCACCCACACAATTACCATTTGTACATCAACTACTCACCTCGGGTTACCTTTGACTTCTTGAAGAAAGCTTCACGGTGAAGGAAGAATCCACAAACTCACTCGTGTGTTTGTTATGAATAATTGTTATTCAGGAAATGATGATATAAAAGCTTCCAATAAATTAAATGCATTGTCTCACACAGAAGCCTGATTTTTCTTTTTCTTTTTTCATATACTTTAAACTGTAAATCTAAAATGTTTAAAGGGTCTAAATCCTAGAATATATGTATCAATCATCCAGAGAAGTATTGAGACAAATATACTGACGTTTTTAGAAGACAAATTTTACATTTGGGGATTTCTGTTTATCCCCCTTCGTGCCAAGACTGAGAAGTTTGATACAGCTGTTCTGTCTGTAGGTTAAATATATCACGTGCATTAATCCGTGAGCTTTAGGGTTTGGTAGGTGGATTTTGTTTGTTGTTTCCAGTCTTTATGCTAAGCTAAGCTAAGCTAAGTTAAGCAACCGCTGGAATCTCTCTTTATTTGCAATTATAAAATAAATATAAAACCAGTTAATGATAATAATAATATATTTTATTTGTATAGCGCTTTACACGGTGCTTAAGGCCCTTTACATGATAAAAACAAACAATAGACGCAACAATAATATAAACAAGAGCAATGACATAACAATGAAACAAAAAACATAGTTGTTGTTATTTATTAGGGTTCGATCACCGACCCGAATGTGATTTATATTTTGTGATTTTGGGGAAAAACCGGATCACCCGGAAGAAATCCCAATGTGTGTCTTTTGTGTCTTTGTGAGGAAGATGAGAAACAGAATCACAGTCACTGTGTTCTGTTTCTTCACCTTGTGCCTTTTGTAATTTATATTTTGTGATGTTGGAAAAAACCGGATCACCCGGAAGAAATCCCAATGTGTGTCTTTGTGACACCCAAAGACACACACTGGGCTTTGTGTCACACAAAGCCCAATGTGTGGCTTTGTGACACATTCTTTAGAGGAAGATGAGAAACAGAATCACAGTCACTGTGTTCCGTCTCTTCACCTCGTGGCGAGTCCTAAATGACCGTACATAACACCAGAGCCGTTATGATTAAGGCCACTATCCCTGCATACACTACTGCTATTCCAATGAGCTCCCAGAAGCGGCCCTTCTTCTCAGGCGAGGTTAACTGTTCTTCTATCCTCGCCTGAAAAACCTCGACGACGGCCGCGTCCACAGTCGGATCTCTCTCCAATAAAAACATCTGAATGTTTCTCTTGTGGAGGAACTTGACCAGGAGGTCTTTGATGACTTTGTCGACCAGCTTTTTAGTGCACTGGTAACGTTGAAGTTTGACCTCTGGGTGAACGGGGAGGCCCTTTGCGGTCTCGGCGACCAGACTTTGTAAATGTGAAATGTAATCTTCGTGGCCGGATGAAGAAGTGATTTTGAACTTGTCAAAGACACGTATCGCCAGAGAGGCGATTAAAAAGCGTTGCTGCTGTTCACGTTGCAGGGCACGAGCCATTCCTTTGCTGTCCATCTTGAAAGCTTGAAAGCTCGAAAATGAATCTCTCATAAATGTGGAGTTCTACTTATGAACTCTGGGGCTTCTTGCCTTTGGAAGGATTTGCCTTTGAATCCTGATCACGCGAAGTGTGACGTCATGAACACGATCATCTCGCGAGAGCCAGACGCCGCAGACTCCACCGACTGCGTGGCCCAGTGCATGATGGGAAACGCCTGGCTTTCGCCACACCAGAGAGCTGATTGGCTCTTAGATTTGACAACAAACACCACGCGTGTTGTAGAAAATCTTTATTTTCTGTGTCGTTGTAATACTTGATTGTTGACTATTAGTCTCAGGTTGAATCTAAAAACACATCTTGTGTGGTTGATAATAATAAAGCTTTTTATACAACACATATAAAAACGAGTAGTAAAGTATTTCACAGGCATATACAGAACAAAGGATAGCATAACATGCAGGAACACGCACATTTCTACATGAATATATATTTACATGCGCTTTGGTTTCGTGTAGCCAACAGTTTGATAACTTACGTGTCCTTACTGTGTGTGGTGTACTTCCGGCTTGTATCCAGCAGGGGGCGGGGTTACGCTTTATTTGGCTTTCGAGCAGGTTTTACGACAGGAGAGTGGTTTGCGGCAGTGACGCTGCCATCCCATTGTTGTCCTCGTGCATCTAAAATCTAAAAGTGACAGATTGGTTTGTTAGAAGATGGAAAATTATCTTCTCCACGACTACTCTCTCTTAAATCTACATGTGTTTAATAATTGAGAAGAAATGTAATACTGCAATAAGACTGTATAATAAATCACCCCTGGTCAGATCCTCCGTAAATGTAATCATCAACATCCCTAGCACCGCTTTCACTGTATATACTATATTTATTTACACATTTTTGCACTTTTACTATTTAATTTTCTTAAATGTCTTATATGTAACTTTATTTTCTGCTGCCACAAACACATTTCCCCTTGGGGATGAATAAAGTATAAATCCATCCATCCAATTGAAAGAGTATAAACATGAAACATGCCCACCTGTCAATTACACACAAACTATAACGTGTGGCCTCATATGAGCTCTGCTTACATATTTCCCAGCTCAGGTTGGCTGCCAATTCACATCGTAAATGATATTCAAGAAATTATTACATTTCTGTCAAAGTACACACACACACCTGGATTCAAACAGCTTGACAATCACTCTTATTCACCGTATTGCTGCGTGTAGTGTGATGGAGTTTATTTATAGTTATTAACACAGTTGCTGCAATGCTTTGATGCCTCAAAATAAGCTGGAAATATGCCTCTTATTGACATTATATCTGAATTGCTATTAGGTTGATGTTTCTGTTTCAAATTATTAAAAGCTTTATTTATTTATTTGAGTGTTCGGCTTCAAATATTCACAAAGGAACATTTACAAAGTATTTTACACAAAAGCACCTATCCAATCACTTTGTATTTCCATAAGAAAACTAACTGCAACACTTGTGCTACTGCTTCAAAAAGGAATGTATTACTTATAAAACACAAAGTATTAAATGAATGATTCATATTTACCTTCTTAGTGAGCCACTTAACACATCTGAGGTCATGGGGTTCATCCTTGGTGCTCTGGTCCCTCAAGTCCACCTCTGTCAAAAACAAACATTAATTACACAACACCAATAAAAGAATGAACTGTAAAAAGACATTTTTTAAAGTTGTTTTATTTGAAGCTAAGATGGCTTCAGGTGTTTGTTCTTCACTCACTGACAGACGAGATGTCTGCGATCATGAAGTAGCCTGTGTGCAATGTGGAGAAAAACTATCCTGAATGTTTTCTGAACTTGTCCATGTGGTAAGTTAATGGTTACTGTTTTATATAACAGTATCTTCACAAAATTTAAGCAGATGGATATGGGATTGCCCCGCCCCTTTTTAATCATCGGCCTAAAATGATGAAAACATCGGTCTTGGTCTTTGGTTACAAGAATGCATAAGTAGTTCACTTGTTTCTTGACGGGTGCATCATTAATAGAGGTTATATCACCACTGTTTAAGGCAAATAACAGACATTTCTTTAAATTCAGACAGAGACCTGAAGCTTTTGAAAACAAATCAATAATTTTGATTGCAGGTTTCAGCTGTAAATCATTTTTCAAGAATAAAGTTGTATCATCTGCGAGTTTGCTTAATATAATATTTCTACCTGCGATAGAGATCCCTTCTAAATGATTTGCTTTTATATAAAAGACTTGCATAACAATGAAGAATAGGTAAATAGACGCGGGACAACCTTGACGTATCTTTCTAAAGTTGTACCATCACTTAATTTCACAGTATTTGCATAGAGGGTTTTCATTGCATTGCAAAAGTATGCTCTAAATCCAAATCGTTCAAGACAATCAAACATGAAGGGGGGCTCAACTGTGTCCAAGGCTTTGTAAAAATTCAGAAAAAGTATTAAACTATCCTCAGTGATTAGTTCAGAAGAATCAATAAGATCAAAAACCAATCTTATATTATTGAAAATATGTCTGTGACTCATAAATCCAGATTGATTTTTGTTGTTGTTGTAAAAGTGTATATAAACTTCTCATCTATATTATCTGTAATAATAACCGGTGATAAATGTCAGTAAACCGCCATTAAAAGGTGGCATCTGCCCTTCAAAATAAAAGCACGGAATTGTAAAAATAAAAATACAGTACAGGGTTTTTATTATTATCATTTACGTCAAGGTAGTAGCACTACAGTGTGGAATTAATCTGTTACAAGTAAAAGTGTTGCATTCAAAAGCTTACTTACAAAAGTATAAGCATCAAAATATACTTAAAGTACCAAAAGTAAAAGTTATCATTATACAGAATGGTCAATTTTTTTTAATCATATATTACTGGATTGTTATGCGCAAAAAATATTTTAATGCAAAAGAAAAGCAAATAGTCAACACACTGCAACATCATGTTGTAAATAAATACTATTTATTGAAAATATTGCATGTAGTCAATCTTAAACAAAGACTTGTTTTCCTTTATTAACAACATAAACTAGAGCCCTCATCATAGTTGGAATGAAAATCAAGTACAAGTCTACTTCTTGTTTCCTTCTGAGGTCTGGTTAATTAGCAGATAATTACCTCCAATGCCATTAAAGACGACTTTTGATGTTTGTTTTAGCATGCATACTTTAAAATTCCATAAAAGCACAGTATCATTTAAAAAAGAAAAAAAAAGTCCATTGCACTTTGCTGAGCCTCATGAATACACTGGAAAAAAAAAAAAGAATAAAAAACTGAATTAAGACATAAAAACATCCTCAACAAATGGGATTGCATTGCTTTGCATTGACATATCCCACACACTGAAAATATATTGGTCCAATGTGTTGTACGTAGTGACACCAGTGGTGAAAGTAAGCCAGAAAAAGCAGAGAGGGTTCCAGTAATAACAAAAGTCATATTCTGTACTTTTTAACGGTACCAGTTTTGCTTTAACTGCCTTTTAGTGTGACTCCTGGTTTTAACTAAAAATAATGCCATGTTATTTAAAATTAATAACACATTCTGTCTCCGTCTTCTCTAAACTGTGTCATCTGCAGGTCAAAATGTTGCAGTAGGCAATGAAGCATTTAAAAGTACAAATCAATGCCTGGTTTTGTACTTTTTAAAAGAAACAAATTCTATGTATTCGTTGATTATAAAAAAGGTAGCTGAGCATTATTGTCGTGCAGAAATGTGAAAAAAGACTATAAAGATGAACAAGCTAACGTTACTTAAATGTTGTTGTCGCTGAAAGCATGAAAGCCGAATTAATTAAGATATTTATTTTGATCGTCTCAACACAAGTAAATAGAAATGCTCTTTAATTGCTGAATCTCCGGTTGCTTTTCCCATTTAAGTTGGTCCTATATTTATCTCCATATCAAATATGCTGAAGCTGTGCCTTCCTTATATTTTGCCTGCTTATGTTAAGATTTTAATTTGATTATGCGACAATACAATCATTGTATATTTATCTATATAACTAAGTTTGAATTAAAAAAAACTAATGATTAGTGTAACTTGTTAGCATGTTGGTAGATTAAAGTGTTACTTTTACTGAACTAGTCTCTAGCCCTTTATTCTACGTGTGCGTTTTGCACATTTTTCACCACTGAGTGCGACAGGTAGCATGGCTTGTGTTTGAGTTGCGTCAGAAAAACATGAATGGCACAAAGACGAATTTAACAGGATTTCCATACATCTCATAATTCTTCGTCCAAAAGTAAGAATAGAAAA
>JBAMJR010000037.1:4845000-4885000 GCA_038501785.1 Myoxocephalus aenaeus | reverse complement strand
TATTAAAATGCAGCCTGCCAAAAAATACCATTCACATTTTGCAGTGTAGAAGCCAGCATGCTTGTCTGGCTATTCTGACCCACAATGCTTTGCGCAGCAGAGTGAAAGAGATCAAAGTTCAAGGGGCCATGTTTACAAGGAAGTGGTATGAATGCAACAGCATGGAGCAGCGTGTACTTTGTAAGTACAAATTAAAAGTATGCGACTTGGAACGTAGCGCTTTGATGGAAGGAGTTTTTAAAGACAAACTGAATTTGTGATCGATCCAATCAATGAAGACACTCGTTAAGGTAGTCTGTGTGTGTGTGTGTGTGTGTGTGTGTGTGTGTGTGTGTGTGTGTGTGTGTGTGCGGTCCATGTACCTGCTGCTCTGAGGCTCTGCCTACCTGAAGAGGAGGAGGAGGGACATTGGGGAGGGCCGTGGGAGTCTGGTTACTCCAGGAGGTGACCGTGGACGTAGCCCTCACCTGAAGCACACAGAGACACACGGCACATACCAATGATGGCCGCCGCATGGAGAAGGAGGACACCAAGGACACCACAATACGCGCACACACGCACACACACACACACACACACACACACAGAGAGCCAGGGTTCAAATTGCAAAAAATAGAGTTTGAACATAGATATTTTTATCAGGCATACAGCCCCTCACGCAATAAGCGTGTTGTTCATTAATAATTCATCATGCGATTTAAACCCGGGCTACAAGGAACATCCGATCAATGAAATGAACACAGCAGCAATGAGCACTTCACCAGGTGGTTAGTTAGCATGAGAGAAGGAGACGGGTTTGATTTCACATTCACATACAGAGCAATTTTGAATCTCTTATCGAATCTCATCAGGTTTACTTTTCAACATTTGCAAGTAACTAACGGCTAAAAATCACCTTTTGTCGGCTCTGTTTTATGAATGTTTACAACCTGTGGCTACAAGTAGAGCTGGGCGATAATTCAATATGATGATTTATCATCATTAAAGGATTCATACGGTGATGAAATCATACATGGAGAGATCGTGGTACACATTTACATTGTCTACATTGATAACAACAACCACATACTAACTCAAACATCTCAGAAATCAGATGATTTTGCATTTAGGTTTATAATTCAATGCGAAAATACAAATTTGTCCAGAATTTAATTCACACAAAAGTATAAAAATCCATGTGGTTATTTCAAATATACTTTTTATTCATTGACCTACCAGAAAATATGCTATATTGTGATGTATATCGTTATAGAAGATTTTGCCCAGCCCTGATAATAATATATGAAACGTTTATTATTTATTTATGTTATATATTTAAATGTAGTTATTGCCAAACGAGTTCCCAGAATGCCGATTAATATCCACCAGGCAAAGCTGTCTGTATTTTGTAGTTTACCGGTGTGATGTGTTATTATAAAAACACATAAAAGTTTCTGGAGTGGACGCTTCAGATAAAAGAGAAGCTCGTCTGCACTGCAGCTTGAAATGTATCCGACATATTTAAATTATGAGCTGTAGCAAACAGTACTGCAGCAGCTAGCTCTCGATACGAGGGTTTTAAAGAGTGATGCATACCTTCACTCACAAACTTTCTCCCCAAACTCATCCGTGACTGCACTGACCTTCCCATATTCAAAACACAAATCAAAACCCACCTCTTCAGAACTGCTTTCAATGTGTGATCCATGTTCTTATTGTTTTTATTTATCTGCTTTTATTGTATAGCTTATATGATGATTTAAAAAATGTTTTGTCAAGTGTCTTTGAGTAACACAAAAAGCTCTATATAAATGTAATGTATTACTATTATTATTATTATTATTATCTTTATCTGAATACAGAGACCAACTTTTCCTTTTTAGCCATGAACTACAGCTGACAGTCGTCTGCACATAGCTGCTTCCTGTATGTTTTCCTTTACTCTTTGGTGAGAACACAAGAAAGGTTGGACAATCTGTTATAATGTGGAAACCCAAATCACTACAGAGTGTCACCTGTAGACTGGTTTGAGTCCTGATTCCCAAAAGATAAAAGCAGTAAAAGCGCGTGTGGAACATACTGGCTGGTAATACTGCGGCTGAGCTGGTGCGGAGGCGGCGGGTGTCGGCATCGGCACCGGAGCCGCCGCGGTGGGCTGAGGCGCCATGGTGGGCTGCATCGGGGTGAACGGATGCCGGGGCTGAGTCTGAGTCGGGGCGGGCGGCTGAGACTGAGCTCTCTGGGTTTGGACCGGAGCCGCAGCCGGAGCCGGAGCCGGAGCCGGAGCCGCTTGCTGCCCCAGAGCTCGACTGAGACGGTCACGGAGCTGCTGTACAGAAACCTGTACGGCGAAAACGAGAAAAAGGTGAACTGTAGAAGGTTAGTCGACTTCACTCGAAGGCTCGACTGAACTTTCAACACACCTGGTTGGCGTTGTCCGGCAGGTAGGCGATGGCGGTGGACAGGCTGCCCTGCGACGCCAGCAGGCCGGCGTACTGGCTCATCTTCTCCGCCAGCAGGATGCCGATCGCAGTGGGACCGGAGCGCTGCGTCTGCTCCACTGCACGGCGCAGCACCACCACCTTCTCCACCAGGTCCTGAGGGATGGAAACACAGGCCGCATGAGCACCAACCTAAGATCCAAGTTGCAATTACAGACTCTTTTTTTCTGGTCTCTTGGGAGCAGAAAACAGAACAACAGAAGGAAAAATAAGTGGTCAAATGTTGTTTTTCCACCATTTTGGCCACTTGTGGACAGCAGAAACAACATTTTAGACACAACACTGAGCTACTATCACCGTATAAAGTTGTATGCAGCTTATTTACACATCTGGCCGGCATGTCGCAACATTACAATTCATGTCTCGTTTAGAATCAATATGAACTGAAGGATGTTGCCCTCAGCTACATGTAGCTTTTCAGCCTCTTTCAGCGCACAGTTTCGCTTTTGGTTACCACGCCAAAACCACCAGACACAGGAACAGCTTCTTCCCACTGGCCGTCACTCTAATGAACAGTTAAACAGACTCTTCATCTGCACTATCTGCACTTTTTTTGTTGTTTTACTACTGTCTTTAATGTCCTTTTTATATTTTTTATATTTAGCTTGTATATTGTGTGTGAAAAAAGTACGAAGAGCAAGTGAAACCGGAGTCAAATTCCATGTATGTGCAAATTTACATGGCCATTAAAGCTGATTCTGATTCTGATTCATGGAGTTTTAGTCAAAAAACTGTGTCGTTCGGTTAAAAAATGTAAAAGTTATAAGCTTTATGCCTTCTCACCATATGTTGGAAGTAGGAAAAAACATTTTTAGACTCCTACAAGCTTGTAGGGTTACAAAGAGGTGTCGTTTATTGAAATCCGACTTTGTAAAGTGTACTTATGAATGCCTTTGTAAAACGTGACGGCGATGTTACAGGGTTTATGTAATGTAAGTTTAATTGTTTCTGTTCGGATAGAACTCTTCCCACAAGGCTTTACTTTACTGCATTTCAGCAATTTAAATGAAGTTAATCAACGTTGTAGTTGCGGAGATACTTTACGTCACTTCTTTTTCTCTTTCCTGTCCGATAATGGGCGTCGGGGGTTAATGAGGTTAAGATAGAGACACACCTGGAGGGAGAGTGGACAGTGGCCGCCCTGTGCTCTGGTCCAGCAAGACACAAGTTTCTCCACGTTTCCAGCACAGATGTAACACAGACAGGCCTGGGCCTGCAGCTGGGCGTCCTGCGCCGCCTCCAGTCGGCCCCCGAGAAGGTCTAACGAGGACGATGTCAGTTAGAGAGCACGGATTCACAGCCGAGAGACGAGGAAGTTGCATCAAATGAAACCCTGAACTAACCGCAGAGGGAAGAGAACTCCTCGGGCTGAGCGTAGGTCATGACGGCAGCCAGAGCCTCCTTCCAGTTCTGCAGGTCACACGTCTTCAGGATGTCATGCCAGTCTTTCATCACCACTGCACTGATCAGCTGCAGGACAAAAAACATTAAGTTACAAAAAAAAACTTTATAAAATCATGTCGGAAATAAATCCAAACCTCACCTTGGTTATCTTGCTGTGCGTCTTTGTAAAATACTTCTTCTGCGTTTTCTCCAGGAGCTCGGCCCCTCCGGCGATGGCCAGGATGATGCTGTCGGCCATTCGGTTGTCGTGGAGACAGAGCTCCACGGCTCCCTCGAAGTCTCCGGTCAGCAGGGCCTGCGTGATGAGCCCGTCCACATCTGGCAGGAAAACAAGTAGTCGTGATTTTTTGATACTCGCCGAAAACCGAATCCAGCATTTTCGGTCGCAGCGGAACGGCTCCGCTCTCTGGACGAAGGTGTGAGTCACGTGCCGCTGTTACCTTGACTGATGCTGAGACTGACTCCTTCCGCTTGTGCCGGAGTTGGAGCCGGAGCCGGAGCCGGATCCACCGCGGGCTCCTCGACCGGAGCCGCGGTGACAGCAGGACCGGGCTCCTCCTCCTCCACTGGTGCCGCCGCCGGCTCCTCCTGAAACACCAGAGACACGACGATTTCCAGGATGTTCGACCTTCATTTCATTATAATGCATTTAATGTTGACTTCTTCACAGTGCTTGTATAAAAAGGCAATTAAGTAGGCCATAAATATTAGATATGAGTTGAAAATTGTGGAGTTTGGTTGATGCCGTTTTGCCGGAAACGCCATAAACCAAACTCTTTTTTTGCTTCTTCACTGTACATTTTGTTTGTACGCCTTTTGACGATTTAGAGAGTAATGAAAAACGCCTTTTTGTGTGCTCCATCGGTGGAGTCAAGTGCAGACACCCGGTGGTAAGATTCGGCGTACTGATCTGGAGCTTTATATCAAGGCGGTTGAAAATTGAATAAACAGCAGACCCACCCTAGAAATACTTCAAGTAGCTACTTGACTGCTCCTGGACTCGGCCTGTGCATGCCCACAGTGCTGAGAAAAGGTCCAATCAACCTTAAATAATACAAGAGTCCCCTGTATGTGTTAACCCGTCAGCCGGGCTGTTCAGTGATGAAGGTTTACCTCCTCCTCATCCTCCAAGGGGATCTCCTCTTCCTCTGCTTCCTCCTCTGGTAGAACCTGGTCCACATTTCCTTCTGGTTCTCTGGGAGGAGCGTCTTCTGGATCTGCTGCTGCTGGCTCTTCAGTCTCTTCAGTCTCAGGGTCAAGAGCGGAGTCCGGTTCCATCGTGGCTGCCGGCTCGAGGTTTGCTGCAGCGATCATGTCGAACGCCGCCTCTGGAGTGTCGGCAGGCGGCGGCACGGCTGCTGCAGCGATCATATCGAACGCCGCCTCGGGAGTCTCAGCGGGAGCTGCTGCAGCGATTATGTCGAACGCCGCCTCGGGAGTCTCAGCGGGCGGCGGCGCGGCCGCTGCAGCGATCATATCGAACGCCGCATCAGGAGTGTCGGCAGGCGGCGCGGCCGCTGCAGCGATCATGTCGAAGGCCGCTTCGGGAGTCTCGGCGGGCGCCGGCGCGGCTGCTGCAGCGATCAAGTCGAACGCCGCCTCGGGAGTGTCGGCGGGCGGCACGATGCTGACTTCTGGTAAAGGCTGCAGCCTGATTGGAGCCGGCACCTCCACCTGAATATTGAGGGAAGATATGGGTTCAAAGTCAGGGGCTGTGATTTATTTTTCAATGGAAAATTAAAAAAGGAGAAAAGGGAGGGTGAAATGAACATAGAAATATCATTAGTTATTTGGGGAGAAGTGCGCAAATCTATTAATCTAACCATCTCCCGATTCTAAATTCAGAATTGACGGACAGATATGAAAGGGGTGTCCATCTTCTCGAGAGTATTTCCCAAAATGTCGAACTATTCCTTTAAGATGCACCATGAGATTAAATGCTCCAAACAAACGTACCTGCGGAGGATCAGCAGGCTTTTCCTCCAGTGCTGCTGAAATCTGACAACAAAAATGTACACAGAAAAATTTATATATATGTATGTATGTAAATTAAGTAGTCCATGATATTTTTTTTATATATATATATATATATATATATATATATATATATAGCGTACATACATGCATATATATATGCATGTATGTACGCTATATATTTTTACATAATAATAAATAATATATTACGTACATACTTGCATATATATATATATGCATGTATGCTATATATATATATATATATATATATATATATATATATATATATATATATATATATATATATATATATATATATATATATATATATATATATATATATATATATATATATATATATATATATATATATATATATATATATATATAGCGTACATACATGCATATATATATGCATGTATGTACGTAATATATTATTTATTATTATGTAAAAATATATATATATATATATATATAGCATACATGCATGTACGTAATATATATGCATGTACGTAATATATATATATATATATATATATATATATATATATATATATATATATATATATATATATATATATATATATATATTTTTATTTTTTTACATAATAATAAATAATATATTACGTACATACATGCATATATATACGTAATATATTATTTATTATTATGTAAAAATATATATATATATATATATATATATATATATATATATAGCGTCATACGGTCGTCGAGGAAATACTGCTCACCTTCAAGGCCAGCTCCTCTTTGTTGTACCCCAGAAGTTCCAGGTATTTGCTTCGAATATCACTTTCAAAATTAGCCTAAAAACACAGAAAAAAAGAAGAAAAAAAACTCAAAAAAAAAAGGAATGACAGCATTACTGACGTAGAAGAGAATAGATCTGTTCTGATTTGTCGTACCTTGAGGAAAGACCAGAGGGTCTTCTCGAACTCATTTTCGGCGGCGGCCATCTTTTCCTGGCAGAAGCCCACGAAGCTGCCGTCGCTCAGCGTGGCCTGCAGCCGGTCGGAGCGCTGCAGGAAGGCCGTCTCCGTGACGACCTGGCTGATGCGAACGACGTGCGCCGACGGCTGCGGCTGCGGGGTCGTCTTTGTGTTCTCCAGAGACACCAGCTTCCCGCCGAACTGAACGAGAGCCCAAAAGAACGGTCCAGGCGGTAAAGCGGCGACGCTCGAACCCGTCGATGTCGGGATTTTTTAATTTTTTATAATAATCAAAAAGACACTCACGGCAAACGAGGCTCCGACGGGTCTGCGGATCCACTTGGGCGGCTTCTTCAGGGGGTTGACCGTCAACGGCGCCGCCGGCGTCTGGGGAAGCTGCAGCGGGGGCAACGTCTGCCCGGTGCCAAACGGATCCATGTTCCCAAACGAGTTGCTGATCTGGAACCAGTGGATTTCCATGACTTTAAACCAAATTTCCATGACCAAACATTTTGTGAAATCTCGATGTAAACATGAAAAAAGTGAGAAAATGTAGTATTTAAACTAACAATGAGGATTCCAAAGCATACAGTAAACATTAAATGACACAAATGAATGAGACAATAGTTTGATTAAAAGAATAAACATTTATATAGATGCCTGTATGTATGCCTGCTTATATTTTAAAGCTTCAAACTCGGCGTAAATGAGCGTCATGAACACATGAATATAACACATTTCCATGACTTTTCCCAAACTTTTTAGGATTTTTTTTTTTTTCTAGGACTTTTCCAGGCCTGGAAATAACCATTTTAAAATTCCATGACTTTTCCAGGTTTTCCATGACCGTAAGAACCCTGTGTAACAGACGCCCAGAGGCGAGTTAGAGAAGAAATATAAGTTCATGATGGAAAATTTTTTATATGAACAAAAAGGTCACTGATGATAAAAACAGGTGCAAAATATTAAAGCAGACAACTACCGTACACTTTATCGTTCTACTTGCTGCTACTATCATTATTATCTGTCACATTTCTATAACCATTACTGCGATTATCACAGTATAATATATATATAGTAATATATCCGCTGCTGCTATTATTAATACTCTAACTTTTTCTATTATTATTCTGCTATCATTGGTGCTACTACTCTCATATGCATCATTTAATTCATATTGACTGATTATGTTGTTCATTCTGTACACACTTCTGTCGATCCCTCTCTTCTTGCTCTCTCTGAGGTTTCTTGAGGGTCCGAGTACAGAGGGCGTTGTATACTGGGCTGTACGAACCAAACTGAATTGAATCATCTCCTCACAGTATATTATAATAACACCGATTACCTCCAGACCACCGTTCACAGCAGAGCCTCTCACCTGGTCGGCTTGTCTCTGGCTCTGCGCCTGGTTGGTGCCTCCCATGATGGAATAAATGTCGATGTGTCCGTCGAAGCTGGCGGCCGACAGCACCGCGGGGTTCCTGGGACACCACTGGATGTCAAAGCACCACTGGCTGCTGGTGGGCAACTCGTACAGCACCTGAGGATCCAAGCAGAGGATTCACTGAAGCTGCGTCCGCACGACCGCGACCTCCATCCAGACGAGCCAGAAACCAGAAACGGTTAATTGCCAAGTGCGTTTGCACATACAAGGAATTTGACTTGGCGATTGGTGAATAGCAATCGTATAAAGACTACATTTTAAATAGAAATATGAAAGATTACAATAAAGTAACAACCAATATGAGAGTACGTTAAAATACGTCTGTTAATAAAAGTGTTAAGTTGTGTGTAAATTAAACCCTGGGGATGTAAGAGGTTTTGTTCCTGATTGTAGTCGCATTTTAAAACGCTGACTAAGCATAAACAACAAGCTCAGCAACACATGTAATTCATCAACATTGTTGAAAAATAACCGCTGGTAGAGGAGGGTGATGTTGTTGGTTTAATCCCGTAGGAAAGGATCATGTGATCGGGACGTGACCAATCAGGGACAGATGTGACTGATCGGTCAGCAGACGTGGGTGTCGGTGTGATCGTTTTCAAAAAGTTGTCCGTCCCCGACTGTTTGGTCTAAAAACGCAATAACAGCGTCAGCAGCGTTTTCAAACGTCTCCGCTTTAGGGGTTTTAGTAGCGTGGACGCCGGCAGCTAACGTTATATATTATGTTTTTACTAAACGTAGGCGTGGCGTTGCTGCCTGAGGGGAAATTATTCAGGCGCTCTTGAGAGAACATTTATGGCGAGGAAACTTTCTCTCCTCTGCCTAAAAGAAACTAAAAAGTAGAATTTAACCTTTTAGTCATGAAGACGACACAAAACACACAAATGACTGAAATGCTAAGAGTGTCTCAGTCAGTGTTTTTGGATCTTTGGACTCAAATTCCTCTGCAGAAAATAGCTGCAGGGAGAAAGTCACAAAACAGGTTTATGTTTAAGCTTCATTACATTCACGCGAACAAGAATTGTCCTTTTCTTTCAAGTCGTCTAAACCCAGTTCAGCCACCCTGGAGTAGTGTGAACGCTGGGCCTCAACGTGGCAAAAGTTATGCATTTAAAAAAGAAAACATAGTCGTGCGGATGTAGCTTTGCATCGGTTGGGACGGTTTCTTTCTTAAA
This sequence comes from Myoxocephalus aenaeus, assembly GCA_038501785.1. Taxonomy (NCBI): domain Eukaryota; kingdom Metazoa; phylum Chordata; class Actinopteri; order Perciformes; family Cottidae; genus Myoxocephalus; species Myoxocephalus aenaeus. Next base: position 4,875,576 of record JBAMJR010000037.1, on the reverse strand, counting down.
ACATTTAGAGTCAACTTTTACCTCGGCTGTGTTTGGATTCCAGCACAGGATCCTGTTGTCCTTCCCGCAGCTCAGGAGCAGCTCCGGATCAGCCAAGCTCCAGTCGATGGAGAGAACGCCTCTGTTTACGAACAACACGCGATTATTAAAAGCCGCAAAAGGAACGCTTTATGCCGCCAAATTGAACAGGTGTGTTTACCGTGTGTGGTTCTCTAAAATCTTGAACGGAGAGGTAGCAAAACGTAAGTCCCACATCTGGATGACCGGCATCCGGTCGTCCTCCGACGACAAGACCAGCTGAGTGGCGACTTCTGGGTTCCAAGCCAGACCGGAGCAGTGCATCTGAAAACAAACAAAAAAAAAAACAGAGACGACGGTTTAAGTTGAATGGACCGCAACAACAAAGGATTGTGAGAAGATTGAGTCACAACTTGAGACGCTGTCTGAGTGCAGAGGGAACAACGTACTCTGTTGCTGTGGTCGCTAACTTTAATGATGAGGTCATTCTTGCGGAGGTCCCACACTGAGGCTTTGCCGCTCGGGCTGGCAGAGGCCAGGATGTGCTGCACCTGTCTGTTCCACGACACACAGCCGATGTCCTCCAGAGGCTTTCAGACAAGAAACACAAGATGTTGTTCTCATTATGCATTCATTAACGCTGTAACACGTTGCATATACATGCATGAGATGATGCAGAAAAAAACGTCATTCAAATGATATATAAAAAGAAGAACTTCATGTTTTGACCGTGGAAATGATCCCTCGATAGATCAGCATTGATTAGATATCTTCATTTCAATTCAAACCAGTTTTTTTCCTTTAATTTAGAGCGTATGATTTACATTATGTTTCATACTTATTCTCGTTATTATCTACCCCGTTTTAGGTTATGAAAAGTATGGTATACATTTTGTTCTAGCATGTCATTTTAAATTGTAGAGATGTTATTATGCAGCAAATTCAAATGAGTCATTGAGATTTTCAATGAAAATGAATCCAAAGTCGAGTAAAGAACACCTACCTGAGTTTTAGGTCCTGGTGTCATTGGAGAGCCAAAGTTATTCATGTCCCAGATATAGATTTCAGACTCATTCCCACCTGATGCAACCAGGTTTGTCTGCAAGAGAGAGCAAAAATAAATACCAAATGAGTCTCTGCACTCGATATTTAAACTCAGCGACCCCGGAGGTAAATGGACCTTACCTGGAACGGGTTGACGTCGAGAGCTCTCACGGGCCCCGTGTGCTTGTCACTCTCAGCAATGATCACGTCGGTCTCTCCCGCCATGATCTTGGCGGCGTCGTAGAGGATGACGTTGCCGTTCTCGCCTCCTGCAATGAGGACACCTGATGGGTGGCCTTCCTCATCCATTCCATAGGGACCCCACACCAGTTTGTGATATCTGTGTGTGTGTGTGTGATCAATGTTAGTGATGAACAGCTGCACACAGAAAAAAAGTGAAAAACATCAGCAGCTTTTTTGCACCTGTGAGAGGAGGAGAGGCTCCCACATGACTTCATGTCCAGAGATGGCTCAGTCAAGTCCAGCTCGAAAAACTCCAAGGAGGCATTGGTGCTGAAGGAGGCATCCAGCTGCTGGGCGGATGTCCCTGCAGGAAGAGAACACAGAAATCTGTGGTGTCACATAATGCATGATGAGGCTCTTACTTATCCAACTTCTAAATATTACACTTGAGAATGCTCCAAAGAGCCAACTAAGGAGTAACACAGACACGTTCATCAAGAGATCTACTCCTAACTACAGCAAGCACATTATTTTTAAGAAATCCTTTCATTTGGTCAGTGATCTTCTGCAGAAACATGTGTAATTATAATGTTTAAAAAGGTAAATTGTATTTGTGAGAAACCCTTCATATTTACTGAAGCAATTCAAGTACAATTAGGAGCTAAATAAAACATTTACATATATTAAAGAAATGTGGATTGATTAATAAGAAACTGGCTGAAGTTTAACAAAAAGGAAAAGTGTGGCTGAAACAAAATGTTGCTTCTGGTATAAAACGGATACGTTACTTGAAAACGAGAGTTCAATAACATTTTGACAGGTGCAGACAATGAAGATTATGGGAAGTGATGGCAAAGAAAATCAATACCACTTTTATACGTGCTGTTTGCATCCCCGATAAATACCAAAAAAAGAAGAAAAAGTGGTAACATCTGATTAAATGTTCAAATAAAAAGCAAATAATAGACTAAAACTACCGTATAGACTCCAGCATCTTTGCCACAAATTGTTGTGTGATTCAGTGTCCTCCTTCTCATAATGTCTAATAAACTAAATAAATGTATACTGCAGAACCATTTTTCCTGGACCAAGGGGGGCAAACAAATAAGGTGCATACTCTGTGAATCCAATGAGGATGGCTGAAAGGCAACAGTTATATAATGTCCAGTGAAAACACCAGATAGCAGCAGCAGCAGCCGGCCTGTGCAGGCGCTCGCTGCATGCTCTTACCTGTCGCCAGGTAGATGGGGTGATGCTGTGCAGGGCTCCAGCTCTGGATGGCTGTGCGGTTGATCTCTTTAAGTTTCATCCTGGGGGGAAAAAATAAGTGCATTTATTTAGTTGTTTCTCCATGTGGCTTCTGCAGGAGTCACCACAGATAACGGAGGACGCATTATTCTTTACATTATGTTTATGCATTTTAGAGCTTTTTTAAGGTTTGTCTTAAAATGACACTTTCGCATGCTCATATGAACATTGACTACTGTGAAAAGATCCACTCCCAATGTACACAATGTATGCATTTAGTACTTAAAATGTTCTCTTTGTTTACCTGACTGTTTCCTTGGTGACAGTATAGTAACATAAAGAAGAATATTGCACTAGATACAGTCCAATACAACATACCTGCAATAAATCCACAACTCATGACAGTTATATTGTTCAGTTTGGGTTTTAAACTGTTTTAAAGAGATGTTTTTAATGCACATTTTGGAGGATGTTGTTTGTGGTGCTGTGGAAATAGCAATGCACTCAACAGAGAGGTGCTTCTGTTATTTACTCTCCACTAATTGATATAAATTGGAAACTGAGTGCAAGTAAATATATGCTCTAAAGATAATAAGTCAAGTAAAACTAGTCAATGCATGTGACAGCTTTATAAACAATAATTCAGGGCTTATATATACACAGCCTTTGAGTTGTGCATTTTCACCATTCAGCCCTGCTACTGGAATAAACACTGCATTTACATGAACAGACTAAAGGGCTTCTTTGACTTGACACTAATCAACTAGTGCACTGCATTGTTGCAGCAAAGGCGTTATTTATCTCTCTATCTCTCCAGAAAGGGAGGAACCAGCCGGCGTACTTTCTTACACTCAAAGGTTAACATGAGGAAAAACAAAAAGTACAGAACAAGCTAGCTGCACGCTAACAGCTGACGGACCATTTAAAGCCACACAGCAATGACAAGGAAGGAGTGTCTGTAGTTAAATGTGCAGAAAGCTGGCTTGGCTGCAAGTATATTGTCACTTTTTGTAAATGCTTTCCCAGGTACAGCATGTCCTCCAGCTACAGAGCCCGCTAGCTGCCTGCAGAGATACATAACAGTGGGAAGACAGTTACACACAGGTCTTTATTACAGCACTAAAGCGGCTTACCTTCCCTTCTTTGCGCCCTCTCACAGGAACACACACATACGATACGTGACAAACGCTCCTCCACCCGTACAGGTTCCCCTTTTTGTAGGTTCTGCTTTGTGATTTAAAAAAAGAAAACACAAGAAGAAGGAGGCTACCGGGTCCCGGCTACAGACTCCAGACAGATCTCCACGTCCCCACTAGGCTCCATCAACGTGGCACTAAGGAACTATGTCCTCCTGCCACGAAGAAGAACGACAACTTCCGGGGGGACGTCCAGTGCTACCCCCGACCCCTGCTAGCATGCTAGCTATAGTTTTACATCGTTTACACCATAGACTGCGTATAATAACCTTTAACATAATTATAATAATATAATAGTTATAACTAATATGATAACTAAGTAATAGCATAGTCCTTTGACAGTCTGTGGTGGTCTAAACTGCTATAGTTTAACATATTCTACACTGATAGCATGCTAACTATCTTAGCTATAGTTTCACCCTGCTAGCATGCTAACTAGCCTAACATTGCATTTAATTTTTACAAATCTAATTTGACTAGAAAAACATATTCCAGAGAAGCTGGAAGAAGTACATGCTGAACTTTTATTTTTTATATTTAAAATAATTGTGGATACATTGAATTTGTGATTAATAATTATTTTTGAAGTATTTTCTACATAAAATCATATTTATGTACTTAAGATAAATATATGATGAACAATCTCCCACTTTACAAGCTAAATACAACTTGTAATAAATCCATGCAGGCTTCTATTCATTTGGTAGTCCGTTCATTTAAACCATTGTTTAAATCACTTTCTTTTATTGTTCTTTATATGTTGCTTATTGTGTTGAATATAAAACCCCTGCATTTATGCAGCATATTTTACTTGGTTGAAAATGGTTTAAAAAGAAAAAGTAGAAATACTCAGAACTCAAGTAAAGTACTAAAGTAAAAACACTCCATTTCAAGGTAAAGCCTTCATTAAAAATTGTACTTGTACTTTTGTTGCGAGTACCACAGAATGTACTAAAACGTTTTAAAAGTTAAAGTATTCATCTTACAGGAAAACCATTACAATATTTACCTGATATTTTAGTATGACTTAGTTTCAAATGGAGATACGCAAGTAAAATACCTCATAAGTACAGGATTTGAGTAAATGTTATTAATTATTTTCAACGACTGTGACCCAATTCTGATAATGTTCAGGGAGTGAAACGAGGATTTAATCACAAAATATATGAGAATCCTCCATCTTGTTTAATGGAGTCAACATACCTGTAATAAAACATGGACAGACACCACCATCCCCCACAAAAAAACACCACACACATCAACTTCACTTCACAATATGTATTTATTTGGTAATGAATAAGTTACAGTCCAGTGCTTTTGGTAGATGTAGTCCTGTGAAGAACTCACTTTCACTTCAGCAGGTCGACCCTGAAAGAACAATGAACAATGCAGATAGATGTTAGGCGAAGCTAAAGTCACACAGCAGCAGCTCTTCAGATGGAAAATGAATGCCAAAACCCTCATTTAGAAGTTCAAAGAATAATCTTCCCCAGACATATGAATGGGTCAGATGGGTAGTGATTGGTATAATCATTGGGATGGCTTCTCACTTCACTAAATAACATAACTGCAATACATACATGCATGTCAGGTCACTGGAACCGGTGTTCTTCAGCTGATCTGTCAAAACATTTGTAACAATCAAAAGTGGATCTTAAGTGCTGCACAGTTTAAAAAAATAAATAAAAAATGTAGAATGTATGCAGAATTTAAGAGTTGATGCTTTAGCTTCAGAACATGTTGGAGTCGTGTTGTGTTGGCTCATGAATCTTGGTCATTGAGCAATTTCACACTAAACAACACGTGTTGTAATAGTTTGGTGTGAACACGCAGTCCTTTCCGGACCATGTGCTCCGGCGGCGCTTTTGGAAAACCGTCTAAACTGCACCACTTCATCACCAATAACCGAAAAAAAACGGATTTAATTATGTCATTTACTTACCTACGCGGAATATAAATGTTCTTTTTGCTAATATATGAGAAGAAGACCTCCAGCAGGCTCCTGAACCTATAGCTGCTCCACTTCTGCTACAGCGCTCTTCACGTCGTCGTCTTCTTCTTCTTCTTCTTCTTCTTCTCTAAACTAGAGAAGTGAAGAAGAAGTGACGTTTTGCCTCCATGAGTGCATTACCGCCACCTACTGGTTAGGGTGTGTTACTCTCTCTCCAAATATATATTTATATAAACTGTATATATTTCTATCATGGGAAAGAATATATAGATGTATAAATATATATATATACACACACACATATATACACATATATGTACATATATGTACACATACACACATATACACGTATATACACGTGCTGTAGGACATTTGAATTTGAACCAAATTTCAATTTACATACTTTAACTACCTACTACTCAGCCCACTTTAATGTCAGCTAATAACAGAATAAATTGGAGAATGACAGCAAGTGCGATAATAATTAAATATACCACACTGATCTAAGACGGTGAACATGGTCAACATAATGCCTGCTTAACATCAGCATGATAAATACAACCTCACAGAACCTATTTTAAGCTTTTAAACTCAACACAAACTCTTATAAATGAGTTGTTATGCAGATGTGTTTTATCGATGCGAGTCTTTTTGAAAAATGTCCACATGATTCACTAGTAGTCTTGCTGTCCTCCACCTGATGAATTTAAGTCCAAAATAAATCTCTGTTTTTGGTCTCCACCACCTCCCGAGGGAAATATCAGCCTTTTTAGCGGCTGAATGCTTTTTATTTAATTGTTAAATAAAAGCTTAAATAATAAATAAAGGCATTTCAATACATTAAAAAGGAAAACAGACACATTTTCAGCTTAAAACAATTACATAGTTTAATTACTGTTCCAAAGTCAGGAGGGCGTGTGTTCAGCCGACATCTTGCTGAACAGGCGGCATGGTTGGTTTCTATCAATTGAAGTACTATCAGGAGCAGTCAATATAAATTAATTAGTGTAAACGAAAATCAACTAAGTGGGTGAACATTACATAATTACAAACAAAAAAAGAGGGTCTAAGTGGGGTAATTGTGCCTTTTATGTTATTATTTTACATATTCCAGTAAAATTTGAATTAAAAATCTTCGTCTCAGGCACAAACCGAGCAGACCAACCTTCATGTGTGTGGCATTTGCAGAAGGAAAGAAAAATCATATCTTCCTACTCAGAATGCACCTTTCTCTCGGTAATGTTTTGCATACTTTGACATTTTAGAGTCACGCTGCTTCCCAACAAGATGCTTGTGAGTTTCAGTGAAACCCAGACATTTTACACAGCAGATATTCTGACGCGCCACAGAAGGAAAAGCACAGATGCAAATAATAACGTGAACAATGCGGAAATCTTAAAAAGTCACGAACACGTATGTTCTCAATCGGCCTCTCGCTTTGAGGAAAAGTGAACTTGTCAGTTTCAGTCACATGACAGATGTGTTTGTTTAGTCCGAGCGTCTCTCCTTCTCACCGGTTTGAAGCAGAATAGCGAAAGATGACGCTATAACGTCATAAATCCTAAAATGATGCAATCGACGAGCTTGTTTATTATTTTTTCAGTCAAAGTCCAAGGATACGATCAGATGTGACGGCAATAAGCATCACATTTGAGAAGCTTTAAAACCAGCGACTTTAACTTTTGCATGAAAAATGACAAAACAATTAAATGTTAAAGCTCCGTCACTACTTGATAAGCAACAAAGCTCAAGTTTGTTTTATTCAAAATGTCACCATTTAAGAGTTTAACAAATCAAAAAAACTCAACCATGTCAAACTTGTGAGAAGCACAACTTAATTTGTAATTTGAAATAACCCAAACTGTTCATGTAGGACCGGATTACCTTCAGTAAGAAGGCGAAGTGAGAAAATAGGTTTTGGGGCATTTTTTTTTTTTTTACGTTTCCCAGTAAGATTTTTCTTTTACTGGAGAAATGGAGTTTTTACGGCCTCACTGAGTGAAAAGCCCAGAAAGCACAGCCTCAACTTAACGGCGTGCATTCTCTCTCCTGAAAGACATTCATAGTGACATAATAGACAGAACTGCTTCCTGTATATGTCAGATTACGTGGCTCGCCCACCCAATCAGAAAAGTGAGCTGTTCGATGTCGTGACGAGTAGTTCTGTTGTATATTGGCGCCAAAACACAATACCGAGATTTCCAACATGCAAAAGAAAACGTCATCAATGGCCGCTGTGCTTTTCCTGCTGTGAGACGTCAAAACGGAAGTCGTCTCCCTGGTTTCGCTCTTCATTCGTGACCCCGGGGCATCGGCCCAGCCGCGGGCGGATCGGGACTCCGTGATCTGCTCTGAGACACATTAACCCGCTCGCCTCCAAGTTAGGAACACCGTCCTAGAGGTCTTCATTGTTCTTCCATTCATTGTGTTTTTAAAAAACGCACGTGACTGAAAGCAGCGCCGGAAGAAATGCGTACCTCCACCGATCCGGCCGTCTTCAAGCTACTGTGAGCAGTGCTGTGTGCGTGCGTGTGTAAATGCATTCACTATGTGTGTGTGTGCATTTCTACTCGTTTTCATGGAAAAAGAATGTCGCCTAGCCTCGGTTAATAATTAACAGTTCGCTGCACTAGAAGCCACACATTTATACGTGTCGAAATAAATATCAAAAGATACCATTTGTCTACTGTAAGCTCAAATGATTACATACAAATTACAGATGTGTAAGGGGCAAAGAATAAAATTAAAATAAAAAATAAAATGGAAGAAAAACAAACAGATTTGATAAGAGCCCTGTGGGGGAACTAAAGTGAAGAAATCCCTGCTCAGCGCTACCTTGTTCAGCCGTTTCTGTCCATCGCCGCCAGGCGAGTGAGTCGGAGAACGGCGTTGAAGGTCCATCGGAGGCGAGGAGCTCCGTCCGTTTGCAAACGTCTGTTTCCGTGTCCGTTATTCCAGCTGGCCTCATCTTGTCCGAGGCAAGGGAGGTGGGGGGGGGGGATCTACTTTCAGGCCATTGTTCCGCCTTTTTGATGAGAGGGACGACCCGTTTCCCTGCAGCAGAGAGAGAGAGAGACCCCGGGGGTCCGAGACGGAGAGTGATCCGTTGCCTCCCGGCCCCCGCCCACGCAGCAGGGGGTTCAGTTAGAGGGTGGAGATCAGCCACAGTGCCCCGGCCTAGCAGTTGATGGAGGCGCAGTCGGCTTTGGCTTTCCCCGCGGAGCTGATTATCCTCATGAGGCAGTGTCCGAACTCCTCCAGGATCATCCTCTCCGCCTCCACCTGAGGCTGGTGAGCCTGTTCGGCCTTCTTGGCCTGCTCCAGCAGGCACTCGCACGTCGCTTCCAGCACCTCCTTTGTCACGAACGTGTACGGCAACCTGCGGGCGAAGCGTCCGTTAGAAAACACATCATCCTTCACGTTCTCAGGCGGTCAGAGCGGCACCGCTACGAGCTACGAGCTACGAGCTACGAGCACGCGCAAAGGGGTTTATGCTTCATTGCATTATTCTCCGAAACACCAGAGGGCGTGCAAACAGAATGAACCGAGTGAAACGGGCAAAAAGCCACAAACCAACCTTCACTCTGCCCAGGAGGAATTGTAATTAACTGTAAACGCACATCTCATATTCATAGACTACTTTATCGCCTTTTAAACGAGCCCAGTAAAGAAAGAAGTCAAGTATTCAATGCATTCAAATTAAGACATGTTGAGAGTGCTCAAGTCAACATAAAAAATAAGTGGGATTCATTTGTGAGGATCTTTTTGGAGCACGAGAGCAGCGGCCCGGCTGGTGTTTTGTATACAATGACACGTTGACTGATAACACGTAACATTCAAATTCTGTGAAGCATAAGATAACCCATTCTACGAAATAATTGTGTTTGGTTTCTGTAATAAAGCTTTTTTTTTTACGTTTTCATTATTAAGCTGACATATCTACTCAAAATATAAAGTGACTAATCATGGCGACCAAAAGCTGATGGCAAGTTTTAAAAGTTACCGTTGAGCCCTGGCTGTCATTATTTGATTATTTTTTATTATAAAGAGGAGATAAACCCTTTTTCCACCAAAATCAGCGTGTTTTCCTTTTACCGGTAGACGAGTATAACTTTCCGTTTACGGTCCTCACGAACGCGTCGGCTAAACATTAGTAAACAGGAGAAAATGTTACGGTTTCTTATTACTTTGCCAAATTGTCAGTAATGACAATTGTGATGAAAATGCGCGCGTTCACCAGGGTGTCACGTTTCCATCTCTGCCGATGAGAGCTGGAGCCAATAAATACTGCGACTACGCTCAGACCAAGACTAACTAAACTCATCAAATTAACTTAAATTAAAATCATCCTCATCATAACGCAAATGATTAGTCTTCAAGCGCTCCTGTAACTCGTTGTCGTCGTACCTCCCGCCTCCGCTCGAGATGACGGGCGTCGTCCTCATGAGCAGGTCTGAGATCTGTGACGACAGCTTGGTCTTGGCGGCGGTCTGCTGCAGCACCCTCACTTCCGCCGCGTCGGCCAAGTGCATCAGAGTCTTCCTCTCCGGGCTCTCCTCAAAGTTCTTGCAGCCGATGCACTTGCAGATGGACGAGCACATGATCTTCGCCTTCGGAGGGGAAACAAAAAGGGAAATGAACACGTGTGAATAACGGGTTTTTACATTTTTAAAAAGCGGCTTTTGCAAACAGCGACGCGGCGGAGGAGAACCTCACCTCGTAACACTCGCAGTAGTTCTTCAGGCAGCCCGACCGTTTGCAGTTGCAGCCTTTGCTGTGTCGGCGGTCTGACTCTCCCTCTTTGCCTTTTCCAATTTTGGGTTTGAAGGCCTCTGGGTTTCGGTCCAGACACGTCTGGTAAAAAAAAAGAAAAAACGCATTTCCAACTGTGACTCATCCGTGTGACAGGAACACAAACGCCAACGCCAACAACACAAACATCCAAACTCACCTTTATAGCTTTGAGACGCTCCGTTTCGTGTTCCAGGTTATTGAAGCAGTTATTGCAGTTACAATTATTGCAGAACTCCCCGTTTGCAAAGCAGTCGCAGTATCTGAAGGGAAAACACAACACAGTGCTCCTCAAACACAAACAGAGGTGGACTGACAGAGTAATAATAATAATGTAAAACAGTCAACGGGTCTAAATCATACTTACAGTTTGAGGCACTGGGACTTGGTGCAGTTGCACGGTTTCCTCGGTCTTGATGTCGTTTCTGCTGTTGACAAGCTGTGAGCCAATAAATACAATGCTTCGATTAAAATTAAAGCAAAGCATGTTCAACCAATCACATAGCAAAGTTCATAAAAGTCCTTAATCTTTCGTTAATATATTTATTTTAAGTGGGATGAGCTTTACATTGACAGAAGGAGACAGGAAAGGTGGGGAAAGAGAGATTAGGGAAGGCTGGTGCATATGTGAAGATTGGGTATTTCATAAAAGTACAAGGAACCGTCATGTTCATTTGTGTTAGTTTTGGCGACCCCTGTGGACAAAAGCGGAAGTGTTTCCACGGGGACCGCCGCCTGGTGTCGTAAAGATCTGCAGCTGCCAGACTCTTTTAGAAAACCTCTCATTTTCCTGCAGCGGGGTCTTTACAACACACGGGCCGCTCAGTCGCCTCTCCGCCATAAATCACTTGGCCTAATGTCACGGGGAATCGGACCCGACGACGGATACTTATGGAGGTCGTATAGAGGTCACGTGTTTTACAACCAGTTAAATAGTCCTTTCATTATTTGCATTACGGCTAAATGCAACATCTTATAATTAAAAGAGTAACTATACCATTATACCATCACATTAGAGTGTTGGCAAATACAGACTATTAAATATATCATGCCGGTTTTCTAAGTAGGAAAGAATGTTTTCCATTCAGCCCCAATTTCAGCTCACATGATTGCTTCCTTTTATTCAAAAAGAATGTTTTAAAGACAAACGATTAGGTCGGTCTGTCCCCCAATGACATCAGAAGTGGCTTCATTACCCATTGAGAGGCAATCTGGCCTGAGTCTGGATACCAGCGGCCGCGGGGAAGCCAGAGCTGCTGGCGAGCGTCACGAACGGCGTCTGCTGGAGCTACAGGAGAGAACAGAAAACACTCAAGGCATGAATATAAAAAACACACCACTGACCTGTAGGGACGGGCATCGTTAGTATTTTATCGATACTTCACATTTAAAACACACAAGTCACTTTAACACACACACACACTTACATTAACGTTATCTGTTTGTCTGAGCACTTTATCTTATACTTCATTTAATACCCATTGCACTGTTGTTGTCGTTGATTGTCTCATCTAACGTCTCATGTTTATGCACCTTCCGGCAAAAATAAAAAATCCTGGTTAATAAACGGTTTCTGATCGATATTGCTTATCGGTTCGGTTCCTTATCGATACTCTTATTGGTTCTTTTTAATAATTAATAGATTCAACGTGGCTTTGTTGTTCTTGTTTGTAAACAAATAGTCTTTCTTGAGCAAGAAACTCTCTCTCACACACACACAGCCCAAAGTAAAGCCCAAAGAGATGAGGACCTCTCACTCTGTAACTTCTAGTAGCAGAACCGCTAACTCCGAAATGAACTATTACTTTAGAACCGGTTCCCGTTCAGACCCAGGTTTCGGGTGTGTGTGTGTGTGTGTGTGTGTGTGTGTGTGTGTGTGTGTGTGTGTGTGTGTGTGTGTGTGTGTGTGTGTGTGTGTGTGTGTGTGTGTGTGTGTGTGTGTGTGTGTGTGTGTGTGTGTGTGTGTGTGTGTGTGTGTGTGTGTGTGTGTGTGTGTGTGTGTGTGTGTGTGTGTGTGTGTGTGTGTGTGTGTGTGTGTGTGTGTGTGTGTGTGTGTGTGTGTGTGTGTGTTTCCCTGCTCACCTGTGTGACGTATTGTGCCGGCACGACTGCGTAGCCCACGTTCCCTCCTCCTGGAGCGGGAGCCAGAACGGTGCCAGGCGGCAGGTTGGTGAAGTTGGGCTGGATCTGCGGCAGCGGCGTGGCCGGCATGATGAGGCGCTGCTGCGTCTGAGTGGTGGCGAGGGTCGACGCTAAGGGCTTCGGCGCCACCTGCGGGAAACACCATCCGTGAACGCAGATCAGGAGACGCTCGACAATACGTGAAAGCCGAGTATCGATATTTATTATACGAAGCGTTGAGATCGCCGTTCGGGACGTCGAGATTAACAGAGTCGTCGTGGTTTTAAAAAACCTTAAGAATGGAAGGAGCTCCTGTTGCACGGGTCATGTAACACGCGTGTGCGTGTGTCGGTTTGTTTGATGTTTTTTTTTTGGGGGGATTTATAAAAAGATCACAGAGTCACGTGAACCTCGAATTTATATAGCGTTTAAAAATGAACTTCTAACACTAGCTCCAAGCAGCGAATGAAACATAATTAAAAATATGAATGACAATAAAATGACAATCGTTTATTTCCTAACCATTTGAAGTGTGTGTTTTTATCCAAATCCCCACGATAGATAACTTAAACAAAGGGACGAGCTGACGATAATAAATATTGTAGCTCTTTGGCTGAAGGCCTATCAGAAATCCATTGAAGTGAGAAGTGAAATAAACTTTATCTTCTGAGATAAAAACGTGCATAACCTGCAGTAATAAATCGCCACGTTTGATATTGCAGTAACATAACATCCTGGCGATTCCCAGTGACCAGACATAAACCCAGCAGTTACCTGTTTGACGCTCTGTGCTGGGATGATGGGAACGGACATCCGGACCGCTCCGGCGCTGACCACCATGGGCTTCGCTGTGGGACATTAAGACGCGTTAAGTTGCAGCAGAAGAGCTTCCATCCCTCCGTCGTTACCAGAGAAACCGTCAAGAAGGTCACCTGTCTGTATGGAGCTGGTGCTGGGACCGCTGGGATGCCCCGAGCTGCTCGCCGTGGTTGCCGTGACGAGGCGGACGTAGTGGAACCGGCTGCCCGGGACCTGGATCTGCTGCACGTTCGGCTGGCCGCCCAGCGGGATGATGGTCTTGAACTGGGAGCCGCCGACTCCCCCCAAGGTCACGGACTGCATGGATTTAATATTCTGGGGAAAAAGGTTTGACAAAAGTCCAAAGTCCTTTATATGCACAGGGTTCATACACATCTTGACCAGTGGATTTCCATGACCAAACATTTTGTGAAATCTGGGTGTAAACATGAAAAAGTGAGAAAATGTAGTATTTAAACTAACAATGAGAATTCAAAGCATACAGTAAACCTTAAATGACACAAATGAATGAGAGACAATAGTTTGATTAAAAGAATAAACATGTATATAGATGCCTGTATGTACGCCTGCTTATATTTTGAGCGTCTTTCTTTTAAAAGCATGTTCATTATTTCAAACTCAGCGTAAATGAACGACATGAACACATGAACATAACACATTTACATGACTTTTACTAAACTTTTAGGATTGAATTTTTTTTTCAAGGACTTTTCCAGGCTTGGAAATAACCATTTTAAAATTCCATGACTTTTCCATGTTTTCCATGACCGTAAGAACCCTGTATTCAAGTATGTGTGAGGTGAGTTAAATCTAAGCATGTCAAAGACACTCCAACTGAATTAAGTCCTGAAGAACACATTTTTCCACAATGTTCGTTCATAATAATAATTAAGGACGAGAGCAACGACATCCATTTTTGATGGAATGAGGAACCTCATGAAGACCAGCGTTAGATTGCACATAATATAAGTTATGCTCTGTAAACAAGATACAGTCTCATCGCAGCACCAATGCACAATTTAAAGCACATAAAGCAGAGAACAGACACCTGTTTGATCAGTTAAATCTAATTTAAGACGACAAACAAACCAATTATTTTGTCGTTTTTTTCCCACGTGAACCCTTGATTGTGCTGCCGTCATGTGGCACACTTCTTTATCTACGGCTGAACCACAGTGTAAACATACAAGTAGTGCCAAAAATAGATGTTAATAAATCAATAAATAGATGGATTAATGATCAACTCAGTCACTTTTAAAACAAACGGCCAAATATTCTCTGGATCCAGACGCCCAGAAGAGAGGATTTGCTGCTTTTATTTGACAGTAAAATTAATATTTAAAAAAATAAATCAAACGATGAGTTGATTTGAAGAAATTCATTGACAGATAGCCGTCCAGGAAGAGTATCGGCACACAGCTTCCCTGTCATCCGTTTCAAATCAAACCGGTTTCACCTATCCAAGCTGACAATAAACGGGGACCAGCTGATCGTACCTGAGCCGTGGGTTGGCCGGCGGTCAGCTTGACTGGAGATCCGGATGTGGACTGCTGGACTGTGAGGATCTGCTGGCCGAGGGTCACGTTGACCGGCAGCGTCAGCGACTTCTGAGAGGCGTTGGCGTTCGGGGAAGCCACCGACACCACCGTCACCTGGCGGAGACGAACAAGAGGAGAGAGCCGTCTGACTACCGAGCCGATGGAACACCTGATAGATGAACATCTCATGCCACACACACATCAACTCACATAACTGCTTAAACGAGGTGTGTTGTGAAGCTTAGTCACAGAGGATAGTTTAGCTCTGACAAAAACAGGTGTGTAAAATAACATTAATGGTTTGCTGTGTCACACTGGCTGACTGACTCTTTAATGGGACATTGTTAAGGTTATTGCTTCAACAACTCAAAATGTTACAACCAAAACTGCGGCGATGGTAATTCTAGGCACCTGCAGCTTGTCAATGTTTAATTAAACTGAAAATAAGTGGGAAAGACTTCGCCAACATAAGAGAAAAGCCTCTTAAATATACTAGAACTTAAACATACATGACACTTTAAAAACAGACTTGTTTTAACATGCTCTTGATTTGTTTGTTTAGCATTAAATTAAGTCTGATACTATTGCACTGTGTTTATTGTGTCGCACCGATCACCACGCCAGATTCCGTGTAGGTGCAAACGCGCTCGGCAGGAAACCGTCTGTGATTCTCGTTCTCGGATCTGTGTGTTGGTTTTTACCTTGCTGGGACTCTTAAGGGGTGAAATAGCAATCTTTTTTCCAGAGATACTTTGCATGTTAGAGTTGTGGGGCTCAGACAGCGTGATGGTCCTCGAGGGAACCCCCGGGGAAGTCTGTGTCAGGACCCGACCTACAAAACACACGGCACAAGATTTGAGGAAACATTGGCGAAATTACAGCTGAAATGGAATAAAATCATCACACAACAATAATGCAAATAAACTCACCGGCAATAACAGGAGACACCGTCGTCTGAGGATTTAGACCTTTGCTGTTGACAGTTTTTGTGATGATAAACTTGATTGGTGCAGCTGAGGTTCCTGGTGTTTTCGTAGCAATCTGTGGAGATATTCAATTTCAGATTGATGTGCATTTATAATAATTTCAGCACCAGCTCTTTAGATCTGTGCGTCACTAGTTTATCTACCTGACAACAACTTCAATTTAGAGAAAAATTGGTGATCGATTATTTTACTTTTTAAAGAAAAGTTTGAACTATTCAAATATCTATGTCCAAAAAAAAAAGTCAATAAGAGGGCAAAATGATACCCGACATAACTAATTATGTTAATGTTTAATTTAACATAAACATTTACTTGTTGGACAGGCCAATGGATGGAAGTCCCATCTAACAAAGCCAGTTATGTTTTTATTGCAATGTTTTATAGAGAATAGTTCGTTAACAGTCTTATTGGCCAAAGCTAAAAGTTGCATTTTAAATTTGTTTCATTTAACACTAATATGTGGCAAGTTATCAAATGCTTCCAAATGTGTATATTGGTTGTGTTTAAATGTTGCACAATAATACAAAACAATCAATGTTACCTGTACGGTCTTCAGCTGCTGGGCCTGTAATGTAGTCAACTGGTTCCCAGCACCTCCCAACAACGGCTTCAGCTCCGACCTCCCACCGATAGTCACCACTTTAAACTGCGTCGCTTGAGATTTGTTGTCTCCTAAAGTCTGTGAAAGGCCCGGCTTGCCGACCGCGTGTGGTAACTGCAACACCATATGTTGCCCCGGCTTTCCTAAGGTTGTAACCAAAAGTTTTTGTCCTTCCTGCTTGATGACCTGGGGCGAGATACCCGCGGACTTTGCTGCTTCCGTGGCTTGAGATGAGGCCACCTTGTTGAGAATGATCTGGTGGTTTGCGGCAGAGATGGTAAACGGAGCCGCGAGCCTCTGTAACCCACTCGTGGAGAAACTAGTCCCGGACAAACTATCTGTAGTTTTGGTCATGGCTATGGAAGTAGCCATGACCGGTTTGAGGGTGAGAAGGGATGGCGATGTGCTGGAAATTGAGACGGGAAGCTGACTTCCGGCGCTGATGCCGAGTGCTGTGACGGTGGCGGTGGCGAGAGCCTTGGTGTGTTCTGCCGAAGTGGCGTTTGAACATAGGCTCAAATGTTCCGACGCCATGGGCGTATCCGTCTCCATCGGGACCGGCGCGTCATCGCTGGGCTCCGACTGGACCGCGCTGCCGTCCGGTTGGGAGTGAGGGACGTCCTCTATGGCCTCCGTGTCCATGATCTCGTCAGGAAGGAGGCTGTTGAGCTCTGGCGACGCCACGTCCATGCTTGCAAAGTCTCAGCTCTCTGTTGATCACAAAAGACAAAAATGGTTGCTTAATACATTGGAAGCTTTAAATACATATTAAATATCATTATTTTAAATCATTGAAATGCACTTATTTCAAAACAGATTTGGGAGAAATATGCATTTACTGCACCAAATGCATCGTGGTGCCTGATGCACACAGACAATGTTTATTTTACATATAGTTCATGCATTTAAATTGCAATAAACATGATTTACAATTTAAAAATATATATATGTATTTATGGTGCATTGCTCTCAATTGGCTCTACATAACTATTACATATGCATTACTGAACAATAACCATTGCAAGGGGCTTTGCAAAAAAAATAAACAAGCAAGGCAGTTAAAGCTGTATATTTTTAAAGCCCTTTTTTGTAAGAACTTTATGCAGGTACCTGTGTATTAATGATCAGTAAGCACGTGATATTTGATCAATGAGTCACATTTAAGTTCCACAAATCTTTGCCACAGCCTGACAGCTGATGCTGGGTCAGCTAGGCCGCAGCGATCATCTTTGTCCTGCTGCACTCTGCTCAACATTAATCCCCCCAAACGCACGTATGAACCCAACCCACCACACACACACTCTATATATCTCTCTCACACACACACATAACTGCTCCGATTGTTTTCTCGTCACCTGGATGAAAGCGACCAAAAGAAACTGTTTTTTTGTTTTTGTTTCACATAATAAACCAGAAGTGTTCGCAGTTGGCTCAAAGAGTGAGAGAGGAGGGAAAAAAAAGCGACAGGCTGTTCGCTGGCTGCGTTACTATTTCAGGCCGGGGTTGGATTTCGAAAGATCCGCCATTTTTACCTCGTCATCAACTCTGTTAGCTCTCCAGCTAACCCTGAACACCGACTGTTAATTCATATTTACACGCGTTAAGCTACAAACACACACACACACACTTACCCACAACAAAGCAGAAGAGCTGGCACACACTGGAGCTAAAGGAAATACTTGAAGGCTCCAGTGGGCTACTAGCAAGTAACAAACTCTTTAAGCAGACTCTGACAACGTAAACAATGCTAGCTTTCAATAATTCCTCCTGTCACCTGAGACATCCATCTGGATTTAAACATTTTAGCTCCAACAATGCATTTAGCACAATTTCACCAATACGTGTAACCAATCGGCGCGTGCAGCTTGTGTTTTATGGGCACACTGGTTAAGTTAGCATGGCCTAAACCAGTTATAAATTACATTTATGTTTTTAGACCAAGTCGAAATAAAACTTAACAGGATCCGTTTCTAAATAATCAATACGAGGCTCAGTGATATGGAAACACATTTAAAAAAAGCGTGAGCAGCTGACGTCAACTCGTGCTCCCGTGATGTTTTGACAGCACAGAGGGGGAAAAGACCATTAAAACAACTCTAAATAGCGTTTACTCTACATTTAGCACCATATGATATTAAATCGTCTGTTAGGAAACGACGAACTTTCTGTCAACACGCATAATGATGGTGATAAGTCAGTACCAGAGATTCGGCATCCCTTCTGCTCTCTTCATTCCCATCTGACCCCCGTTATCCTCCTCATTATGAGGAGACAACTGTACTAGCAAACTTGCTGAGCTCGCTAACCCAAAGCTAGCTAGCATAACATTATACCTCCACATTCAACACACTGGTAAAAAAAAAAGTGTGCGGCCTTTCTGCGGGACGCAGTGCGGAGAAAACCGCGGGATCGGTCAACAAGTAGTCCCGCTTACCCAGAGGTTTTTTTCACGCTGGGCAACGATTCCAGATAAAACGAGGAAAAGGAAAAAGGCGATTGTTCAAAATACCGCGCCGAGCGCCATTCCTCCCTGACATTTCACAAGTAGGCCACGCCCTCTGCGTGCTACGTCACTGGTACGTCACTGTTAAAGGTGCAGCACACTTTAGCGACAATATTGTATTGATATATAGATAGATAGATCGATCGATACATATATTGATTGATAGATGGGTAAATAGATAGATAGACAGATAGATAGATAGATAGATAGACAGATAGATAGATAGATAGATAGATAGATAGATAGATAGATAGATAGATAGATAGATAGATAGATAGATAGATAGATAGATAGATAGATAGATACTTTATTAATCCTGTTTAATTAAAGTTGTATGTATATATCAGTCTATATGTTGTTTTGTTTATTTCTGAGTTTTTGTCGATATGAATGTAAAATCCACCTATAATATAATGTGTATATAAAGCATGCATGTACAAGTAGTAAATAAATAAACAAATTATGTTTAAAAAAAAGTAGTAACTCTTTATCCTATTATCTAGAGCCTAGAGAGCACTGACATGCAAAAAACAAAGAAATCAGAAGTCAGAAACGGGTTATTGCTACCTACGTTACACATACAAGGAATTTAGATGGATGAATGGTGCATAACAATTAACAGCGCAATAGTATAAGACATCATTTAAAAAAATAGAATATGAAAATGTAGAATTCAACAAGAATATAATGTTCTTAAGACAAATTAATATTCTGCATGCCCAATGCCCATAGTTACATACATTTATATATCAAAGACTTTACTCAGCTATAATGCTATTAAAGCCACAACAGGGCAAAGGAAAGGTTGCCATATGAATGGACACTTGTAAAATACTACACATCACTAATCCATTGAGCAAGTGTTGAAGGATTACAATATTACTATTTACTTTGTCGTCTGGCAATAGACAACAATAGACAACAAAATATATAAAACAAACACATTTTTATTTTTTATAATGTATGTCTATTTATGTAAAAGTATGTGTTTGTCATTTGTTAAAACATTTAATTAAAAAAAAGGACAAGAAATACACACGTACATAGGGCCACTTATATCCACTATTTGGCTACAGGGCCCCTCTAGTAACTAATTACCTTTATTTAAGTACAATTTTGAAATACTTGTTGATTGGTAATTGTACTATTAATAGGTAAGATGTTGTATGCAGGACCTGTTGGTGGTTCGGTGTCGTTTGGAGGACCGGAAGTCGCGCTTCCGCGACAGACCGGAAGTCCCGCTCCACTCTTGGCAAAGAAGCCGGTGTTGTTGACTCTTCGACTCTGCGACAATGGCGACCGATGTGAGGCAGGAGCTCGCACAGCTAATGAATTCAACTGGATCTCACAAAGATCTCGCTGCCAAGTATGTATCGCCCTTTATAAGGACACACTTCAATGAGTAACAGTTGCCATACGTCCACGTTTAGAAAGTAAGCGATGGACAGAGCTAAGCTAGCGTTAGCTGCCCAGCTACATTAGCTAAACACTCAGCTAGCGTTAGCTAGGTGAACGTTAACCGTTTGTATCTGTCTGTCGAAGCACTTTATTTTACAAGTTGTCATTTTAGTATGTGACTCCATGTCCATGTGACTTAAAAGCCGCGAGTGTAACACTGACGTTACCGTTATATTTACTCATATTAGCGTCCAGCAGCTACTGTTTATTAGCTAGCTACTGGCTGAGAAGAAATGTACTAATGCGCCAAGCTTTTACTTTAAATGTCCCTTTTTAGTTCCATGTGAATAAGAGACCAACACATTATGAGCACTAAATAATGTCCTTTTAAGCTTTGTTCTTTAAATGTCCCTTTTTTATTTCCATGTGAATAACAGACCAACATATTATGAGCATTAAATGTGCTTTAATTGTTTCGACTAATGTGTGTATTTGTGACTGTATATACATATATACAATTTTTTTTTTACAATCTCAGTCTGTTAAATGTTTTATTTATCAGTTGCACTGACCTCCTCTAAACGGTGTTGTAGTCTCTAACCTGTAACATCTTTTCTAGATATCGACAAATTTTGGAGAAGGCCATTCAGTTTACAGATGCAGAGCAGCTGGAGTCGTTGAAGGCCTTTGTTGAAGCAAGTATGCAGTGCGAATTTTCTTTTACATCAGCACCATTTCTCTCCAAGCTTAGTAGTAATACATTTGGATGTCAACAGGATATCTTACCTCATTATTTCTATCTTTAAAATGTAATTTTCTTTTTTACAGTGGTCAACGAAAATGTCAGTCTTGTCATCTCGAGACAACTGCTCACCGATTTCTGCACACATCTGCCCAACCTGCCTGACGCCACAGCTAAAGCCGTGTATCACTTCACCTTGGAAAAGATCCAGCCCAGGGTCATCTCCTTTGAGGAACAGGTGAATGCACTCGCGCTCTCTTGTAACTCCACCGGGTATTTGTTGTTGATTATTACATCACTTAAACATCTGTATTCTTACTGAAATGCACAATTATATTATGTTGTTCCACGTCCTCAGGTAGCCTCAATCAGACAACACTTAGCAACCATTTATGAAAAGGAGGGAGACTGGAGGAATGCTGCCCAGGTTTTAGTTGGTATTCCCCTGGAAACGGGACAGAAGTAAGATAGCTACTAGCAGATTTATTTCCATAACTTTATTGTTTGTGATATGTCCTGGTCTTTAAATACCTTTTTTTTATTTTCTCCCTTAGGCAATACAATGTTGATTATAAGTTGGATACATACCTGAAAATTGCCCGTCTCTACTTGGAGGATGATGATCCAGTGCAAGCAGAGGCATATATCAACAGAGCCTCATTGCTTCAGAATGAGTCCTCTAATGAACAGCTGCAGATACACTATAAGGTACAATGATTATATCTGCATTGCTGTTACTTTGCAGTAAACAATTTGTATTTGTCAGTGTTTTAATGCTGTTTTACTTCTTAGGTGTGCTATGCCAGAGTCCTAGACTTCAGGAGGAAGTTCATTGAGGCGGCACAAAGGTACAACGAGCTGTCTTATAAGTCGATTGTCCATGAGACTGAACGTCTGGAGGCACTGAAACATGCCCTAAACTGCACCATACTGGCTTCTGCAGGTACCACCAAGACGAATGTGTTGGGTTCACATTTTTAAAGATGATCTAAATTCCAAACGTTGCGCCTCAAACCAAATAATATATATTTTTTTAATTCGTTCTTTTAGGCCAGCAGCGTTCCCGTATGTTGGCCACTCTCTTTAAAGATGAGCGCTGTCAGCAGCTGGCTGCCTATGGTATTCTGGAGAAGATGTACCTTGACCGTATTATCAGAGGAAACCAGCTGCAGGAGTTTGCTGCCATGCTGATGCCTCACCAGAAAGCCACCACAGCGGATGGTGAGTGGAGATGATTGGCTTTACACAGCTTGAGCTGCTAAGTTACTGGGTTTCCTATTCCCAGCATCTCTTCTTCAACTGATAGCTGTTATATTTGCAGGGAAGGCTGCATTACTTTTGAGTGCCATCTGGTGTATAGTGTCTAGAAAGTACTGTCACATTTAACCACACGATGAGGACGATTTAGGTCATTCTAGAGGCATATTTACTGCCAGTGAATGAAAGCACATGTTTCTGCTAGGTGCCCAGATTGAGCTTTTATAAGTTAATTGTTTGTGTCCTGGTTTATGCCCTAAATGCTGAGAATTAAGTATTGTGGCACTTCTTTTACTGACTTAAATCGGTAAAAAAAAGTCCACGTCAGATTGTTCATCTTGTGAGTTGTGTTTGCAGCAGACGTGTATATTTCAAGCCTTTCAAAACAAGTAAACAGAGTTAGCTGTGACCCAAAGGACCGATCCCATAACATTGTTGATCAGTCACAGGAAAGGATATATTGGAACAGTGAATGCAGCCTTGCCGATATCTAGATGATGTCTGCCAACCAGCCGACACAAACTAGTAATTGAAGTGCAGCGCCTGTTTTTCATGCACATGTTCTTCACACCATTCACCTGTGTGATCATGTGGCCGTCTGGGACTGAGCAGTGACCTGGAAACCGTTCATATTGAAATTTTCATTCATTTTGCATGTGAAAAAGCTTGAAAGGCACAGTTCAGTGGAATGTTAAACTGTTTTTGCTAATCTGATAGATGGAAACACCAACATGTCGGATATTTTGGAAACCAATATGACAACAGAAACAATGACAGGTATTGGAAGAGCAAGAGCTCATCAAATGTGCTGTAGTAATAAATGACATGTGCTAGTGCTGGTTTACTCTTTTGAGCCCATTTTTAAGCCTATATTTATTTAATTTTGTCGAATTGGCAACATTAAAAGCATGCCGAATTAGTTATTTGCGGTCCATGTTTGCAATGTACTCCTCGACTATCACTGGATTACTTTGAAAACCTAAAAATGTGATTATCAGGCAGGTTGTGGAGTTATAAGACGTTTCTTCCGTTTGATTTCTAGACATTAATTGGTGTTGGACATCAGAGATAATGATATCCTGGTCTAAATAGTCTAAATAATGCTGAATGATATCAATGTATGTTTCAGTCCGACCGTCAGTCTGTGAGGTTTGTAATAAAAGCGTAAATGTGGTTTAAGTTGTGTGTCTTTCTCTTGCAGGCTCCAGCATCCTTGACAGAGCTGTGATCGAACACAACCTCCTGTCCGCTAGCAAACTCTACAACAACATCACGTTTGAAGAGCTAGGAGCTCTTTTAGAAATCCCCCCAGCAAAGGTGAGACATCGCTAGGATTAATATCTTTTATGTTATTTAATTTTTTTCCCTAGCCTTTTCTACAAACAATCTTTATGAAATAACTTCACTGTAAGTAAATTTAAAAATGATATTAAGCTCGAGACATTTACATAGTTTACTGGTGGTCGACCAACTGTTCATCTCTCTGCAGATTTGTATATTAATTTGTGATGCATTTTAAACACATTGTGGAACATCTTAAACCACAAAACATTAGTGAGATTGTTTACAGTAAAAAATAAAGCCTAAAGCAATTCATCCTTTTAGTACTCTTCAGCATTAATGGTCAATAAAATAATAGCTCTGTAACTAATATTTCTATTCACCTTTTAGATTAAAAAACTATTTTCTACTTGTATTAAATATCTGTTTTACTGAATAAATATTATTTGTGGAGCTGTTTATTTTCCACAATGTATCCTGAGATTTCTTGCTTGCTTTGTTTGTCTTTAGGCCGAGAAAATAGCCTCCCAGATGATCACTGAGGGACGCATGAACGGCTTCATCGACCAGATAGACAGCATCGTACACTTTGAGAGTGAGTTGACAGTCCGTGTGTTCTCACATGTCAAAGATGGAACTTCCCCGTTCGTGTTTGTGCACCAAACTTTCAGTATTCTTTTATTTAACGTGACCGTTATAATCCATTAAATCGAACTTGCATTGTAAAGCTGCACCAACTTTTTTTTATTCATTTTTTTTGCATTTAAAGCGTTGATTGTTTTCAAATAACCTTTTAAATAAAATAAAGTCCCCAATTTCCTCACGAACGACCAAAAATGGCTTAAAGCACCAACCCGGCTTTGACCATGTACATGTACATTTGTTGTTAAAACCTCATGAAATCCAAAATATTGGATGACCTTTTTCTTCTTCTTTTGTCTCCGCAGCCCGTGAAGCCCTCCCCACCTGGGACAAACAGATCCAGTCTCTGTGTTTCCAGGTCAACAACCTCCTAGAAAAGATCCGCTCGGCTGCTCCGGAGTGGGCGGCGCAGGCTATGGAGACCCAGATGACCCAGTAAACGCCCCCAACACGCTTCCCTCCTCAGTCTGTCTTAAAGTGTCGTATTCCTGCTCAAAAAACGTCACCATCACTTGTTGGACTTTTCATAAAAACTCTTTATTACTTTTGTCTACAGGGAAAATAGTTAAATGTTTCTCAATATTTCCGATCTGTGTCTGGCATACATGTATTGACCGAAGGACTGCAGTGTAACGTCTAGGGGACTTTACCATTATTTAATTGGCATGTTAAAAATGTGGATGTGATTATTCAGATAGTTGTAATGAGGTCAAAAAGAAGGAAGAGAAAGTTTTTGCGTTCCAGCACATTCTCCTGTTTTTAAACATGACACACAAATATCTGTCAAGTGGTTCTTCATGTAAAAACATTCTCGGTCCACTCTTATGAAATTCTGAATTAAATTCAAAGCGGAGAGAAAGTCGAAAGTCATTCAAATGTTTTCCAATTTTAATCAACATTCATACAACAAAGTCTTGAAATGCACTTGAGTTCTATGGCGGTTGGAACCGGCCAAAATGACTTCAATGTGACGTAGAAAACATACATTTGGGGAAATAAATACGGTTGAAATACACACATTTAAAATATATGAAAAGTAAATGCATAAATAATTGTCAAAGTTAATGAAAGTAAATAAATAAAGGGAAAATTTAAATAGAAGTAGATAAATATGGGAATTAATTCATATATAAAAGAATAAATAACATTTAAACGTGTCACATTTGATCATTAATACCTACAATACTTTTCTATATTATTTTTAGTACATTTAATTGCATTACTATTTATTCACCATGCTCAAGGCATCTTTTTACTTTTTTGTAGTTCCAGCTAATGTTCATCTCGTGTGCTGCTGTTCGGGTTGGTCGAGCCGTTCTTATTTTATATATTTAAGTAAAGATTCACTTATTTGAAAGCTGTGAAACAAGATGAAATTCCTCCTCAACCACTTCAAATGTACTGTATTTTGCCTTTTATTTTGTACTTAATTGTGATCCAAAACATTTTCCTGAAATCAATATTTCCTTGTAGACTTGACAGCACAGTACACATTTTAAATCTTATAACACAGCTGTAAAGAATGAGGCTAAAGTGTAATCAACACTTTTTATAAACACTTTTCCCTGAAGACCTGGATGTATCGTGCTAATAATTATTGTCTGATGAACCTAAATGTTGCTGGTTGGACTTCATGCAGCTTCTCCCTGTGACTTGTCCTCACTGGAAAAACTTGTAACTGATTCATATTTTATGGTTCCATTTCATTTAAGTGTGCCAACAAGCTGTATAGATTTGCCAGGATTGCACAATTCCAAGGTCATTAAAGTGGCACAACTAAATGGCTCATGAAATAGCTACTGTGGACGAGTAAAATCTAGTTTATATCTCTACTCGGAAAACTGGGAGAGGAAACCGCAGTTAATTGTTTTTAGCTAAAAGAGGTTTTATTTTAATCTCAATAATTCCAGCTTTCTTCAAAATAGACGTCAACTCAAAATATTTGACGGTGAGAAAATGCTTTGAGCTAAATGCTAACGACAGCATGCTAACACTGGTTGAGCAGGTGTTAGCATGCAAACGTGTGCTAACTAGCACCAAGCGCTAACAGCTGAGGCTGATGGGGATGTTTGCTTTAGTTATATTTTATATAAATACACATTTGGGCTAGTTGATGGTGCCGCAATATAAATATCTGTCCAAATGTTGTGCCGATCCATCCTATAGATGTTGGAATATTTGAGTCTGAGCCAGAAAAGAAACTAAACTAACTAGATTAGGTTTAATCAACTAGATTTTGGTGTGAAGTAAAATATACACAAGTGAAGAAAAGGGCAAATAAAAAAAGCACAACCTCGATTAATTTAAATGAAGAGATTTATTTATTTCAAGAAAAGCTTTAAAAACATTCAACCCACATCCTGTCAACTGGCGGATCAGATAAACTTTACTTTATATCCAAAGCAGTAAATCATGCCGCTGTTCTCCTCTCTCAGGGAAGTCTCCCAGCTGACTAATGTTTAACTGAATGTCCCTTCCCACAGAAGGTTATAGTTTATAGTCATTTTACAGCACAGCTAACGACCAAATCATACGGAATACCTCTTTATAAACATCCTATTCGGGGAGAGAGAATGGGCTGAATGGACAAATGAGTACATTTACAACTTGTCTGGCGTGTTGACGGCATCTGAAAGTAATAAAGTAGACATGGGATTAAAAAAAAAAGAATGTCAGCAGCTCTGTTATATTTTTATTAATATATGAGGTATTTTCTTACCTATTTAGAAGTTGCCTTGCTCCTTCCTGCGGTCGATATCTCTCTTCAGCTGGCAGGTGGCACAGACCGGGCAGCACATGACCACCATGTAGTCATTGCACAGTGAGCCCTGGGAACACAAGCACGGAGTTCTATTGGAACGGGGTTTTCTGATGCTTTTGTGCACATATTTATCTATTTATTTGAACACCGTATACATGTTCATAAGGAGAGTTTAGAAGCCGGAATGGCTCGTGAACAAACCTCCCCTATTAGATATCAACAGTCCCACTTTAAAGTGTATTCTTTCACACAATACAAAACTACTAAAATAGAAATGTACAAATGATGTACTACTGTACAGCTGTGTTTCTTAACCTGGAGGTTTCGGGCCCCCAAAAAGGAGACGTGAGATGAATCTAATGGGTCGCGACATCATTACTACGATGGTTTCGAGCTAAATGCTAACATCCACATGCAACTCCTTCCCCTCTGGGCGCCATCTAGTGGTGAAACGAGCATGAAAGGGGAACCTTGACGGCTGACGTGAAGACTAGGAATCACAACGTCGTCGTAGTTTTATTACTCTGGTTTAATCTTTCACAGCAGTGTTAAATATTAATTCTAAACGACCTTTTGCGGCTCATAAAAGAAAACAAACAGAAGCAGGTGTGGCTTTGTGACGTTTACAACTAAAAGACGGCATTGCCTTCATTTAAATAAATATGTATCCAATATTTAACACAAAAGCAAAGATTAGAGAGAAAAACGAATACAAGTTAGTGTATCGGACACTTTATTTACGCTCGCGACCCCTCAGATTGATCTGGTGACCCTTTAGAGGGGCCCGACCCCTATGTTGGGAACCACTGGACTAAAGTAGTTAAAACTTTAAACTGAGTATTTTTACTTTTGATACCTTATGCTGATAATACTTTTACTGAAGTAGGATTTTGAATGAAGGACTTTTACTCGTAATGAAGTATTTGAACATTGTCATAATAGTACTTTTACATAAGTACAGGAGTACTTCTGCTTTGTTCAGGACGACAAAAGTACTTTTTAATTCCTTCTAGTGAACCTGTACACGTGTTATAGCCACAATCACAATCAATCAAATACAAAATGATGTATTAAGTGTCTAAAAAGTAATACTTACACTGGTGCAAAATAGAATAGCAATGTAGTAAGATACATTTAGTAAAATATTTCAACAAAAATTGATAACTAGACAACATGAGAGTAAAAAAAGACTCACGTTGATGTTGTATTTGGTCCTGTAGACGCTGCGGATGGACGTGGTCAGCCCGCACAGGCAGCACTCGTCCATGTCGCTGGCGATGGAGCAGCCCAGACACGGGTAGCAGCACAGGCCGTAGCAGCCTGTGTGTGTGTGGGGGGTAAAATACTTAACCTACAGGTCCCCAGCAAACGTCTTAATCGTGTGTGTGTGTGTGTGTGTGTGTGTGTATGTGTGAGTGGAGGCGGAGGGGAGCGCTCACAGGTTCCACAGTCGTCGCAGAAGTCACACACGCCGGTCTGGAAGTCGGAGGCCGCGAAGGCGCGCGGTTGGTTGGTCACGGCCATGATGGGGATCTGTCGTTAAAAAAGAGTTTGTCGTGACTCCCGTGTTCGTCCCCCGGCTGAGACGACGACACACTGCAGTCTTTATAGCCGATGAATGCAGGTGACTTCTGTGTGGGGACGGGCTTCACCGCCATAAACATCAGCTGCTCCCCATACTTCTCTTTACGCGGCAGGGAACACACAACGTGTGGCGTTTGAGAGGTTTAGATGTCAACTTTAGAGGCAAATGGATCGTCTAAATTAGAAATAAAAGTAGTTTGTTTTTCTCTAAATGAAGATTAAACTCCAACCCACACTTGTATTTATATTAGTAGCATCCTAAATGATATTAATGTTATGTTTTGAATTCTTTGTGCTTCCAAATTCAGGATCAAGTTAGTTAATAATTATTAATTATTTATGAACAGCAGGTCAGCGGATCAAAGGTCGGATAAGAATCAGAATTATTCATTGGCCAAGTACGTTGCACATAGAAGGAATTTGACTCTGATTTATTTCACAGTGCAGCTACTTTTCACCCAGAGACTAATCTTTCAAAGAAATATACCTAACTGTTGAGAATGAAATGTTATTAATAACACATTAAACAATGTTTTGCTGCCTGCATTGCTGAAATCTACAACTTTTTTTCTAAATCCACTTCATTCACATTAACAAAGGCAGTGGTGGAAAGTAACTAAGTACATTTACTCAAGTCCTGAACTTAAATACACTTCTTCAGCACTTGTGTATTCAAATATTATGCCAATTCTTTCTACTCGTCTACATTTCAAAGGTATATATTGTATTTTTTCCAATAGTTGCTGGTTACTTTACCAATAATGAGCATGAACGATAACATGCTTTGTTATATGATAAATTAAACAACTTCATTTATTTAAAATAGTATAAATAAATAGTAGTTTATTTAATGTAGTATTAGATGGTATAATCTATAACAATAAAACCCGGATGGAGCAATTTATCCTCCAGAATGAGTACTTTTCCTTTTCCACTCTGAAGTAAGTCAATAATACTTTTTACAGAGTGGTACTTCTAATACTTAAGTCTAATAAGTCGCACACCTTTTGTGTGTGTGTGTGTGTGTGGGCAGTGTGTTGCACTTATCTCAGGTTATAAACGTGGAGGTTATGGCTCACACACCTTGTCCTAATTCAAACCGTATTACCGCCAATCGGAAATGAAATCACCTTTGAAGGAACAAAGTGCACTTCTCCAAAGGTTAACCATAATTGGGTGATTATAGGAGCCTGTTTTTCTTGTAAAAACCAGTAAAGAAAACACTCCTTAATTCTTTATGGGTTTTAAATCCCCGCGATGCTGCTTTCGGACACACGGCGGCGCTGCTTCCCACGAAAGAGCGCGTCACCTTCTGAGGCTGTGCAGGAGAGCTGGTAATGACAACCTGACTGTAATGATAGAGGCTCCTACATAATGAGCAGCTGGGACTGAAACTCAGGAATAGGCATGATTTTCAATTTCCTACAGACTAAAGATAGACGGGAGGCTAAATTACACCAAAGCACACGGGGCTGCCCTCCACAGCAGACCCTGAAGTAGCAGATCCAGCGATTTAGACGTCAACCTTTTAAACCTGAAATACTGCTATGTTAACACGGATGTATTCTAAAGAACCTGTGAACTCATGGTCTTTGTGTTTGTTTTTCGGGACGCTTCAGGGGTTAAAGTTGAACCTTTCTTCAAAGGTTTAATGTCACAATATGTTCTTTTCTTCTTCTTTTGTTATGCTTTTTCCTTGTTGATATTTGTGGTTGCTCAGAGATCGTGTCCCGCGTGATGTCACCGTCTTCTGTACGGACTTCTAAGTGGATTTGTACTGCGCACATATACTTTTGTACATACTTCCATTTCTACATGTTTACTTTTCAGATTTTACTTCCAAAATATGATGCACTACTAGTTAAAATGAGCACTTTATCAACCAGCTGCAACATTAAAGTACCACCGACAC
>JBAMJR010000037.1:4670000-4842500 GCA_038501785.1 Myoxocephalus aenaeus | reverse complement strand
AGCTCCACATCTGCAGCTCCAAATAACTTATTGACGCCTTTTGTTTTTATACTTTATTGTATTTTTGCAGCATGTCAGGTGGTTTATTTAGAGTTCCCGACTCTCCTCGAGGGGGTTGTGTGTTTGAGGTGCCGGTGTAATAATGCACGCGGGCCGGCTGCCAACTGTCTGGGTCAGAGTGGCCAAGTAAGTAGCGCTGTCTGTGTGGAGGGGCTGCAGCCCGGAGAAACACACACACTCACACACATGCACACGCATGCATGCACGCACGCGCGTCTCCTAAAGCTTGCCATCCGGTGTGCTCGGAGATAACTTTCACCGGGACCGCGCTGACGTTTGTTTATAAGTCGTCTCGTTTGCACGCGCGCAGCTTGCGTCCAAAAAAAACAACAACGAACGTGCACGAAAATGCTCTCACCGTCGACTCGGTTGTTTCGGTTCAATCACGCCGCGCAGACGGTCGTTAAACTGTCAGCTGCATATTGAATTAATAAGTGCACGTGGCGACAAATGTGGCTGAAATCCGAGTTGTTCCCGAGTGAGAGCCGTGAACGCAACACAAACCTGAAGGTTTCACTTTGTGTTGGATGCTCATCCATTCACCTTCATCTGCTGGCTATTGGCTTCAACTCTGCCGGGGTAAGTCATCTCATTGATTGAGAGACAATCGATCGATTAATGGTTTCAGTCCATCTCTCTGGCTCCAAGCTTTATAAGTGTGAAGCTGGTTGGTTTATTTAATTTTTTTTATTGAATATCTGTGTTTTTGGACCGGTGGTCCGATTTTAAAGAAGCAATTTGAAGACGTTTAGGAGATAAAACGATTAATCGTTTAAGAGGCTATCATTTTTAGTGTTTTCATAATTTTTTTCATCTGCCTATATGATTCAACTAATTGTTTGGTTTCTAAAACTCCAGAAAATGGTGAAAAAATGTGCAGATTGAGGAATTTTATCAAAAAATATAAGCGTATTCAATTTAAAATGAAATAAAGCAGCATATCGTCACTTTTTTTGCTGAAAGAAAAGTGACTAAAATGATCAATTAGTTATAAAAAATAAGCAAAATAAGCTTTTCATTGTATAGAATAACTGTCCGTCATCTGTGCACATGACAGTAAAAACATCTTGAATCTTGAAGAATGGTTGCAGATGAATGAATGAATGAATGAATGGACCCCATCGTTTCAGCGGTAATCCCAAAACAGAGCGACGGATCATTGAACCTTTCTCCGATCGGTTTCCTCCACAGGAACGCAGATGGATCGGTCGAGACGAGCTTCCAGTATAGAGCTTCCTGTTCCGGCGTTGCACCTGAGAGCGACTGTGCGTCTGATGGATTAACGGCGTTTCCTGCGAGCTGCTGACATGAACCCAGAGGCCAGTGAGACGCGGAGGCGCTCGCCATCGGGAGGAATCTGAGACCCCTGGATGAGCACGACGAGAGCATTCAAGTGAAGGAGACCAACCATGGACTTGTTATGGCGCTCCTAACCCGTTTGTAGCGCCCTCTACCCTCCACCCCATGTCACACCTCTCCGCCGAATTATGGAGATTTTGTGGAAGACGCTGACTTGGACACTGAGCCTGGTGGTGATGGCGGCTTCTGAATTTCAAAGACTTTCGCACAACTCTCAAGGTATGACGGGGCGACGGCGGACGGGTCGATCTCTTCTGTATTGCAATGCTCATCATCACACTCTCTTCTTCTTCTTCTTCTTCTTCTTCTTCTTCTCCTTCTCCTGTAAAAGAGGAGTTCCTGTCCTACCTGCAGCACTACCAGGTGACTGTCCCGGTGCGGGTGGACGAGAGCGGGGAGTTCCTGAGCTACACTGTGAAGCACCACCGGCCGGGCCGGCGGAGACGCGGCGCGGCGGACCCCGTGGTGGGTCCCCTACCCGCTCTGGACCCGGACCCCCAGCCGCAGACCCGGCTGTTCTACAGACTGTCGGCCTACGGAAAGCACTTTCACCTGAACCTGACACTCAACCCCCACCTGGTGTCCAAACATTTCACAGTGGAGTATTGGGGAAGAGACGGCCTGGAGTGGCGGCACAACATGGTGGATAACTGCCACTACGTCGGATTCCTGCAGAATCAGCAGATTACGACCAGAGTGGCGCTCAGCAACTGCAAGGGCCTGGTGAGCAAAACACTCTGTTTCTCTCTTGACTTTTGCTCTTTGAGCCACAAAACGTCCGCGCCGCTGACCTCAAACAAACACCCCCGATACCAATGCCAGATAACTAATATATAAACCGAGCTTGCGCTGCTCTCATGGCAGCCAATCTTTCAGACGCAGTGCCAAAGGATTAGACCAATTGTAGTTTGCTTAACAGAATCTTGGCTTCCTTCCACTTGGCACGCCGGGTCTCCGCAGGCGGCTCGGAGCGAGGTGACGCTCGTGGAGGAAAACCATCTTGGCCGATCTGTTCGCGGAGAGCGTTTTGAATACCACGCTTTTTTAAAAGCCTCGGCGGCTGAGATCACATTTGATCCTTTTTTGTGATCTGCTAAATAACCGTAGATATTTACTTCCTGAGCAGCACTAACAAGGCGTCTAATTATCCCGTCTGCGCTTTTAGTCTTCGGGCGTCTATCCACAGACTGTGTGACCGTCCAGCTTCTCTTCGCTAATCAAGACATTGGAAGACGTTTTAATAGCTGTTATGCTGCAGAATAAGTCTCAAGAAGGGGGAAAAAGAAATAGGCCCTGCTTCTTATTGGCAAATGTAATCATGTGGAGAAAACGTATTGCCAAATGTGTTGGCGAGACCCAACACAGGGTATCATAAATGTAATTAGCGTTTCTTTTTTCAAACGGCACCAAAAATGGACAAAACTGTGTCTGTGCTTTTTTTTTTTTTTTAATGTAATCAGCTGTTCTGGACGGTTTGAGCTCTCTGACGTCACGCGCTCGTCGAATGGGTTTCTGTGTGCGCCGGCGTGATGTGTGGGTTAATTGTTTGTATTCTAGGGTTTCGTTTCGAAGGACTTCTCTCTCTTTATGCTCCACAGGGAGGCAGAGAACAATGTCTTCATGTAAGTGATTGTTATCACACGGCCACACGTCGGGAGGCTTGCAAGAGACACACAATAAAGAAGAAAAAAAGGTCAAAATTAGAATGCAAGTCAGACTCCTCTGGTTGTATAGAAGTCTATGCTTCATGTGTTAAAGCTGCATTCTCTCTCCTGACCACCAGGGGGAGACTCCTCTAGTTGTATAGAAGTCTATGCTTCATGTGTTAAAGCTGCATTCTCTCTCCTGACCACCAGGGGGAGACTCCTCTGGTTGTATAGCAGTCTTTAGAAACAGACTCTACTTCTCTCTTGATTTATTCCCTCAGTAAACATTGTAAACATGAGTTTATGTCTCAATCTCTAGTTTCAAGTCTTCTTCCAAACAGCGTGATGTTCATTTAGTAAATTATGGTCATTTAGAGTCAAACAGACCATAAAGCAGGGGATGCTTCAGGGCGGGGCTACAAGGTGATTGACAGGTCACTTCCGTTCAACTGTTGACTTTGTATGCCGTTCTAAATTGAAATTCCTGTTTTGTATGAGCGCACAGTTCAACGTAAACTAAACTGCCTTGTGTCAAAAAGCAAGAACTGCACCTTTTTTAATAGAATAAAAAGTATGAAAAAAACCCATTTTGGTTGTAACCTGTGTTTCACTGATTTTTGTTTTTTGTTGCCCCCCCCCCTCCCAACAAGCACGGTGTCATAACAACGGAGGAGGAACAGTATTTGATAGAGCCATTAAAGAACATCTCCTCCATCGCCTCCAGTGAATGGAACCTGGAAGAAGCACAGCAACATGTTATTTATAAAATGTCTGCCATTCCCTCACCACAAGAGCAAAGCCAGGAGCTCAGCTGTGGCATTTCAGGTTGGTTAAACCTCCATCTGGGTTGGACTCTGTGTGGGTAGAGCTGACGTAAAGGAATAACTTTACATAGCACGCTAAGAGGAACTGCTGGTTTGGTTGTAGGCCCAGGTTCTGGCGGACATGACCGGGCCTCTTGTGTGCTGTAGTTGCTCCTGGCCTGGACACCTTTCGACCCGTAAGAGAAAGCTTTCATAAAAAAAAAGGCCCCTCGGTGCGTAAAGGGCTCTTTGCTTCGACTTTTATAGAAGCGCAAATCCTATTTATAGAATCATGTTCAGATTCAAACGGCTCCAACCGCAAAAAACTGCCTCTGCAGAGATATGACGAATTTGGAAAAAAGAGCCAGGTGGATATTTAGGTATTTGGGCCACGGCCTTATAAGAAACAGCAAAAGGCTGTCATCGCCAGGAAGCGCGCATGCCCCAACATGTACCATCTTATAGCCTTTTCCCAGAGCATCTGGGTCATAAAGCAAAAGGCTTTAGCTGCAAGGTTCAAAGGGGTTAGATTCCCTCCGTGCATGCGCCGTACACGAACCAGCTCTCTCTCTCTCCTAAACAGATGACGCATCACGATTCGGGAATTTCGTAATTGGCTCTGTAACCTGTCTTCGTCTCCCCGTCCGTCCACAGACCTCATTAAAAGCAGCGCGCCCTGCCAGTTCAGCACGCCTTCCCCTGTCCGCTCGGCCCCCGCGCCCCAAAACGGCAGCGAGCGGTCGCACGGCGCCCACAGACGGAGGCGCTCCGTCAGCTCCGAGCGCTTCGTGGAGACGCTCGTGGTGGCTGATAAGATGATGGTCGGTTACCACGGACGCAAAGACATCGAGCACTACATCTTGTCCGTGATGAATATTGTAAGTTTGATCCTACTTTTTGGTCCTTTTGATGTCTGCCACAGCATTGGACGTACAGTTTCTCCGTTGTTGCCAGTTTATTTGACGGATATCCAGTGGAGGAATGTAACTAAGTACATTTACTCAAGTACACATTAGAGGTACTTGTACTTTACTTGAGTATTTCCCTTTTATGCCACTTCATACTTCTAATCTCCGAGGTACATATTGTACTTTTTACTGACAGTTTTAGTTTCTTTTACGATGGTAAAACCTTGTGTCTCCAGATGTGTTGATGTTGAATATTTGGGATAAACTGAAGGATGAAGTGTTTCCTTTATGAAAATCCTCCTACTCCTTCAGATAAATAAACTCTTGCTGGAAAAAGCATTTCACAAAGCTGAAAACAGGCTGTTTGTTTTTTTTAGAGATACGAGGTTCTCACAGGACATATTATGATCTTATAGAATATGATGCGTTGATGTAGATTAAACTAGACAACATCACATAAAAGAGTTACAACATGCATACTTTAAGAGTGTGGTGTTAGTACTTTTACTGAAGTAAAGGCTCTGAGTACCACCGTGTGCAGTGATGTGGTTCAGTGCTTTTAAAGGTTGATTTTATTAGATGTTGGTGACATTTGGACACAATTTGTCTGACTTTGTGTCTTTTCTTCTTTTCTGGAGGTCAGGTTGCCAAACTTTACCGTGATGCCAGTCTAGGAAATGTTGTGAACATTATTGTGACCCGGTTGATCGTTCTGACTGAAGATCAGGTAAGAAAGACCCTCTTTCTACCTCAACCTGTGTTTCTCATTCATTTCACTAAATCACCCGTGCAGTATTATCACAGTTGTTATTACCGTGACCCCTTTTAAAAAAAAAAAAAGAAGAAAAATGTCTGTACCTTCACCTGTAGCAAGTGTATAACTGATCCGCTTGCCGTGCGTGAGCTGCAGTATTTTATACGGTTGAAGGGGAGAGACAGACTATTCACCATATGGCCACCACTTCAGATGAAAGATGTGCTCAGACATCTTCCCTCAGGGAGCCTCGATTGAGCATTCTTACATGCACTGTACATGTGTATGTATGTGATGGGAGAAACAGAGGGCTTCCTAGCATCTGTTTTTTTTCTAAAGGGGTCGAGGCGGCTCTTCACGAAGCATCAAACAAGTCTTCATGTATAATGGAGCCGTGCTTTGATCCAAGGAAGGAAGTACTAGTCTATCGGAAAAGGCCGTTGCACTGGTTTTCTATAGTTGAACCTATTACATTAATGGAAGTACTTTAGATGCGTTTTGCAGTCTCTACGACAACTTCCTCAGTTCCTTCTTCTCCTTGTCTTCTGTCCACGTCTCCTGTGTTTTCTAATAATCACGTTCTTTTTTTACTTTTTTGACTCGTATTACTCAAGGGATGTCCTCGAACCAAAGACATTCTGAGTTGACTAACACTCGATTTATCTTATCGAAAACGATACGACACATTATGATAAGAAACGATACGTCACGTCACGATGCGTCACGATACATCACCATACGTCACGATATGACACTACATGGTACGTTACGATACGTCAAAATACGTCACCATACGTTACGATATAACTCGATACATCACAATACACTACGTCACGATACGACACGATATGTTGCATTACGATACGGTATATCAACATACGATAGGACACGATACGACACAATACGTCACAATACGGTACGATACGTCACGATACGATACGACACAATACGATACAGTATATCAACATACGATAGGACACGATACGACACAATACGATACGGTATATCAACATACGATAGGACACGATACGACACGATACGGTACGTCACAATACGTCACCATACATCACGATATAACACAATACATCACGATACAATACAGTGCATCACGCCACGATACGATATGTTCCATCGCGATACGATACGGTACGGTACGTCAAAATACGTCACGATACGACACGATATGATACGACACGATACGATATGTTCCATTACGATACGTTACATCATGATACGGTACGATACGTCACGATACGGTACGTCAGAATACGTCACGATACGACACGATATGATACAATACATCACGATACAATACAGTGCATCACGCCACGATACGATACGATATGTTCCATCGCGATACGGTACGTCAGAATACGTCACGACACGATACGATATGTTCCATTACGATACGGTACGTCATGATACGGTACGATACGTCACGATACGGTACGTCAGAATACGTCACGACACGATACGATACAATACGACACGTTACGATACGACACGATATGATATGTTCCGATACGGTACATCATGATACGGTACGTCAGAATACGTCACAAGACGACACGATACAATGCGACGCGTTACGAATATGAAGCGACACATAAAATATGAAACGACAAAATATAATACGAAATTGAATAAACACGGCACAATAAGATGCAGTACGACACAATATGAAACGATACGAAACGACACATTATGCTACGCTACGTTATCTTATGACGTGACACAATACGATACTACAATGTACTGCCACAATTCTTTTTTGTAATGCAGTATCAAGTTGCACTGTTCGGCATGTGTGTTGTGTTGTCTTTTGCAGCCTAATCTGGAGATTAACCACCATGCTGACAAGTCTCTGGACAGTTTTTGCAAGTGGCAGAAGTCCATCCTCTCTCAGCACAGCGACGGCAACAGCATTCCCGAAAACGGGATGGCTCACCATGACAACGCTGTCCTAATCACCCGGTAAGTGTAGGCTCCCATCACGGACTACAATTTTGCTCACACGGCAGTATAATGATCCAGCATGGATTCATGTACTTCAAAGAGTAAAGAGTTTCAGTTGTTACATTCGCTGTAAGTAGCATTTATCTTCTATTTTTGATCAGATAGGTTGCGGGTTATTTTCTGTGCTGTTAAAAGCTGTCGCGGTTCAGCTTCAGACTGTAGATGTGTGTGTGTGTGTGTGTGTGTAACAGTCGGCCAGCAGCTTCAGTGCTGAAACCTTCCAAATGTCCAGTTCATGTGCACACACTTTACCTGTGAGTGTTAAAGCGGATGGGAATAGACTTCAGTTCTGAAAACTAAATGTGCTGTTATTTTTCAGAAGTACTGTACCTGTCACGCTGCAATTTATATCAAGGGTGTTGCCATAAAACAGCAAACTGCTGTCATTACCTGGAACAGGCTTCATTGTTGCCAGAACTGTTTTGGCCACATTACCTAGCAACTAAAGTATATATATTCCCCCCCACTAGAGAGATGGCGTTCTGTGATTGACATGGGCTAAAGCCAAGCGTTTTGACTCCCTGGGCTATGTACAAAACAGCCTTTCTATCATTAGTGTGCGCTTGCTTGTTGTCTGTCAGTTGATGTTCTCCAGCTCCTTTGGCTCCTCTTTTTATTGGTGGTTTTAGCTTCACTAAGCTACGAAAGGCTGCTTAGTCGAGTCTAGATGCAATAGGTCATGTTTTTTTTATTTTTTATATAGATGATAGATGTGATAGTCTGTTCTCATTGTTGTTGGAAACCAAAACAACTCACGCAACTGGCTTGGCACTCACAAGCTTGCTCACTCACAGATAGACCACAAGGGGGCGCTGCATTTTAAACACGTCAAACTGCGACACCCGCGTGGAAAGTGTCGGTGTCGGATGTATTTTTTTCGGGCAACCTGGAAGTTAGCACCGGTTCCCTCGACATTCGGGGAATGGTTCCCAAGCATTGTAATTGCAAAACTCGCCAATGTGAACCGATGTTACAGTTGTTTAAGAATAAAATAGCATCAGTAAATAAGGGAAAACCCTTTTTCCTCATTGTCTTCAGGTGTCCTAGCGTACAGCTACTATTGCCTGTAGACGGCACACGTCAACACGGCCTCAGTGCAGTCCAGAGGAAAACACATATGATGAAATATTGGTGAATATGGAGTCAATTCAGTACAGCGAGTAAAAACAAGGCGAGAGATGATGAGATAAAAAGCTGTGGGGAGGAGGCAGCTGAGCTCAGAGATGCTAACATTGGAGATAGTATAAATAGCCGATGGTAGACACCAGGAAGCCCTCATTAACCGCCATGTCTGGAGGAGCAGTCAGACATTCCAATGCACCGAAAAAAGGTTCAGTGTGATTTTAAGGTGGTCGATGCAGAATTTAACTCGGAGGACACTTAATTCAATTCATACTTTCGGAGTGTTTTTTTTTCTGTCTTTGGATCGGTGATCGAAATTGAAACGATTGGTCCATAAATCGTGCAAAAAAAATCTGCAGCTTCTCTAATGCGAGAGTTTGCAGCTGTTTGGTGTCATTGGGAACGGGATATCTTTGGGTTTCAGAGCGTCGGTCGGATAAGCTAACACATTTTTCTCCATTTAAAGAACCTAACGATTAATACAATAAATAATCTTTGCATTCATTGATAATAATCATATAATAATAATCAGCCCTTATCCAAGGCATACAAATATGTGATGATTATTTGCTTAATAGTTGTTCATATATATGCATATATATATAAATATCTTTTGACAGCTACATGTATTTACTGAAGTCAAACTTTTGCTTTTCAGTGTATAAAAATGGGAAAATATTGACTTACTATTAATTAAATATATTTTAATTACATGCCAGAGGTTCTCACTTATCTCAGCACTCAACTGGATATAATTACTACTTGACTCATATAATAATATTATCATAAGAACTGAGACGTTCAAGGTCTGTTGTTATAACCAGGCTCACTGGAAGCAGACATCATCCCTGCACTTAGTATCCGTATATTCTACGACAAATACTTCCTCATCGTCATCACTAATCGATGTGGATCTCCTGCGGAGGTGCACTCGTTTAACGCGGCCCACCGTTTTCCTCTTCGTCACCATCGGCGCCCGGAGGCCGCCTAGTTTGGAAACGTTAAAAAAAGGACACTGAGGGGAAGTTAGGGGAAATATATCAAAACAAATAGACGTCCTCAGACAAGGTCAGGATTGTACCTCAGTGGTTTGGAGCTGCACCACTGGGAGGGAGGGAGAAAAGAGGGAGAGGAAGAGGAGTTTATGGGGACAGCGAGGCAGGCGGAGAGGGAAGAATACAATTTGCTGTGCCCTTGGTTTTTAATAGATTAAAAGCTTCATGAATGATTGGATCATTCATTTTAAATGTATGATGTGGCTCAGAGTGTGTGTCCCCTTCCCCCTCCCTGCTTTATTGGATTACCTGTATGTGAGTTACGGGGGTTAACAGCCGGGACACAGCACGAGTGAGGCCTTTCGCTTTATTCTCACTCGCGTCTGAGCTCTGTATTTCCTCCAGGCTAATAAACGCTATGGATGGAGGAGTGAACCAGGTGTTCCTTAGAACCAAAAAGCTGTCACGACTTCATTATGGGCTGTTGTTATGCTAAAGGTTGAGATTAGATCTGGCCAGACTGTGTGATTAAACACGGAAAGAATGGAATGGCAAACAGCCAGTGGAGGAAAGTACAGTACATGTTGAGAGAAAGAAGAAAAAAAGTTAATTTAATTATTTGTGTTCTTTTTTTGTGTGTGCCTGTGCTTAGGTATGACATCTGCACCTACAAGAACAAACCCTGCGGTACCTTAGGTAAGTGGACCGAAGCAGATTAATGCACATTAACATGTGTTTTCTTGCCAAATTGGTAATCTTAGCTGGTGTTGACTCTGTGGTTCTCTGGATTAGGAGTTCATTCTTCTCTTTCCCTCCCCTGGAGAGGTTTCCATTTTCACGTTGGGCCCTTTCGACGTGTCCTCAGACAAACCTTATTTAGCAACCTTTCGCAAGTCTCCTTTTAGAAGAACACCAGACGGCTCCTGTGAGACATAATGAGAAGGATGTTTTCACTTGTGTTATTATAGCTCCCCCGGCGACTCCCCTCCGTCGCGTTAAGGCCACGAACCTGGACGGCCGTGGTCACCGCCTCACGCGGCCTCCGGTTTATAAAAGCCCTCTAAGCCTCTGGTTTGTCCGAGGTGTTTACACTCCCACTGGGGGTTGAGGGAGAAAGGAAAAGGTATGCGTGAGGAAGACTTGAGGGGATAAAGAGGAGAGTAGTGACAGGGGGGAGGAGATGGAGACAAAGAGGAGGAGTTGAAAGGAAAATGGAAGGGGGAAAAGGACAATTATAGGGAGTGTTGGAGTATGCAGGAGGGAGATAGAGTGGGTCATATGCTGGTTGTGATGGTATTGGGTGCTGGGAAAAAGGACGGCAAGCAGTGGCAGAGACCCCCACTCCTCCTCCACTCTCTCCCTCTCCTCTTCACCCCCTCGTTCCCACCTCAACCCTCCCGACCCATCCAGCCCCTCTCTCTCCATCTTATCTCTGCAAAGGCCCCGCAGGCACCACAGTATATCTTGGAGGTAATATTGTGACTTCAGGGGTGGTTTGACAGATTGACCGCATTCGTCACATTCCCCGGTCGCTTTAATTGCACTGGCATCTGCTTGGCTTCCTCGTTGTCTCAACCCCCAACCCCTTCTCCTCCTCCCCCCCCCCCTCCCCTCACTCCCTCTCCCCTCGCCGGGATCACGCTCCCCGGGTCAGATCGCTGGCCTTTGGGGTCGTCGGGTAATCACGGGGCTGGAGATAATGCACAGTCCACCCCGGTGTTGAGAAAACAACTTGCAATGCAGGGTGTGTGTTTGCGCTCACCCTCGACCCACACACACACACACACGCACACACACTTTACTCTCTCTCTCACACACACATTCTTAAACTAATCGCAGAGTAGCCACCCTCTTTCCCTTCCCTCCCTCTCCTACTTCTTTCTTCACCTTCAGGCTGCCTCTTCCCCTGCAGTAATGGTTTCAGTGGCCTCCTGATTTGCGAGTCTATTCTTGTTTAGCCTCTTAGTGAGGAGAACACAAAAGCCATGCCACTTTAAGCAAGGAGGCAGGGAGCGTGTGCAGATTGTCCACTTTATCGAACTGTAAGGAAATCTGAATCCGCGCCGATCGACTCACTCGAGTGCGAACGAAGGTGTTTCGCGTTTATCGACGTCGCTCTTTGACTGCGCGTTGAAAAGATGCGATTCTTTGGTTTGTATCGATTAAAGAGACATCTGCCTCTTTCTCACTAGAAAGCAGCTTTTTGATTGTGCATCTGATTGCGTTTTTTTTTTTTTTATGCACGTTTTCAATTTGTGCTTAAATAATTCTGAAAAGAGGCGAGAAATCTTCGGTGGAAAAGTTGAAAAAACTAAAGTGACACAGAGGCACACACTGCTGCACACGTGCTCGTATCGCTCATGATTCAAAGCTGTAAAGGTATTTATTGTTTATTAGAGTAGTTCATCAGAGAGAAGGAAATTGCATTGTATTTTTACTGATATTTCTATGATTTGTTAAAAATAGAAAAGAAATCAACATGAAATAACAACTGTCCTTACTAAGCCACTTCTGCACCCAAAAAGAAAGAAGACTTGGGGAATAAAGCCACATACGTGAAACACGAGGCACGAGGAGAACGTGACCTGCCTCAAACAAATACACAGATCTCTTATTTCCATCATGTTCTCCACGTGGTTTTCCGTCATTTAAAGTTTGACTAGAGATCTTTTAACTAACTCATCTCGTGTCCACCTCTTTTTCTGCAACAGTTTAATGGTGGTAAACTCTTAAAACTCTCATTACAGCAGTGAATAGAAGTGTGTGTGTATAGATCCGGGATTTTCTTTTTGCAGAATTTCCTCTAAATCTGAGTCTTACAATATAAATAAATATGAATAAACCGGAGCAAAAGGAAACCAAAACTGCCTTCATGGTTATAAACAACAA
Source organism: Myoxocephalus aenaeus (assembly GCA_038501785.1). NCBI lineage: Eukaryota > Metazoa > Chordata > Actinopteri > Perciformes > Cottidae > Myoxocephalus > Myoxocephalus aenaeus. The sequence goes on along the minus strand of JBAMJR010000037.1, from coordinate 4,829,948 downwards.
CGAAATAAGAGAGAAAGAATACATTTTTCTTGAGTCCTCTTCAACCTGATAGCAAAATGTAAATGTTCTTTACTTCACACACATTAATCCCCACCACACACACACGCACACACCTGCTTTGCGTTGTCACATGATCCTCTCTCCAGTCACCTGTAGATGTAATCTGTGAAGAATTGCCTCCTGTCTCCTTATCTGACCTGTCAGGCTTCAGGAAAAAAAGGACCTGCGACACCTGGATTATGGAGAGCTTTCCTCTCCAAACACCCTCACCCCTTTCTCTCTCCCCTCTCCCTCCTCTCTGGTTTTGAACCGAGGAAAGCATCTATACTTTCTGACAGGTTTTGGTGAAGGGGTTCTTATATTCCCTTCCTTGGCTCGCGGTTCAGGCGATCCCTTGTTACATGAATTGAAATGTATAAATCTAACTCTGGTCTAGACATTTTCCAGTCTGGCCGGCGATGCTAAACTCAACTTCCTCCCCCCCCCCCCCTCCCCCCTCCGGTGAACAGAAGATCATATGCATGGAATTTCAGTTTTATGACCATGACTCCTAAGAATGCTTAGTCTTGACCCTGTGCTTGTATGTTTGTCTGGTGCATGTGTGTGTGTGTGCATGTGTGTGTGTGTTTTGTGTCCAGGCTTGGCTTCAGTGGCTGGAATGTGCGAGCCGGAGAGAAGTTGCAGCATCAATGAAGACATCGGCCTCGGTTCTGCTTTCACCATCGCACACGAGATTGGCCACAAGTGAGTTTTTAAAAACTTCCCTTCGTCATTGCACTCTGATGGTCATTGCAGTGGTGGGACCAAGTCAATGGGAGTCGTGCAAGACGAAAAGATTCACTCTCAGATTCTCCCCTCCAGTTCGAAAACACATAAAAAGACTCTTTGCTTTGAATCATAATTTGTCCGATATAGTTTTTCCAAAGAGAACAACAACATTTGGACCAAAACTGGAGTCTAAACTAGTTGTGATGTCACAAATCACACTGAGATTTAAAGGCACGATGAGCGGAAGTTCAAACATCCAAGTTGAAGCTGCAAAGGAGAACTTTCATGTTGTGTTGGTTCTGGCGCCCCCTGTGGACTAAAGTGGTAGTGTCTCAGTGCACCAGGGTCCCTTTTAGAAAACCTCATTTTACAGCAGCAGGGTCTGATAGTCTGATCCTCTCAGTCCTGGTTCTGGTTCTCCCGTTGCCTCCCTTCCCTCCAGCGGGTCCAGCAACACGTCCTGGGTCTCTAGCAGCGTGGTGTCGGCTCCCAGAGAGGAGGAAGAGGAGGAGGAGGAGGAAGAGGAGGAGGAGACGCTGCTGCTGCTGCCGGGAGCTGAGCGCTCCTCCTCCCTCCGGAGCTCCGACTGCAGGTCCAAGGCTGCAGGTGAAGCCGGATCTGGGGTCTGGGTCTGTTCACGGTGGACTGGTCTCTGCTGGAGTCTGAGCTGAAGGAGAGACCCTCTTCTCTCTGATGTCTGTTTACGGGTCACACGGGGTGAAAAGCCAGCCGTCATTGAGATGAGGGAGTCTCTCCTGGAGGACGTTTGTTGTGTTTCACTTAGTTGTGAATGTGATAAAAAAGGATTTAAGATGACCTGCAGCAAAAGAAGGAATTCGATATGCAACAACCGTGCGCTCTTTAATATTTGCTCTTAAACAAACATTACTTGAGTTCTGAGTTCACCAGACCTGCCTGCACCCCCACCCTTGAACTGTATCTCCACATATGTCCTCATGCAAATGTCAGTGTCCACATACCTCTGGCTCTTTCTTCCTGAATATAAAGCAAAATAATGATGATGTATTAGTCTACGTATCCCTCTCGAGAGAGTTCAGCAAGATGGCGATTTCCTTTTATTATGTCTCGTGTCTGCTTCTGTTGTGGGGCAGTTGTAAAAATAGTCTCTGCTGCTTCTAGAGGATGTATAAAAAAAACACACACTGCAGCGGGATTTCAAGCGGGCTGATTTATTTCCAGAGTAGGGTAAAATGTCATAAACGCCAGCCTTAGAAAAACAGGTCCAGGCTGTGAGATGTGGTCGGGGTTGTTATATACATTAGACCTGATTTGTGCTCCCGGACTGTAAGGGAAAGTAAGCTTTGACATCCTGCTGTAACGGGAGATCCCCCCCCCCCCCCCCAAATGATATCCAGACAGATAAGGTTTGAATTGTTAAAATGATTTATTTTCAGCTCTCAGTGCAAAAAGCTTTCATAACAGACCACAAGGTCGGGAGCTGTTTGGGTTTTGGGACGACCCTCCCACTCGGCCTGCTCAGACCTGCAGCCGCTGATTGACAGGCAGGCATCAAGAGTGGTGATTAGAACGTTTTTTCCGTTCCTGCTGAGCTCCAGACAGGGTTTGACCCTTGACTTCTGGCTCCCCTCCACCTCCACACAGCTGTTTCAGAGCCGCAGAGCTCTTGTCTTTTACAGCCGGGGGCCACTGAGGGCCACGTCCTCCGGACAGTCCGCCGTCGTCCCCCGTCTGCAGCTAACCGCCAAAGGGAGGGTCGCTTTCAGACTGATGATCCTCGTAAGCCGGCTCAACTTTTTATTTTGTGCGTTTCTCAGTTTCGGGATGAACCACGATGGCATCGGGAATTCCTGCGGCACCAAAGGCCACGAGACGGCCAAGCTGATGGCCGCCCACATAACAGCCAACACCAACCCGTTCTCCTGGTCCGCCTGCAGCAAGGACTACATCACCAGCTTCCTCGAGTAAGTGGATGCTGGTTACTCATCTGTGGGACAGTCTGAGTGTGTTTGGGTTCGTCTGCACGAGTGTATATGTGTGTGTGTGTGTGTGTGTGTGTGTGTGTGTGCAGTATGAAAAAAGAAAAAGGTGCACGCCTGTTTTCCAGCTCGCTTGCAGCCGCCTCTCTTTACAACCGGCCGGCCCTTTGCGGTGACCCGCTAGGCTGTCTTGTATGCGAGTCCTTCCCCACTTATTCACATCCATTTCATCACCGAGCCTCGTGCCAGACCTCCTTGTGGCCGCGGATGATAGCCGGGTGCCTTCCACCCTACCGTCCTCGCACCACAAGGCGGGTGATGTTAGAGCTCGTGTGGTGACGCGTAGGCCAGCTGCCTTCAACCGCCGTCTCGCGGATAGGTCGCAGAAGAGGAGAGCTTTTAAGTGCGCGAATAAAACGAGGAGCAAAGCGGTGACGTTTGGCCAAAATGAGGGATCGCCGGCCGAGTAATGCCAGACTGGCATGGTAAAACATAAATAAAATCACACATCAAACCTACGCAGGTTTAGGGAAGGCCAGACAAAACATCTGGAGCCGGCCTTCAGAGTCTGGCAGTGAACGGACACCTGTGATCGAGCTGAAGCTGCCTTTAGAGTCGACTAGATTTAAAGTTTAGAGGGTATTTACATTTTGTTTCATATTTATTCTCATTGTTATCTACCCAGGATCTTCCTCGATGGCAGTGGTAGAGTTTGATTCTTTGCTTTAGGATTCACACTAATGAGGACAATCCATTATTTCCAGGACAATATTCCTGAATCTGAGGAGACACTTCAAACTTTGTCGGACAAAGGAGGGAAAAAAAAGCTGATGCCCTCAGTTTTATTCCATAAATTTGTCTTCCTCGCCAAAACCTAGTGCTTATGTTACCCACAATGCAACTCTACCGGAACAGTTTAGTTGGAGATTTTAGTTTATTATGCTAGTGGCAGCTAATAGCGATGAGCAGCGGGCCACAGAGATCTGGTAACCACACTTCTTTCTCATTCCACACCGAGACACAAAAGGTGTAATACTACTTTTCTTTCTTAATGTATGCAGTAGTAAACAGACTCTTTGAGGTGCCCTTTAAACCTGGTCTCAAACTAAGTCTGTGATAGATTTCACTTTGGGGGCCTGATGGCTCGTAGCCTGACATTTCTCCACAGACTGAGCTCTGGGCGTGCTGCGCTTCTTTTGGGGGAAGCGGATTCATTGTGTAGGAATAACAATCAGAAAGCGGTCGGGATTGTTCCCGCAGACGAGAAACATGCCGCCATTCTTCTTCTAACCATCGCAGAATGAGGTCAAGGATTCCTCGTCTTTGTAACAGTTGAAGGAACGACACGGTCCTCTCACTATTTATGCTCAATGTCAGAGTCGGCCCGAAAATGAGCTTGAAAATTGCTTGTTTGCACCGCGTTGGTAGGCTGGCTGTAAGTACTGCAAAGAGCCACATGGACACGCTTAACAATAGAAACAGAAAGAAAAACATGCCGGATGCAGCTCTGATCTGTTATAGCGGCTCTCGTCAGTATTTATAAATTACCAAGAGATTAAATGACGATGTACAGTTCGTTGCATTTCTAATCTTATTGTTTCGCTTTTGCAACTTAAGTTTTTTGGTTGACTCTCACCGCTCTCATCGGCCAGCTGTTAAAAGCAACAACAAAAACGTCTGATAAATCAACTTCCTGTCCAGCGAACAGCAGACAAACCCAGTTAGCAAGTAGCTGGTGAAGCATTTAGCAGCAGGTTGGTGGTGGAGACCAAAACCAGAGCGAAAAGGGAATAATGGTGGCCAGACACACAACTTTGAATGAATGATAACTTTGCTGTTGATCTGTTGGATTTCTGAATAGGCATATGTTTGCAAATATGTTTTTCTTATCAACTTTACAAGGTGATAATATGTCAGTTGGCAGTTTATAGCCTCCAAGTGACCAAACAACCAAACTTCTACAAGACAGAAGAAGAACAGGATCTCGTCTTCATTAGTTCTACTTGAATGAAAGTTATCTGCCACAGCGCCATTGGTTCCCTGATTGCACTGGACATGGAGAAAGCAAACATGGGAGTTTGTTGTATTTTCTAGACTGTTGTTGCACACGGGGTGAGAGTTCAGGGTCAGCATCACCTTTTAACTCATTCCTATTTTAGTTTATTTTAGTTTTTCTCAAGGGTTCCTCAATGCAACAGACTTGAATCCGGCTCTTTAAGTATAGCTCATATAGTCTCAATATGCATGTTTGTGCAGCATCATGTGCATCCATCTGTGTCTGCCAGTCTGTGTTTGAGAGCGGTGGAAAAGCACACAGGAAGAACACACTCAACGTTGTATCTTGTATTGCTCTCTGTTCAATGGAGCCAATGCATTGCAGCCTGCCAGAAGGCGATTGCCAATATCTCCGTTTGTAGCCGCTTCTCGCACTTCACTTAAAAACCTGCTCGCAAATCCTGCTGCACAGCCTTGTGGGGAAGTATTGGTCGGATGCGCTGCAGCGCGTCTGTTTGTGTATTCACGTTAAGTCAGCGAGGCCCTCCAAGAACAGACGATAATAGCCGCCGTGGTTGTCGGATGATGTTTCCGGCTGAAAGCCGTTGGAGGAGCGTTCGTGAACAGCACTTGTGACAGAGATGACAGTGTTGTGTGCCAGCTTCCAACCCGGGACACAAAGAGCCGCTTCTCTGCTGCTCCGCCGGGTTTCCTGTCCGGTTCTGGCTCGAGTGTCTGAGGATGACCAGAGCTGTGCTCCGACAAACAAAGAGACAAAGCTGTGTTGCTTGTTTTATAAGCAGCATCAACTAATGCTCAGCCTATAAATCCCCCCTATTGGCGTCGAGACGGTTTCTTGCGTTTTGTTGTTTTCATTTAGATTTTATTGCATTTTAGCTTTTATGTTTCTTACAAAAGGTTTTCTGTCAGTAAACTCCAATTATCCTTCCTTTTCTCTCCCTCAATCACAGTTTTGGATATGACACAAGCTTCTTCTAGCCAAGTAAACAACTTTGGCTGTGGTGTTGGCCTAGATTCACCGTCTTGCTCCAGCAATATGTGGCGCTTTGTTTGGGATTTTTTAGCAATGGTTTATGAATGCACTCACAGTTCAGTCATAGTTTACGCTCCCAGGTCTGCAAGCCAGTTTGTTGTTGTAAATGTTTAAAGGCAGGCTGTTTGGTAATATTAAACTCTCAGGGGCCACATATAATCTATTAAAGATGATATTAGCTCTTATGTGACTCATGGTAATTGTTAGGTTAGTCTGATTTCCTCATGCCGCTGCCTGGTTGGATACAGTCGGCACGGTTAATATCGACATGAACCACTGGTGAGTTTGCTGATGTTCTTGCCTATTAGAGGATATTTCCCCTCAGCATGATGAATTTGGCAGAATCCACCGGACAGGAAGCATTTGCGACGATGTCAAATAATAACCGCTATGTTTAAACTTTGACTATTTTGTCTCTCTCCAAACCAATAAATAGAGGGGTTTGCACTCAGTGCACAGGGAGTCTGAGGACCTCAGAGACCTGTGTGTGTGTGTGTGTGTGTGTGTGTGTGTGTGTGTGTGTGTGTGTGTGTGTCTGTGTGTGTCTGTGCGTGTCTGTGTGTGATGAGAGCGTCCTCCGAGGAAGAGCCAAGAAATACGATTATTGCGTTCAGTAACTGAGAACGGGATGAAGAAAGGGAGAAGCGGACAAGACTCTGGAACATTTAAATGCTTAAAATGCATTTTTTAATTTGCTACTCTCATGAAAACAAACCGCATGTATTAGATGTCTTGAAAACAATACTTTAAAAAGGGACATATCATGGTTTTATCATGACATATAAACATTGCAGGCGCATTAGAATATACAACCCACGGCTGCAGAGCTACCTTTGCAAAGGTGCACCATATTTTTTTCTCGCCAGCCAATCACAGCAGACTGAGCTTTTCCTGGAGGGGGGCTCTTAAAGAGACAGGATTTGGTTTCAGAAGGATTTTGAATACAGGTATATTTAGATAGACAGGATGAGATAAAAAAAAAAGTTCTTTTGAACATTTAAGCATGCAAATATGTTCTAGTAGAAATACAAAATATAAATATAAACCTGAAAATGAGCATGATATGTCTCTTTAAAGCAGCATTTATACTTGGGCTAACTGGCTGCTAGCTGTAGCTTCATATTCAACACGAGAGTGGCATCAACCTTAATTAATTAAATGGTTTATTTGATAAGGACATTAATAAAAACATTTCAGTAAATGCGCCAGAGTTAGCCAAGAGGCTATTTTTCATCTGTAGTCCCGAGAGGCAGATGTTAAAAAAACAAGAACCGTCTCATCTAACTGTCGGCAAGAAAGTGTACAAGCATATCTCCCAAAATGCAATACTGCTCCTTTTTGATAGTACAATCTTATTTTGGTAAAATTTGTAAAAGGCATAGCTGGTGCAACAGGGCAGCAGAAAAGATTGGAAGTTTGTCTGTGGCGCTCAGAGCAATTAAAAGTTATATTTTATACCCAGTTCCTCTGAATAATCAACAGATCACATTATCAACCACTTCTAGGGACCGATCGATAGATTTAAGTTCCAGTCACTTTAGCAAGAAACCACATTTCTTTCCATGAACCCTGGAAACTGCAGAAGAACAACCTTGAGTCAAAGTAGTACCAGAGCTCCTGGGAACTTTTTTAACGTAAAGGTTCACATATATCTGCTTGGCTAAACCCCACTAGAGGTAAATAAGACGATATATGTTGGGTGATGAATGTTTAATTCAGTCTTCTTCTCTGCTGCATTCTGGGCCCGAGTTGCAGTTAGACATAAAGCCTGGCTTTGAGTTGTTATTGTCACCGGGCCCACTTTTCCTTTCGAGGGATGGCAGGCATTCCCCTGCATGTTGCAGCTGCCACATCTGGAAAGAACACAGTGTTATAGTAAATACTCGTAGTGGTATTTTGCCTTGAGAGAGTCCTCTGACTGAAATGCATCTCTGTTTGTTTATTGGCACTCGTCTTTGGTATGATCTTAGTGCCATGCGCGTTGGCAAAAGAAAGAAAGAAGAAATAATAATACTGCATTTTTATTTAGTTTCAGCGTCTCAAACCCAGAATGAAAGAATCTGCTTCTCGGCTGAAGTATTTTATTTTTATTTTAAAGCCACTAGAATACAAAACAACTGTCTGTCTGTGTGTGTGTGTGCGTGTCTGTGTGTGTTTGTGAGTTCTTTGAGAGTGCACATATTTCTATCTGACAAAACAGACTAAACATAATCCGAGGCCTGGACATATGACCCATAGCCCTCTCCAGATTGTTCTCTTCCTTTCCTCTGTTATTTTACTGGTGGATGTGAATATAAGCAGCCGTGTCATCAGACAGCGCTCCCCTTTGCCTCTGGTGAGATGTTCAACCCTCCCTTTGATGAGGAGGTGTTGATGTGTGATATCAACATTAACTACATGTCATTTGAGATGTCTGACAGGCTTGCCGGTAAATGAAACGAGTCAAAACAACACCAGTCGAGGACTTTAATCTCGGCATTTTCCAACTGTTCCATCAGCCGAGTGTAGAACGTTTCTTTGTGTAAGAAACAATCCTATTGTAGGTTTGTGTTTTTGACAGCTCAGGTCGGGGGACGTGTCTGGACAATGAACCTATGAAACGAGACTTCCTGTACCCAACAGTGGCCCCGGGGCAGGTGTACGATGCAGACGAGCAGTGTCGCTTCCAGTATGGAACCTCCTCACGCCAGTGCAAGTATGGGGTAAGAAACCAGCATCTTTCATCTTCTCGCTGACCCACAGGGGACCGCTGTTTAAATGTTTCAGCCGTTCGCTCTCACAGTAGCGCTGCACACACAGGACCGGGACGTGGAAAGGATGTAAACAAAGTGTTAGAAAGATATTATTCCCACTGATCATAATCATCTGATTCACATTTGTTCTTCTTCTTCTTCAGTATCAAAAGTAACCGCAGTGATAAAGCACCATCATCCTCAGTAAACTCAGCAGCTTTTATTAGATTGGTTGTGAACCGCAGGACGAAGCTCGATTTCACCTCATGATCCGATTTTAAAGCAATATTCAACATCAATATTCAACATCAATAGCCCGTACACCGCTTTCGTTGTTTGTTAGTCACTGTACATACTTATATACACTTCATATACTTTGCATTTTTGCACTTTCTTTATTGTTTCATTTCCTAAATTAATACGCTGTGCTAATCTGTTGACTATTTTGAGTTTTGTTGTGTATATTGAGTATTTTCATTCCTGATATTTGTTCTATGTAACCTCGCTTGCTACTGTGACAAACACAGTTCCCCTTGGGGGTGATTAAAGTATACATCTATCTATCTAAAGCGTAACTTCGACGATGGTTTTGAAGTTAGGAGCCGCCTCTGACTTCCTCCCATTGTGGGCACAACCTCCTTAAAAACAATACAATATGCTATTACAGTCACTTTTCTTTCAAAAGCGCTCTAATTTCTTTATCATAAGCCGTTTTCCCCGTTCTTGTTACTTTGAAATACTCAAAGTACATGACGCACAGATCCGAAGGTAACTGAATACACAAGCTCCATTTTCATTTCTGCTAAAGCTCTGTTTGCCACTTTTAATAAGAGGTGTTGACGGCATGTTCAGTCAGTTTTCTTCAAGTTAATATTTCCTTGTTGTAGATTAAAGGTGGGTAAACACGCGAGGAAGATAATTGTTTTATTCTCCCCTTTTTTTAATCTATAAACATCCCAGACGAAGAGATGAAGGATTGAAGTCAACACCTCACATCTTTTAAGTCTGTAATGATAATGACTCACCTACCCGAGTAATGAGAAAACCTCAGTGCATGAAGTGACACGCGCAGTGAAAGACGAGGAACAACCGCGCGGTTGAAAGGATCCTCAAAGATTTAATGAACAATAACGCGATATTGTTTTGCATTACGTAAATAATGGAGGAAAGAGATTAGCTGAGATCACAGAGTTATTTCATTTCATTGAAAGACAGCAGATTATAACAGGCCCCCAGAATCAAGCCCTGTTATTTTGGCTCCTAAGCTCATAATTGTGGTTTTAGGTCGGCATGAAAGACACACATTTATGAGCAGATTGGATTCCAGCACGGATTCAACGGAGATGGATTGGAGTTTTTTTTATTTTTTTGGGTCTGACAAACCGATCTGTTGCATGCAGCCATCTGGGAAAGAGATGCCCTTTGCGACGGCTTACAGGACAGACGTGACCGCAGAAATGGATAAAAGGTCTAATGGGTGGAAGAGTCTGGTTTCTGCTGAACCTTTTCCACATTTTGATTTGATTGAACGTTTGTTGTATTTTCTTATCGGGTTTTTGCGCGGCGAAAGAAAACAGCGGCGGGAAACGAGGGGGACGTTTAGCCACAGCGCATTAAAGTTTATCTCTAATATTACAATAAATGATGACAGATTGCCGTTTTGATAGTTTATGGTTAAACAAGTTGGGCTTCGACTGTAAGATAACAAGATGTTGTGATTTTCAACCACAGAAAACACCACAAATCTGCACAACGTTCATTAATCTTCAGGATGGGACTGGATTTACCACCACACGTACGTGTGCTGTTCAACTGGGTTAAACTGGGAACAGCAATGTAGAGCAGCGGTTCCCAACCTGGGGGTCCAGACCCTGCCAAAAGGTCACGAGGTGATCAGGAAGTTCTGCTGCACAAAATGAGTTATTTTTCCCACCTTTTCTCAAATGTTTGTGTAATACTGGATAGTTAAATACAGAAGGGAGCGTGTGGTCGGTGTCTGCATCTGCCTGGATTTTCCTCTGTTGCTGTGTTCACGTTGTTTCTGGGTGTCAACCTCAATAAAAACGTAGCGACCAGGTGGGAAGATCGTAAGCTTGCGTCCATCTGGAAGCTACAAAAATGGCGGACACGGCGCCGAAAAACCATTACCCTCGTTGACCCGGGGGGAGGGGCCAATTCTGTCGTCGTTTTGTTATCCAATGAACATAAATTACCATATTTGGAATGCGGAGGATTGACGTAGAGAGATCGACCTGTCAATCACCTTGTAGCCCCGCCCTAAAGCATTTACCCTGCTTTATGGCCTGTTTGACTCTAAATGACCATCATCAACTAAATGAACATCATGCTGTATTGAAGAAGGCTTGAAACTAGAGATTGAGACATGAACTCATGTTTACAATGTTTACTGAGGGAATACATCAAGAGAAGTAGAGTCATTTTCTCATAGACTTCTATATTCTTGAGCATCATTCCCAGGGAAAATCACAAGCGCTTTCTGGGGAAATAAGATCCCAAAACATACCTGCAGGTACCGCATTTGTAACTTTAATGATGATTATGGTGCGTTTGAGGCTCTGATTGGATCAAATCAAACGATAATAAATTGCTGTCTAACTTCTCACGATTTCAAACCAAAGTGTATGTTGCTTTGTAACAAGGAGTCGTGACCAAAAGAGGTCGTGAACCCTCTGACAGCAGAGCAATACAACAGCGATATTTCACCGCGTACGGCCGTTCAACTGAACTCAAAACGTTGAAAGAACCGCAGGGGGTCCCCACACACTTATCCCAGCGTGAGAGTGTCAGAGGTGTGAAGAGTAACACGGATGTCGAGAGAGGGAAGTTAAGTGTGATTTATAGCAATAATTTGGTTCACATTTTGAGCTGAAAGGTATGAAAAACAAACAACCTTTGATGGCAGCATTAGCGAGGCCCTCTACCGCTGCCCTTTTAAAAAAAAAAAACGCTTTTATCGTCTGCTTGTTCTGTCGTTGCATAAATCCATCAGGCCCACATGCATGTTCGTTAAAGGCCGGGCCGCTGACCTTTTCAGTGAATGGAGCTTATTGGAAGCAGCTGGCCGAGTGGAGGCGCTGCGACCAGAGTGCCGGTTTGCCCGCTTTATTTAATCTGGACGGGCTCAGCGAGTCGCGCGGCCGCTGCATATTCACTGACCCCCGGGGGTCAGAATCAACGCTCCGGATCGTAACTCTTTTTCATGGGCCTGCTCTTCTGCCGTACACGATTGTCCTGTAAAAAGCCTTTGAAGTGGAGACCCAGCTCGGTTTAACGGGAAATCTAATGCGATGTTGTGCAGAGCTGTCCTCGTAACGTGTGTTCACTTTATGGTTTTATTTATTTGGGGGCAACTTAGTGCTGTCTACTCGCTATCTGCCTCACTCCCTTCCTTTAGCAATCTAAACTCATTCTCCTCAGTGAGTGAGTAGGAGAAGACGACGGAGATGTTTGTTCAGACCACTCAGTAATACTAAAAATATTTGTTAGGCCCACAAGTCGTCTTTATCTGGGACTTGGGAGGCCTGTTGCTCACTCTTTTATTTCCCCGAAGAAGCAGAAATTGGATTTCTTGAACTGATGTCACGGTCCCGTGTGGTCCTGAGGTGAACGTGAGCAAGCGTTAGTCATGCTGTTGATCCAGCTGACTCTCCATTCCTCATAAGAGAACATTACCGGTGACCCTCGGCGTGTTGCTCAAGATGCACCGTGATCCGAAGCACATGGGCTCTGAAAGTTTCTCAGTGTCGTCTCATCGACTATCGTGCAGATTTCTAGATGAATGTCGATGTGTTTTTGGAGATGAAAAACACCAAATGCTACCGGTGAATACTCCTGTCTGAGTTGACTTATTCTGACCAACTTGCTTTTGCCTTCTTTCCTAGGAAGTGTGTAGAGAGCTCTGGTGCCTTAGCAAAAGCAACCGCTGTGTAACCAACAGTATCCCTGCTGCAGAGGGGACCCTGTGCCAGACCGGCAGCATTGAGAAAGGGGTAAGTCATCCGGTGTTTCTCGTGCGTTTAAAGATTCACAGTGTGGTTTTACGATATCCCTCAATTAATGAATACATATGAATATTTACATTTTTAAGTGATTTAAAACATTTTTATTGGCATGTAATATGAGATATTAATACACAGTTTTAGTTTGGCGCTCATGATGCGTTCAAGGACCGTTGGATAGTTGAAGATCTAATTATATAAAGATCTAACTGTGTGAAACGGTGTATTTTTGCCGATTTTTGTTTTTTAAGAAAACTTTGCTTTTCAATCCCGCCGGCGGGCTTTGGGGTTCAGAGACGACACCGTTATTGAACCGGTAAAAAAAAAAATAGTATCGGACAGCTCTGTTTAAAAAAAAAAAAAGCTTCTCTGTGTGCAGAAATTAGCCTCAGTGGCTAATGGTATAGCTCACTGCCTCCACTTGCATCTGTTGCTCTCTGGAAGGGGTACCGTTCCCCGAGTGTGCGCTCATGCAATGACACACACACACACACACACACACACACACACACACACACACACACACACACACACACACACACACACACACACACACACACACTCTGACAGACACGCAGGCCAGGCTTTAGGTCATCAGCCCTCTGTTGATGCCAGCCAGGTTAGGGGAGACAGTTTTAACACGGATTACGGCAGCCATTGTCACCGGATGGTCCGAGGTCTAAAAGGGAAGAATAGCAGAGTGTCACGAGCTGTCACCCGTGATTACCATTAGCTCAGTGGAGCCTTTGAGGGCCGGGGCCCACGGACTGGGTCCTGGACAACACAGGGGGCCCCAGGTTGAGCCCGGGGGGCTTTGGAGCAGCTTTAGGAGAGCCAGTGGCATACCCTGTCTGCCGGCTTCAAAGGAATATGAATGTCAGCCATTTCTCACCCAGCGTGTAATGGAGAGAGGCCCTTCCAACAGGAGCAGGGAGAGAGGGAGAGACTGGGGGAGAGGGCGGAGGGAGAGAGAGAGAGAAACTGATCAACAGAGAGGAGTTTGACTGCGTTCACTCATTTGGGGGCCCTCGTGTGTCTCTACCAGTTTCTCCCTCCTCCCCAATGCTAATCTTGTTTGGACAGCGTCTCAGGACGAGCAACGAGGAGAAGGAGGAGGAGGAGGAGGAGGAGGAGGAGGAAGAGGACAGTGGCCCTCACCTTGACCCGGCCCACTCTTTTTAACCCACTGACACAGTTGGAGAGACGAAGGGACACGACTCCGTTGGCCCCTCTCCTCTGGAGCCGCGGGCAGCTTAGCGCGAGGCTTAAGACACTCCTGGGACACGGCACGGCGCTTTCCATCCCTCGGAAAAAAAACCTCCTCACGCTACTCTGGAAGCATTAGGCGACAAGCGGAAACATGCAGAAGCTGCTCTGCTAATTAAGCTCAGATAAAATAATGGTTCAAGTTAAGAATGAGTTCAAGATCATTATAAGAACGCATTTTGTTGGACAAAGAAAATGCACAAATTAAAGGGACATGTACACTTTTTGCGTTCTGTCACTTTATTGACATTAACGTCTCTCTTCCATGTAAACTAACACCATTATATTCTGTCTGCACGCTGTCTATGAACTTAGAATCTCAAATCTATGAGCATTAAGCATCTTGGCCACGTAAACATGTGAAACTGTGAGGATAACAATTCAGCTCCTTCCAACATTCAAGTCGTATTTAGAGCTGGGAAACAGGGATGTGGTTAGCTTAGCTTAGCATAAAGACTGGAAGCAGATGGAAGCAGCTAGCCTGGCTCTAAAAAAAATACTCCCACCAACTCTGAAGCGATCTTCTCTACAGGATGCATCTCGTCTGTTTAGTCCGACAAACTACAACCAGTCCATGTGTGCTGGTCTCAAAACTGGCAACCTCACGTTGATGACAAGAGTTTGGAATTATTTGCACCATCCCTGCTGTTGGTTAAAGAAATAGTTACGCCATGCATTTAAACCCCTGAGTGTATTGAATTGAGTTTGTTTAATTGCTTATGAATCCAACGTTTAATCCGTCAGCGGAAGAGTACGATATTTATTTTGCCTCGCTGTAATGAGACAGACGTGAAGTTAATAATAAATCTTCTCGTAGCTCTCTGGAGAAAAACAAGCAAAGAAGCACAAATCCCCCCAAATGTTCGACTCTACGCCTAAACTGAGTCACCGAGTGAACCTGTGATGACAGGAGAGGAGAAATAACAGGTCTAATGTGGAAATTAAATTAGAGGGCGACTTATAGTGTGGTCATGTTTAGACTGATGTTTTATACAATAAGACATTTGTGTTTCTCTTTAAAAACGTAGACTCTACATTTCAGATGCACGTGAATTCATTGAGTCTCTAAAACAGAGTCTCTGTGTTTTTTTGTTGTGTTCCCGCTCAGTGGTGCTACCAGGGCGACTGCGTGGCGTTCGGTACGTGGCCCCAGAGCGAGGACGGCGGCTGGGGCCCCTGGTCCTCGTGGGGGTCGTGCAGCAGGACCTGCGGGGGCGGTGTGTCCTCCTCCATGAGGCACTGTGACAGCCCAGCGTAAGTAGGCAAAGTAAGCCACAGCAAGCTGAACACACACATCCAGGTCCTGCCTCAAGGTGTGTGTGTGAGTGTGTGTGTTATGTGTGTGTGTGTATGTTACACCTGAGTGGGAGTAGAGGTAATACATCTGAGGCAAATATTCCTCCTTTTCAAGGGGAAAAAAACACCTTTCGTTAAAGCTTAAGATGACTTTTTCTTAGAAACATTATAATTTTTTGGGCTATTTTTTGTCTTTGTCCACTGCTACAGGCTGTAACGCAGCATTTTAAGACGAGACACCCCTGGCAGGTTTTAACATGTCTTCTTTCTGAGGAGTGGAAAGACTACTATTTCACTACTTAAATTCACCCATTCCATAATGCTTCATTTGCATATTTAACCATACAATTTCAGAAAACTTGTAATACAAATAATAACTGTCTTAAAGTCAGTAATCAACTGGGGAAGTTTCATGGTGATATCTATCAGTTACTATTTTAACCCCTTAAGCATCTCTTTAAAGGCCGTTTTCTCTGAATGAGTTTTTTTCTCAGACTCTGATCCAGAAATCTCCACTTCAGCAGCTCTCACATCCACAAAACTTTCCACTTTCATTCCTCTCTATATTCTGAAGGTTTCTACTGAGGGGTTTGTTCAGATATGATTCATATAGCCTGATTTATACAACAATGTATCGCTAAAAACATGGAGAAACTAGATTTTATAAAGGCTGTTGATGGTTATTTTATGATTCACGGTCGTACAATCGAAACAGACATAATTCAGTCGGCGTCGTCCTGGCCGTCTTCTCATGCGACCACGAGCACAAGACGTGAAGATGCCCCAATTCCGTTGTCCAGTTTCCTTTTTTGAAGTTTCCTCTCGTGCGTCCAATCATCGTCCGGCGCGTCGAGAAGCCGTTTGGGGATCTTCACCCTGCTGCCGTCATTGCGCTCCTTCATTTCTTTTTTTTGGGCCTCGGCGTAACGTGGAACACCTGTGTGAGGCGATCGCCGGTCTCACTCGGTCGAGGAAGAGGAGGCGGACGAAAGACGAAGGACGAAGGACGAACCCTTCCACAGACGAGTCGGCGAGGGCGGAACGAGGTCACCGGCTCGCACGAAGGCAGACGACACACAAACACACTCTGTCTTCTGGGTTTGAGGCTTCACCAGAAAATGTTCTCTCTGACTAAGACGTTTTTGTTGTTGCGTGGTTTGTTTGTTCTTTACGACATTGTGTGATTTACGGTGCTTGATGTGAAGTGTGTTCTCTCTCTCTCTCTCAATTCCCCACTCATGTAATTCTGCTGTGTGTCGCAGCCCGTCTGGAGGAGGGAAGTACTGCCTCGGAGAGAGGAAGCGTTACAGATCTTGTAACACCGACGTGAGTTCTCTTCCCCGTTTCCCTCCTTGTCTGCTTGGTGTTTAGAGTATAAACAAAGTATACACGGGAGCTGGGGACTAAACCAGAGCTCCTGCTGGGGGCTCTGCTTTGTAGAGAGACGGTTCAGAACCCACTGCGTGTTATCTCACAGGCTTTATAAGGAGTCGCTTCACAGTTCAATGTATTGTTTGTGACATTTCACAGAAAGAGTTTCCGAGCACATTTCACGAAAAAAGGGTCTGGAGCAAAGCTTTAAACAAATATTTAACATGGCTGCAAGTTGAGATCTCTGTTCAACTATTTCTAGGTATTATTCTTATTATTATTATAATTTTTTTTTTTTTTTTCACGAGGTGAAAATTGAAATAGTTCGGGCCCTGGTGGACGTTTAACTGCAACTCTTAAAAAATAACAGCCGAGAGCGAGCAGCCGAGTGTTTTCTTTGGAAAACAAACCGCTATTTCATCACACTGACCACACCGTGTCCAGGGAAGTGTGTGTGTGTGTGTGTGTGTGTGCACCAGACGTACACACACACACACTTACATGCATAAATGCTATTTTTACACTGATCAGCCGTCAGATATGATCTGTTAATGGTGCCGCCCTCCCTTCCTGTTGCTACTGCGTCTGTCCTGTGGGAGGTCGCTTCATATTGTGAAGCTGCCTCCATTAGCGTGACGCTGCATGCAGGCAGCTCTTGATAAAGGAACCCCCTCTCTGGACAGATATGCAGGTTATAGTTGACATTAAAGGGCAATTTAGTTTTATAAGTTGGGAGACAAATTAACAAGACTAAAGAGCCACAGCAGGGGCATTTATATGTACGTTTAATACGTTCATACGCAAATATACGCGAAGCAAGCGAAGCTTTTGCACCACAAATAAAGGCATCAAAATATACACTAAAGTGTACGACAACATGAATTGTCTCCTTGGGCTTTGGGTGGAGGTTGTTAGAAGCACCACAGAAGAAGAGTTGATTCTTGCACACACTCATCGCCTCTGCATTGGTCAGAAGGACCTTTCTCCAGACATGTTGAGGTCCTTGTGACGTGCACTTTTCTTCTTTTTGTTTTACCTCCTTTTCTGACATTTTACGTACAAAACGATAAATCCAAACACAAGCAGCAGGTAAATCGATAACTTACTGGCAGCTCCGCCGACCTTTTTGAAGTCCTTTCCCCCCTTTTTCGAACACGCGCTCTAACATGTAAATCTCATTTGGCCCGCGCGTCGTCTTTTCAACACACACTTGTAATAATATTATTCCGTCTCTTCGGACTCGATCTGCATGTTTGATGTGCGAGTCTAAAGCTGCCGTGTTGGCCAAACACCCGAGTGGTCATGAAAGCGGCTCCGACGTGGGACACTTTCAGCATGTGAAATACAGCTTTGACCCAGGAGCTTTTATCCGTCCCGGGGGAGAGTGTTTTGGGGTTTCTAAGGACCTTTTCACACCAATAAAGTGTTTCTTTCCACTTTTTTCTTCTTTTTTAACCTCCTCTTACTGGAGCAAAAACCCTCCAAATGTAAAACACACTGTTCCTAATCAGCGGCTCCAGGAGGCTCTTCTGCTTTAATGCCTGGTGATTAAATGGGACGTCTCATGCAGACCTTTTTGGTAATAACGATGCTGTCTATGCAAATAAAAACCTCCCCGAATTATTCACAAATGGTAACCACTAACTAGCCTGCAGCTTTTAGAGTTTTAGCTCCTTTTCTACAAATCATGCACTTTTCTTTCTGAGCTTTCTTTGAATGCATGCAACAGATTTCTAGATTTATGGGTGTTTTTGTTCCAGTTATGCATCGCTTTCCATTAATTTTCTTATGACATGAAAATCAGTTGGCAGACTCTTAAAAAACGTTGCTTTGTGTAATCCATCACAGTGAACATCAAGTCCGTTTCTTTTTTTTCTAACTTACATAATCATTGCTTGGTAATGTTGGCAGTTTAATAGCGACTTGATTAGAAAAGTCTGTTGTTGCTTTTACTCTGCAACAGTTTTTAATACTTTTTGGAAAATATTTTGATGTCAATAACGACAAAAGAAAACAGCTTCCAGGCTCCATGACATCTTCTTGTGTGTGTGTGTGTGTGTGTGTGTGTGTGTGTGTGTGTGTGTGTGTGTGTGTGTGTGTGTGTGTGTGTGTGTGTGTGTGTGTGTGTGTGATTATCAGTTGTTGGTAAAGAAGGCATTTGATCCAGGCTTTCCATCTCATCTTATTTTCATAAATGTTCATGCTTATGGAGATGCTCGTCCTCGAGGCGTCACGCTTTCTAAAAGGTTTTCTCGTTGACTTTCTTCAGGCCTGTGTCGCAGGATCTCGTGATTTCCGAGAGAAGCAGTGCGCCGACTTCGACAGCATGCCTTTCCGTGGGAAGTACTACAGCTGGAAGCCGTACACCGGTGGTGAGTTCAGGACTGTCGGTGAATCCTTTAAAGCCCCAGAAGACTCTGTTTCACCGACTGATTGAGATAATATGCTTTCAGGGCTTTTAATAAGTTTGTGTTTTAAGTTCCAAGTAAATAATAACTAGTTTGAAACTAGTACGACTACCTAAATCAAGAACCTGCATGATGTCATCTGGTTTCACCAGAATCCGACCCGGTGGCTCCGATGACGAGCTTTAAGAATAACTCTCTAGAAGCAGACCATCTTCCCTCTGATGGTCTGTTTACTGATGGAGGTCTATAGAGGACCAGGACTACACTCAGACTGGTTCAGGACCAGTTAAAGCTACAGTAACTTTAATTAAATGATGTTTAAATTTACGTTATCACTAGGCTAACGTTAACTGGCTGCAGAATTTCGTTCATTCGTGTAATCTCTTCTAAGTGCTGAGCTGTAAAAATCGACCTGTCGTCCTCTTCGCGTCACAAACGACAGTCTGCAGGCCTCCTGTGAACCCGGTTAACACCAACTGCGGGACGGTCCCTTTGATGGGAACAGAATTCTTCAGATTCCCGCACGCTGCGCTGCGTTCGAAGACCCTCGCCGGTCCGTCTGGATCGTCCGACCTCACGCACTTCACGTCAAGAATCTCTTGGCGGGAGTTTAGCGGCTCATGCTTCGTGTCATTCTCCCAACAAATTCTCTCCTTGATGTCTGCAGGTCATGGAAAATATCCACTTCCCAAAAGAAAGAGTGATAAAAGAAGCATGTAAACACAGCTTTTATTTTCTTTCTGCGAAGGAAGAGCTCACGTTGGATCTCTTTTATCACAAGGGGTCTGTTTAGTCGAATCCACCGCCTCCGTGGGCTGCGGGGCCGCCGCGTATAAACAGCAGATAACCTGCGCGTCGATGTCAGCGTAATTGTTGTTGGCAGCGGGCGCCGCGGTGACGTACGGCTCGGCAGGTTTTCAGATCTGAGCCCCCTGCTGGCTTTCCTCCACATGATTATTATTGTCAACAAGCGGAGAGGAGATCCCCGGCGCTGGCTTCCACGTCTCTGAGCTGTGCGATTAGCATTCGGGTCATGTTGTCTGTGTTTCTGTGAACGCTAGATAACCGTGCGCTCTGTCCGTGTGCACTCCCTGTAACCCAGGTGGCGTTAAGCCCTGCGCGCTCAACTGCTTGGCCGAGGGATACAACTTCTACACCGAGCGCTCGCCGGCCGTCATAGACGGCACCCGCTGCCAGGCCGACTCTCTGGACATTTGCATCAACGGAGAGTGCAAGGTAAGGAAGGGGTCAGCGTTTTTGTCAAATATGGTCATTTAAAAAAAGCCTAAATTCACGTGATCATGCTCTTTAGTTTTCCTTTGTTTGTACAAGTGGAGGCCGCAGCGGTTCCTGTAATACACCGTAGTTTTTTTTCCCTTGAGCCAACGTTAGAGTAAATCAAAATTATTTTTTGTGGCGCTTTCACCCGCACGTCACGGCCTTCCTCAGGCTCATGGAGTTGCGGTGGAGTTGGCACCCGTTATCGCGTGACCGGAAGCTCCACAACCAGGTCACATGATGAGCATGAACACGCGCCGAGGAAGACCGTGAGATGCGGTTGAAAGCTCGGGGGGGGAAAAGCTAGAAAGTGGAATCTTGAGATGGTTACGTTCAGTCATACAGGGTTGAATCTTTATTAGATTTTTTTTTTTACATGGGCACCCTAAAAATAGAATAAAATGTCATATCGTTAACAATATAGAAAATATTATAAATATAAACAAAAGCCGCGGAAAATTAAATATTTCCACTTAGGAAACTGGTTTGGTCATATATTCATATCAGGGAAAATGACATGTAGATGCAGCAGTAACGAGCCCTGTTTTTTTTATTATTATTTTTATTGATTGTTTTACATGGATTTCCCACGTAAAACAATCAATAAAAATAATAGAATAGAAAGTCAGAGGCAATAAAAAAACACCCTGCATCTCCTGCCCTGAAATAATGAATTGACACGCCACACGATAGCTAACCTCTGATATTTCGTCATATTACAGCTGGAGTGACATGTTAGCCGAACATTATCTGACCTGAGAGTTTCCTCAGCCGCCGTGCCAGTTCTTTGTTTTGGTTTTAAATCTTTGACCGCCTCAGTTTACTAGATTACTGATTGCGTAAACACGACTGCCAAAGCACAAAAAGAAAAACCTGATCCTCCCAGTGAAGAACAATCAAGCCTTTGAGTTGCTGTTTGTCTCTCATTGTGAAGGAACGACTGGCGCAGCTTTCTCCGACTCTTATCAGGGCTCCGCAGCCTCGGCAAGAATTGTTTGGTGATAAATAAAACACAGAAATCATTGTCGTGATTGAATAATGATTTTATATATATATATATATATATATATATATATATATATATATTTAAAAAGGGGGCTGTTTTAATAACATCTTATTGAAAGGAGTTGGCAGTGGGTGCCGTCTTTGTTTCCATGGGCATAAATCATTCTGTGTGGAGATGAGGGTGCGTTTTTCTGAGATGCAGCTGAAATAACTTTTTGGTTCCTCGCTCTAAGTATTTGCTTTGACTTCCACCCGACCGGACGATTTGGCGTGAAAATGCAGCGTCGGTGCCAACAACATTACTTTGATTTTAATGTAAAAACACAACATGGTGCATGTTTTAATGGGTAAGAGGATTGTACGATGTGGAATATTCCCCACCAAAGGAGCGTAGCAGGTTTATTTCCAGACCGAATCCAGCGCGTCGTTATATTTCAGAGGCCGCCGGCTCTCCCGGTGATAAATCTCGAGGACGCTGTCTGCTTGGAACGCTTTCAGGAACTCTCAAAGCTGCGATGCTGTTTACAGGTGCTGGAGATACAGAGAGAGAGAGAGAGAGATTAGGAAAAACGGAGAGGAGGGATGCTGATAGAGTGGGTAAAGAAGTGGGAGATCCAAAGGAGGAGTGGAACAGTAATCCTCCCAGTTTTATTGTCACACAGCCTCACGGCTTAAATAACTTTGTCCTTTTGACGACAGGCAACTCATTATCAGCTAACCTGCAGATAAAATGTTAAATACTAGAATAAAAATAAGAATAAAATGTAAAAGTCTCAAGCATGTTAGCTTTGCAGTTAAGTTCATCTTTATTGTTGTTATATCTTGCATATAAATCAAAAAAGACTTGTCATTTCAAGATCAAGAAGCAACTTGAAAAGAATATTATGAAAGTTACGTGCAACAATGTTTTCATAAGGCAGGATAATTAAAGTTGTTTATTGTTGTTTACACTGCACACATATAGTACATGCAGAGAAAATAATGTTAAAACGTACACTATGAAAAACTCAATATAGAAGGCAGAGTAGAAAAAGTACATTTCTAGACGTTTTGATGTAAATTGTATTAAAGGGAACTGGGAAATAGTTCCTTTGCATATATATATTGCAGTAGACCAAACCACAGACTGAGGGCCTCAACTATAATAAATATTTTAAAATTGCTAATTTCCCTAATGAGTCCATAGACTTGCCCTTGAATTGGGAAAATAATGAAAACACAGCTCAGAATCTGCTGTCTACCGCTGGTCCAGCTTTAAAGCTCCGAGGCATTACTGTACCAATCAAGTAGTGATGAAGCAATCTCTACAAATTGAGCCCAGATAAAAGACGTAATGGGCTCCATACGGCCTGCATGTTAACATTTATATGAAGCCAACAACCTTTTATCTGTTACGACGGCTAGTTTAAGCACCGTCATGTTTAATGAGTGCTCGTATGTTTGACATGTAAAAACCTGCCAAGTTAACAGCAGTTAGGGTCAATGCTGTGGTTAAAAGATCAGTCTGGAGGTTTTCTTAGTTTTTTCTTATTGTCAATAAATATATCACGATACAGTCTGCCTCTGATAGTTGAGGTCCAGTCATATTGGTTCCTACTGATGATGTTACACTTTAAAAACAGTTCACACACATATAGTTTATTTAAAATGTTTCCTAAATCAGCTAGGCACTGTAGTTTTGACCAAATGTTAGTCAAACAGGTGTATGTTTGGACTACTTCCAGAAGAGGAGTAATTCACATTTGGTGTGATGTAACGCGTTAGTTAGCTTAGATGTTGCTACCAGGGGCAGGCTAGCCGTTTCCCCCGTTTATCCAGCCTTCATGCTAACTAAGCTAACGGGCTATTGTCTGTATATTTGAAGATCAAATGCCATTTCACGTTAAAAGTGACGATATCAAAGATGAGACTAATTATGTAGATACAAAAATGTAAACTGTCTTGGTTAGTCCCAACAACTTGGTAGAAATAAACCTTTATTTTAAATTTTAAGTTTTTTTTATCAACAAGATAAATTATTGTGTGAAATGTTTGATTAAAATGACAAAATAAATGTTTTGGCTCTACTCCATTAACTGACATATTCAATATAATCTTATAAAAAGTGACATTTGATACGGGACTAAGACAAAATATATTTTTTTAACATTTTAACTAAAAGTAACCACTTAAATTGGACTAAAACGTTATGGTGTCGTCGACAAAGATTTGACTAAAACTATGAAGGATAGAAATGACTAAAATGTTGGTTTTCTCACCTGGAAAGCGAAGCAAGGCTTTTCCTAAAATGTGGAACTATTCCTTTTTTACAATGACAACGCGCGTAACGGTTTGTGTTCGGTTAGTACGTTTACGTCATGGGAACAAACCGCGACTCGACAATCGAGATCTGGAGCGAGACGGTGGATTTGGGGAATCGTTTGCACCCTTATTATTATTGACCTTGTGTTTCTTACAGTAAAATGCTTTTTTAAACGTTCTCTCTCTCTCTCTCTCTGCCCGTCTTCACAGCACGTGGGCTGCGACAACATCCTGAGCTCGGACGCTAAAGAAGATCGATGCCGCGTGTGCGGCGGCGACGGCAGCACCTGCGAGGCAACGGAGGGACTCTTCAACGAGTCTCTACCCAGAGGAGGTGAAACATGCCGCACATCTCCGTTTGTTTACTGAACAGCAGCTTTCAGGCTCTGGAGGAGATTGTGAGCGAAACAAAGAAACTCAACACTCTTTTGGCGAAAAATAGCTTTTTGTCTAAAACCTCCATGAAGCCAGGAAGATAATCTTTCATGGAAATGTGCCTTTTTTTTAAAAATTGTTTTCTTTGTTACCCACCATCAGAGCATATGTTTTGATGTATTTAGAATTATGTGGTCAGAATATAGATCAAAACAGAATATTTTGTCATGGAGTGAAGAAATCCGGAGCAGAGATTGGGACTTGGTGTTGGCTTTAGCCTGAGGTTGTCTATAGAGAGTTCGAGAGAGAGAAAACATATTTCTCCTTCTATGGTATGGCTAGTAAAGCATCTAAAAATACTGTGTGTCCATGTGTGTGTCTGTGTGACTGTAAAAAAAAAAAAAAAAAGGAGGGGATTGTTTTGTCCTCCTGCTTTGTCCTTTTTGGGAATGTATTCTATATGTACTCCCTTTGAGTTTGAGTGGGAGAAACTTCCACCTTAACGATCCCGGTCTGTGTGCTTCCAGGCTACATGGAGGTGGTTCAGATCCCAAAAGGATCCGTTCACATCGAGATCAAAGAAGTTGCCATGTCGAAGAATTACATCGGTGAGTCGAGTCACATGCAGGGTTACTAATAATGCACTTTTACCAGCTTTATGGATGGGAACGTCAGTCTTCCGGGGTTTAATATCTCTGCGACTATTTGATAGATTGGCATTCGGTTTGGTACAAACATTCAAGGTCCCCAGAGGATTAAACTCACTGACTTTGGTGAATCTCTGACGTTTCCTCTAGTGCCACAATGAGGTTGATATCCATGTTTTATTTGTGCGAAATAACCCAACAGCTATCAGATTGGATAGCCATGACATTTGGTACAGTTTTTCATGCTCTCCAGATGATGAATCCTAAGGATTTTTGGGATCCCCTGGCATTTCATCTTACACCATCGGCAAGGCAAAAATTAGTTATCCAGTGAAATATCTCAACGTGTACTGATTGGCACAGACATTCATGGTCCCCAGAGGATTAATCACACAGACTTTGTTGATCCCGTGACATTCCCTCTAGCGCCAACACAAAGTCAACGACTGTGGTTTTAAGTGAACTATTTCAACAGCTATTAGCTGGCTTCAATCATGTTCCCCAGAGGATAAAGCGCACTGATTTTTGGGTCCCAATAGCGCCACCATGAGGTGGATGTTTGTGGTTTTAAGTGAAATTTCTTGGATGGATTTCCATCAAATTTGGTTCAGACGTTCATGTCCCCCTCAGGATGAATTATCTTCTTCAGTTTACGACCACATACCTGCACAACTAATGACAGCTGCACTCTGAACTGCTCATGGTAAACATTACATGCCTTTAACTCGAAGCACCACTGCGCTTAGTTCTGCCTCACAGAGGCACTCGTGTGGCTGTGGGCGCTCTAGTCTTGTTTCATTATCAATCCATCAATCTCAGTGCGTATCAATTTGCGACATCAAGCTGTTTCATATTATCTGTTCGGTTTCTCATGTCAGCCACATTTCCGAGGATTTCCACGCGTCTGTCGAGGAGCAAATTAGTAGACGCCGCCGTTAAATCTCCTCGTTGCCTAATGTAAAGGCGTAAAAGCAGAGTCTGTAAAACCTCCCTGGATCTCAACACATGTGATGGCCCTCTTGGCACCGGGCTCGCCCGCTACGTTCCAGACTAAACAAGAAACTATTTGCAACACCGGCAGCGTCGGACCCAAAACAACCAAGCGACCGAATTCAATTAAGCCCGTTCTGTGTCTTTTCATTAACAAGAGAAAGACATGTGACAGCGTGTTGAATTTATAGCGGATGGTGTTGATGGAGGGCTTAAGTTACACTTTGAACCGGAGAGCTGCATCAGATTTATAGGGCCGTGGTGACAGCTGCCTGCTCCACCAGGATTATGGGGGATATGATGTCTATATATCAAAGTTTAAAGAGTGCAATTTTGGCTAACGTGTCGGACTAGATCGTCCCTTCCAAGCAATCTGTAACATTGTTATGAATTTCATCTGCGGGCCCCAGCGATAAAGATAATATTTTTCTTTTGGAGCGTTGTCTGTGTCCTCGCTATTCAGGTCAGCAAAGTCTGCATTTAAAAGTTTTATTAAGGCACAAACCGAGTGAGACAACTCAAAACAGACCGGGATGCCTGTGGAGACTTGCGTAAACTGCAACGGAGAAAATCACAACGCTCGCAATCAGTGCCAGATGTGCTGAAAATGAATTTATTGAGAAGGGGATTGTGATATTTTAAAGAGGAGTAAACTATTGTCTGAGGGAGGGAAGAGAGGGGGGGAATCTGCAGAGCGAGCGCTTGGATCGTTTCTCCTGCTTTTGGCCCCGTTTCAAGGCGGAGAAAGTGGATATTTTCAGATCTGTTGTGCTTGGAGACCAGCTTTTGTTTTGACAACCAGACAGAGAGCGGTATTCATGAGATCCGTCCGGGCCTTCACCTGAAAGTGTGCTTTCTCTCTCTCTTCCCAAATTAGACGTGCGTTCATGTCGGCGCACGTGAAGGTCTGCGTTTACAGCGTGTGTGTTTCTGCTCAGAGAGTTGACATCAAGAGAGGCTGAAGAAGATGATGATGATGATGATGAT
This sequence comes from Myoxocephalus aenaeus, assembly GCA_038501785.1. Lineage (NCBI taxonomy): Eukaryota > Metazoa > Chordata > Actinopteri > Perciformes > Cottidae > Myoxocephalus > Myoxocephalus aenaeus. The sequence goes on along the minus strand of JBAMJR010000037.1, from coordinate 4,803,498 downwards.
GATGTCATCACAGCGAATGATTGTCTCCACCTGTTTGTCTGGGCTACCGTTCCTGTCTGAAAAGTACTGCTTGTTTTCTGTGACTACAAAGCTCTGAAATCTGAAGTGGACGATTATTACATCAACGGAGCGTGGACCATCGACTGGCCCAGGAAGTTCGACATCACAGGGACGGCCTTCCACTACAAGAGACCCACTGACGAGCCGGAGTCTCTAGCGGCGCTGGGCGCTACCACGGAAACCCTGATCGTCATGGTAATTCATTATATTGTATTGTGCAATCGTGCAGAGAACCACTGCACGAGTCTCCTGGACAATTTAAATCTGGACAATTTAAATCTGCAATACCACATTTTTTACCCGGGCCCAATTGTGACACATCATCATCTTTTAGGTTAATATCACACACTTTACACATCACAGCAGTCACAGAGCAAAATTAACATTTAATTGGGTTCTTGTTTGTCTCCACCTGATGAATGCAAGTCCCGTATTCTCTCCCTTTTTACCTCCGTTTTTGGTCTCCACCGACACCTTTCACGTTGTCATTCCACACATTGTTATTATTACATTATTCAATATAGTTTGTGTTAGTTTGTTATGGCATATAGAAAATAACTACATTTGCATCTCCATAGGTAGTCCTGTACATTTGAGGATGTATGCAAGCAGCTGGTCTGAGTCCACTTAAGCATCTGGCTGCTAACCTTAGTTGACCGTCAGCTCGCGGTTTGGGGTTAAAAGCTATTTATATGTGGGTATTGAAAGAAAAACAGAAGAAAAAAAACAGTTTCTCTTGATTAGGAGAGCATCTGTGTTTTAGAGTTAGCTCGTGCATATTAAATACAGCTTTAAATGGGTTTCACGCCAGGTTTCTCTGCATGCTTTGTGTGTTAATGTGAGGCAACTGATGTTCTGTCGTAATACTCGGCGGTTTCTGCCTCGACATGAACGCTGAAAATACCAGACCACACAGCACCACTGGAATAGACGAGCGACCGGCCAGCAGCTTGCAAAGCGCGACTCCCTTCGTCTCCATCTGCATCCAGCTGACTAATATGAATCCACTTGAGCCTCAGATGCAGACAATCATTTGACAGTGGTTGTATAATGAAAGTGGTGGCATGTAGATAACAAACCCTTTACATCACGATCGCCTGATTGTTTTCAGTTTGTTTCATACGTGAATTCGTACATTATTCTAACTGTGTCTCTTCTGGCTGCAGGTCCTCCTTCAGGAGCAGAACCTGGGAATACGCTACAAGTTCAACGTGCCCATCCAGCGCACAGGAAGTGGGGACAACGAGGTGGGCTTCTCCTGGCACCACCTGCCCTGGTCTGACTGCTCAGCCACCTGCGCTGGAGGTAAGTCAGCACCGCAGGAATATCGCCTCTCTCTCTTCTCTCTGGGCTTTTTAATGACCGGAAACACAGCGGGACCTCAGGGTGCCCAGCTGAACCGTTCACATAAAGGTTAAAGGTTTGTATCCAGATTTTGCTTCAAATTGTTAGATAATTTCCAGAAAATCAACAAAAAGTGCAAATCAATGTGTTTTCTATTCATTACTGTAATGCAAATATTAGTTGGTTCATTGAGATAAACAGTTTTATTGATACAACAACTCTTCTATCTCATGCCAAGATACTATAAAGTTATGTCATTATTTTTATTTCCATGCAGCGTTTTAATGCGCAAATTGAAAATGGTGGAGCGACAGTTTCTTTGTTTAGAAAACAAAACTCCTAAAAGATCTTTAATGCAGTCATTTACTTCTGCTTTAATCAAACTAACTAATTCTTTGCTTTTTTTTTTTTCTTGTGTCACACGGTGTGCAATTTTTTAATCCATTCTAACGTTTGATGGTTTAGCCGTCGGTCACATAACATTCAGTGCCGAGTGTCTTTTATCGTGCGTAAAGTAAACACTGATTATCTGAAACTGCTGTAGGAGTTTTCATCATTAAAGTTTATTTTCCTGCGAGAGAAGAAGAAGACCCCGTCGACCTTCTGCTGAGCTCCAGTGGCCAGTTGTCTTCTGCAAAAAGAGCACGCCAAGCATTTTGGTGTTGAATAGCATAACACGCTGTGGGGGTCTAAATTCCTTTTTGCATATTTCTCAACTTTCTCAAATATTTAATACTTCATTCTGTAAATCTTCCCCCAAACCCAGTAATTACACAAATGCCGAGGAGCAGCGCGTGGAAACCCAGTATCATAATTTGCGATGGCTTTCCAAAATCATTACTTTATAGCTATAGAGATTCAGCCCTCTAATAAATTCAATATGTATATTTTTCCATATTTTGGCCAGAGTAATGAATAGGCTGTAATTTCTGTGAATGAGCTGCGCTGCATAGCTTCTGGTTTACCAGCGCCGCTCACGGATACGGACGCTCGTCCTACGAAGTCAAACATTCGACGTCTGAAACCGCAGTGAAATGTTGACCGTGGCCTCAAGAATGACTAAACCAAACCTTTTAGCCCAAAAGCAATGGGTTTCATGTAACAATAAATAGTGTTTTCTTCCCAGTTGTCAAGTGTGGCCTGGACGAGTTTGTAATATTTTGTAAAAGCATGACTGAATAAGCATGTGGTTTTTTTTCTGAGGAAAGGATTTCCAAGTCTGAGTTTGAAGCTATTCCTCAGACACACGTTCCTCCCAGTGTTGTAAACATGCCTTTGCATTGTTGATCTAATTTTTGTCTGCGACCGCGCCGAGCTTTAAACCAGTTAAAGGTTATTAAATCACACACCCATTCGATACAGCTCGCTCAGCTAATCGTGCCGCGTTGCTTAATATATCACTACCGTAATAAAATCTATGAAAAACATCTTTTGACAGCCTTACAACCAAAACTCTTTTTTTTTTGCCCCATTACACTGTTCCTCCAAACTGTATTTCACACACACACACACACACACACACACACACACACACACACACACACACACACACACACACACACACACACACACACACACACACACACACACACACACACACACACACTTCCATATCTCATTACATCTGCCAGACAAGTCTGCTGTGGGTTTTGTCCCACGAGGGCCCAAACAGACCCTTTTCTGCGTTGGTATGGCACACACACACACACACACACACAGAAAACACATGCACGCTCGCACACACACACAGTGGGAGGTGTGACACCGATACGGTAGCCCTCACTCTCTCCATTAGAAGCCAAAGTAAAGAGCTCTCTGCTCTGTAAAAGTGATTTGCCAAGATATCCTGCAAAGAATCAGGAATTTACATGTCTGGATTTACTACAGACTGAAAGCGATACCATCTCCGCTCAACACGACAGCCGGCTTCCATGTTTCTGAAGGAGGGAGAGGAGGGGGGGGGGGGTTCAGATCAGCTGAGCTCAGTGCTGCCTTATTGATCCGTCTTTTCCCCCCGCTGTCAGGCTCCCAGAAGCAGGAGGTGGTGTGTAAAAGGCTGGACGACAACTCGGTGGTCCAGAACAACTACTGTGACCACGACGGCAAACCTCCAGAGAACCAGAGGGACTGCAACACTGAGCCGTGTCCCCCGGAGTACGTAACGCCGAGGCTGCGTCTTCCACTGAGTCATTGATCAATTGTTTAGTCTGTGAAATGCTGATGTCATCAGGTTGCGGTCCAAAACATATAATATAAAATACAGAAAAGCAGCAAATCCTCACATTTGAGAAGCTGAAAGCAGAGAACGTTTGTTCTTGTTACTGGATAAATGACTGAAATGATTAATTGATTATCAAAACTACCATCAATTACATTTATTTTGATTAGTTTTGCAGCTAAGTTTGACCCTAGAATTAGTTTTTTTTTAACTTTCTTTTAAAAGAGAGTATTTACCATTATCTAAAACCTTAACTGAATTCTTTGTCTGGGAGCTGAAACAGGCTATTAACACAACTCTGTTAACATATTATCAACAGCAAACAGTTGCCTAATTACATGTTGCCATTGAGTTGCACAATGGGAGGAGCAGCTGGTCTTGGAAGTATTTTTCACCATCGATATATCATCATAAACGGATACCTATTCATTGTGAGTCGTGTTTGTCTCCACCTGATGACTAAGTCAAATATTATCTCTTTTAGCTCCGTTTTTGGTCTCCACCTCCTCCTTTCGCTGTTAGTTGCTCCACCATGTTTCCCATCCTAGTCTCCATCTCATCTCCTGCTTGGTTTATGGCGAGAAGCACACGCTTTTGTGTTCACTGCATCTGGAAACGACAGTGAGACTGAACCAAAAGAGCAAAGTTGTATAAATTAAAAATAATTAGCTTAAAGATGCTAAAATGCGCCGTAAAGCTAAACTGCGTCGGGTGATAATTCCCCGTAGGTTTGCTAAACCTTTGGCATTATACATAGACATTTAATCCCAAAAACATTACTTTAAGTTAATGTTTTAAAAAAAGAAAAAGACCCTCCATTAAAAATGAGACTGTCCCAGGATATTAATTCGCCTTCAATGAGCCCTACTTTTAAAAAATGTGTTTGGAACAGAATAATAAAAATAAAGAGGCCGTTGATTTATACCTTCATATGTTAACTATTTTCAGCGTTTGCCTCGCGCCAACAATTAGAGCCCTAAAAAATGACCACCTGTGTTTGATTGTGTTGGCCTCGTAGCCGATCCTCAAGGGGTAACGCACACGTGCACAGGTGGAATATGAACTCGTGTTTGGTGGCCAAATGTCTGCAAAGCCCAAAACTGTAGCTGGAAGCATGAAGCCAGACTCTGGAAAAAGAGGGATTAAATGCATCGGGTTAATTAGTTTCAGACTGTCTGACAGTGTATGAGAAAAACTGATAGTATCTTAAATCTCCTGCAGAAGTGGTCATTTGCTTTCATACATTCAGACTACAGTCTCGGGTTATTTATATTTCACATCTGTATTCGGTGGACGCAGACTTCTGCTATCTCATTTATTTTCATAATACTTGAAGCCTGTTGCAGTGCATGTGTGCGTATGTGTGTGTGTATTGGGTTACAGTGCACACGTGACATTTGTGTGTGTGTGTGTGTGTGTGTGTGTGTGTTCGGGAGGCAAACGCCGGGCTCTGCAGCCTCAGGAAAGGCCGGCTGAAGGAGATCGCGTAAACACGATTGTTTTAGAATAGCCGGGGTTTTACGGGCTCCAGTAATGAAAGCTAGCGCAGATGTTTGAACACGTCGTTAATTCTGTATACATTCCTTCAGATGATGTAATATCTCACCGGCTGGATGTGTTTGGAGGCGCTGTTGTCTGGGCAGTTTTATGATATTCATTCTGAGGGTTGAATAAGACTTTCTTGGAGGCCAAGAGCTCAGTGGCATGTTGGTCATCACCATCATCAGGTTTTAATGGATATTAAAATGTTTCACAAAACTGTTTGTGTACCAATTAAACTAATGAGATGCAATGTGTTTGTGAGCGGGTTGTGAGGGCTGGTAGGTGGATCTGTTGTTCAACTTGAGGCTAGCTGTTTCCCCCTGCTTCCAGTCTTTATGCTAATAAGCTAAGCTAACTTCGGCCCGGCTTCCGCTCTGCACTGAAAGCACAGACATGAGTGGTATCGATCTTCTCAAGGTCAAATGGTCCTTTCATGGTCGATTAAGCTGCTACGAGACCACCGGGGCAAATTTGGACAAACCTTTTCAGTTTATATTGTACTTTTGGAGGTGTGTATTACCAAGATATTTGCAGTTATTAATCATGTTACCACAACTAATTGATACAAAGAGAATATAGTGCGTTCGGGGCACCCAGCGGTCAAAATAGTACTTTTCTTAGTACTTGTTTCTCTAGAAAACCATGTTTTTATTAAATATAACGAAATAGGTCAAATGTTTTCATAGTTTTAGTCGTGTTTTAGTCGCTTAAAGTCATGACATTTTAGTCAATTTTGAGTAAATACTTTAACTAAAACGTTGTCTCTTAATTTTGACAGCTATTCTTTTTATTTAGTCGTAAACAAGATTATTAATTTGACACTTTTTGATACTGGATGTATGTCAGTTGATACCAAAGAGGTTCTGAGTTTCCACTTTGCTGTTTTTGGTAATCCCACTTTAATAAAGTCACCCAGTGCAGAACCATAATGGGATTTTACACTCTGACATTATCAAAGCCGGCTTGTAATGAAATAACCACAGGGAGTACAACACAGTGGAACAACACTCTGGAACAACACACTGGTTCAACACAACACACATGATTTTTACTCAACATTAAATATAATATGATAACGAACAAAATCTCTATTTTCAAAAAAGAAAATATGATCAAGTATTAATTAACTTGGTAAATAAAAGACAATAATAACCAAGGAATGATACAATTGATAACACCACTTTTCACCCAGATAAATACATTCACAACTGGTTGACCACGTCTGTTCTGACCCTTGAGACCCACGGGGAGCAGACCTCATCTCTTGAGGTCAGGACTGGTTTCTTCTGCTTCAACCCGTGTCTCCCTCCTCCAGGTGGTTCATCGGCGACTGGTCGGAGTGCGGGAAGACGTGTGACGGCGGGATGAGGACGAGGACGGTCCTCTGCATCCGGAAGATCGGTCCCGCCGAGGAGGAGACGCTGGAGGACACCCACTGCCTGACTCACCGGCCCCTCGAGCGAGAGTCGTGCAACAACCAGTCCTGCCCTCCAAAGTGGGTCACTCTGGACTGGTCGGAGGTATGGTAGCGGTCTCAAACTATATTTAGGGGCTCATGGGGCCGGTCGGGTGCGAGTTCCTCTGACGCCGTCTCCTCCGTCTTGCAGTGCACGCCGAAATGCGGACCCGGCTTCAAGCACCGCATCGCCTTGTGCAAGAGCAGCGACCTCGCCAAGACCTTCCCGCCCGCCCACTGCCCGGGCCACAACAAGCCTCCGGTCCGGATCCGCTGCAGCTTAGGGCGCTGTCCACCTCCTCGCTGGATCCCTGGGGAATGGGGACAGGTAAGGACGGAGCTCCTTCACGTCGCTTCGTTTCACTTAAAGGGACAGTTCACCTCTTACCTGTAGCGCTGTTTTCTCAATCTGGATAGTTTTGGTGCGAGTTGGGACGAGATGACACTCGGCTTGTGATGATCAGAAATCCTGGGTTTTGTCAAGATATTCCACACACGCAGTTTCACGTAGGGACTATTTTTCTTTCTACCGAACTACACCCGCCTACTGCATAGACTGTGTAGAAGAAGTGGGCGTAGTGGTCGTGGAAATTTTGGCTCTCGCCATCTGGGTTTTCTGCAACCAGTGAACCGAGATGACCATATTTGGACGGACGTAGAGACGCCTTTATACGGCTCTGGTAGCAACCTGTCAATCCCTATTTTTGGCGCTTTTAGCACTTCGTCCAAATACCACAATAAACAGCACTACAGGTAAGAAGACGAATATGATTTTGGGTTGAACTTTTTCCTTTTTAAGCCTGATTTTTAGTGAGCTTCCTAAACTACAGACCGCTGGTTAATCCTTTAAAAGGATAGCCTGGATGTTTAAAAGACAAAAGATGCTCAGATGGATCCCACGTGTTGGTGAATGGTTAATATAATTTACACCTGGATGACACACTAAGCAGGCCTGTGACGTGTGTGTGTGTGTGTGTGTGTGTGTGTGTCTGCGTAGAGGTTGTTCGCCCGGAGCTGGTGATCAGCGTCAGTAATGTCCTCCGTGCCGTTTGAAGTTTATCTCCGCCTCGGACCAGGCCTCTCTATCACTTCCAGGAACAGGATTTAGAGGAAGGCCGAGGAGTAGCATTCTTGGGCTCACCCTGACATGACTTAGTGCGCTCAGCGAAGCTGTTGAACACTTTAAAACACTCCGCTGACTCATGCTGCTGAGCGGCCGCCAGAGAAACGTGCGTCACAGAGAGCTGCGTGTGTTATTTTGCATGATTTGTTGGTAATTCAGTGAAAGGTAAAAGTAGGGATTTTTGTTTAACCGGCGTGCTCTGATGTTTAGAAGACGGGCACTGGTTTTGAGCCATGTGCCAGCTCGGGAGGTCAAAGGTTAAGAGTCAGGCAGTCCAGGTCACATGTGCGTTGGCAGACGTCAATAACACACTTTTTAAAAATCCGATCCGAGCCAATAACAGTCGAACACAAAGCAGAGCTGACTGATAACCTCAGCGTGCGCCATCAAAGAGCCGAGCCGAGGCTAATGCCTCTTAGAGTCTGCTCTTACACAGCACTTTCTCATGCGTTGCAGATGTGTGTGTGTGTGTGTGTGTGTGTGTGTGTGTGTGTGTGTGTGTGTGTGTGTGTCCTCTCTTCTCCCTCGACCTCCTCTATATTTTCTTTGGCTGTAATTACAAAGCTTCGCCCTCGCTGCTCCGGTCCTTCAGAGTGTCAGAAAGGGGAGATTGTTGCCAGCTACCGAGCTCCTGGTCGCCCAAGGCCGAAAGGTCACCGGTTCAAATCCCACTTAAGTCGCACCACTGACGTACGCCATCTGTCATGGCCGGCAGCGGGTCCTAATAAAGACTCTCTAATTGGGAAGGGACGACATGAGGGCTCACTGATCTGAGGCAGCCAGAGAGGATCATTGAAGGTGACAGAAAGCCGCTCGTGCACGGACACACACACACACACACACACGCTCACGCACACGCATAGCGACGGCCGACAGGTGTGTTGTTTCTCCTGAAGAGTTATCGTGACGATGCATTTGAGGCCAACGCCGCGTTGCCATCTGCTGCATTTGTTTTCCTAGTTTTACTGGCCACCCATAGAACCAGTGTCAGTTTTTTATTATAACGTTTAACACATTTATAGAAGTCAGGTGCACATTTTTTACAATAACCTTATTTTTTATTTTTTTTCATGTGTTTTTTTCATGTCTCCCTCAGTTCTGTTCAAGGCGAGTCCATCAAATAGTCACTTTTCCTTAACGTTTTGCTTCTTTTCCTTTAAAAAAAAGCGGACCAAACGCTAAAGGAGGTCTCTTTTTAGGTTGTTTTCCTTACAACACATCAACATTTAATACCTTATTGTAAAAAAATTATAAATAAACCACTCATTAGAAATAATGTCCCGTTTAATATTAATGGTATTATTCATCCATCTACTCTTATTATCTACTCACCTTTTATTTGTTTTGTTTTTATGTAATATATCGTTGTTGTTTTTTGCTTTTGTAGGTGTTTTGTCTCGTTCCTGCAGCTTTTACAAACTGCTATGAGCATTAAAACCCCAGGTGCATGCGGGTGTTCTGAAAACAAACATAGTTATTGAAGTCGGGCCGCTGATTTGGTCCACGTCTTGGTCAGGAGTGGCAACAGCAGTGATTGTGACACAACAAGCAAACACACTTTAAAAACACACTTTTAAAAATGTGCAGAGTCATAACTGAACCAGAATCTGAAATCGCAGAAAAAAAAAGACTCTCCTCAGAGCTGCAGAGCCTTTCTGCCAGCAGCACTTATAGATGATTCACCCTCGTCTCCTTCGCTCTTAGCCTGAAAAGAATTAGAGTGGAATTCTTCTGGAGAAACGAGAGGGCCTTTTTCAGTCCACACACACACACACACACACACACACACACACACACACACACACACACACACACACACACACACACACACACACACACACACACACACACGAGGAAACCCTCAAACGGTTGAACCGGTTCCTCCGAGTCCAAAGACACAGTCAGCTGAACGAGGGGAAGGTGACTCCTTCTGCTCGCTGCCTGCGTGACTGATGATTGGTTGATTGGATCAAGTTGTGCCGAGAGAGAGAGTGTGTGTGTGTGTGTGTGTGTGTGTGTGTGCACGGGGATTACTCAGAATGGTGTGCATCCAGGTGCATGAGAGAGGGAAATCGTGTGGCACTCAGGGTCACAGCGGAAGGATGGTTCTCATTTACCCCGTTGAATTCCTCCCCTGCAGAGACGATAATTGTGTGTGTGTGTGTGTGTGTGTGTGTGTGTGTGTGTGTGTGTGTGTGTTCTCTGTTGCAGTGCTCGGCCCAGTGCGGCCTCGGCCAGCAGATGAGGACGGTGCAGTGCCTGTCGTACACCGGGCAGCCGTCTAACGACTGCGCCGAGTCCCTCCGACCCACCACCATGCAGCAGTGCGAGAGCAAGTGCGACGCCACGCCCATCGCCAACGGTGACGGTAAGACGAGGAGGAGGAGAGCGCTGGCCTGTTGTCTTTTTCTCACGAAAGAAAATGTGAAAGGAAATACATTTCCTTCACGATCTTCCTCTTGCGGTCGCCAGACGGATGCAGGTTTGTGCTTTAAGCCGTCAGCTCCTCTGACTGCAGAGGCAGATGTGAGCACCTACTGTACTGTGCTGTGCATTGCTTCCACACAAAGCCCCACTTATAGCTTATAACCCGTCTCTATCTTCATCCTCACTGTTCTGCTATGACCTAAACGCGCTTGGATGACACACTCCTCTACACTTTGCCAGCTACATTAATCTTTCCAGTGAGGTTGGCCGCCGGTCAAAGCGAAACAGCTCAACCCTCCATATACACTTACACATGATGGATGGCCATTCAGATGCATAGGGAAGGGCCTTTCGATTAGCCTGGATGGAAAACGTGAGCAGCGTTTACAGGCTGGCTAATGGGATTAGCTGTAGGCTAATTGTTCCTTTACGGACGGCAGTGAGGCAACGTCTCGTTCCATTTGGCTCTGCGGAGGCAGGGGCCAAAGCCTAATAAGGGAAGACACTCTGATCGTGATAAGGCATTTAGAGCACTGCCTGTCCGGCATCCAGCAGGCTGTGTGTGTGTGCGGTAGGGATGGCAGGAAGCCCAGTTAGAGAACGAGGCCAGGATCTGTCTCAGCTTCAGCCTCTGCGTCCAAGTATAGTTGCAGAGTCTGATTCTGTTGAAGCACCAGCCCTCTTGCAGCAGGTCTGTTCCTCTCGTGTGTTCTGGGCGTCACGGCGATCAGCATTCGATTTTGTAAAATAACCCAGAAGGTAATTTAGGAGCGCTGCTCTGAAAGGAGTTTTCCAGAATCCTTGAAGACTAATTTCAAGGATTCGGGGGATGATTTATTGCCATTATGCAACTCGGAGGACGCACAGCGAAATGCAGTCGCGGCAACGAGAATATGACGAGCAACGAAAACGGTGGTGCATTGTTTTTAACTTGCATCAGAAGGAATGTAAACAGCAGGAGGAAAACGATTCTCTGGGCAATACGGGCGACATCTTAACATAAAAAAAATTGCATTTTATGTGTTATTAAAAAGGTCTTACAAAGTCTTGAACCCCGCCAAACCCCTGTACTAATATAACTGATCATTTCCTGCTGTCTAGTTTGAATTAGTAAAAAGATTTGCAACTATTTTTGGGTGTTTTGAGGGATCGTGAAATCCTTCAAGTGTTTTAAACGACGTTATGGGATTCTGAGACTCAGATGTGATGATGATGCGTGAGGCTGGAAGCAGGTCAGCTCATCAAATGAGCGTCACGCTCCCGACAAAAATCTCCGAAAGCTAATCTGAAATGTTGTCCAACTCTTCACTCTTTCACCAAACTATCCCCTCTCTCTCTCTCTCTCTCTCTCTCCAGAGTGCAAAGATGTAAACAAAGTGGCCTACTGCCCGCTGGTGCTGAAGTTCAAGTTCTGCAGCCGTGCGTACTTCAGGCAGATGTGCTGCAAGACCTGCCAGGGACACTGACGCCTCGGAGAGAGAACGGCTCGACAGACGGAGGGAGGCTGAATGCGGCGCTGCAGAAAGGAGAGCGGGGAAGGAAACGGGGGGCAGACGGAGAAAGAAAAGCCCAAAACCTCCGGACGCCTGGAAGACCGACGGAGAGAGAGAGAGAGAGATCAGCGGCAGGCGGCAGTGGGGAGAGGAGAAGAAGAAGTGAGGGTTTCCCCTCTCTCATCACACCTGGTCCTCCGGTGGACTCCCAAACCAAACCACTGCTCGGCCCCCGCCGGCGCCGACGCAAACGGATCTCGATTTGTCACTTCTGTGAAGTGGAACTTGGAAGATTATTCGTTGGCGATGTTATTTTTTTATTATAATAATAATTATCGAGATCATTGTTAGTCTTCCTCCGTGTTTGGTTGTTTTAAGGAATCCAAAGTGCTGGACACATCGCCGAGGACGTGATGGATGGACGGACGGGCGGCGGGAGGGGAGGACCCCTCGCTAGAAGACGAGGGGAGGGGGAGTTGAAAGTGTCTTTTGGGACGACTGCGATGGTGCTATTGGCAGGCAGAACTTTGGCTTCGGTGCACTTTTTCCGTGTAAATACTTTGCCAATTTACCGCTCACATCCGACAGGAACCCCATCGGTGTACTGTATATTTATTGTACAACTCCAAACAGAGCTGAGATATTGTCAGATAGTAGCCTGCCGTCATGGAAGGGAATGTAATGCGATTTTAATTCATATTCAATGTGCTGGAATGATAATATTGCATACCGTAACATACGTTAAACCCTGATATACCGTGAGGATTTGTATATTATATATGATGTTAATCCAGGATCCAGAAAATACCGCGTGGTTATAGGAGAATGTTTGAATCGCTTTTTCTTTCCCCAGACGGGTGCCTTAGTTCTTCACACTTAAAGCAAAGCTCACCCCAGTGTCGGCCATTAGTCCAAAGTAACATGAAGATGTGTCGGACGGTGCCACATGAAACACGATCACCAAACTGGCCTTTACCGAACATCCCACTGAGCCGCTCTCAGTCCACTATTGAAGGATTCATTTTGAAGGAGCATATTCTACGAAGCAGCTTGTTCATTGGGAATCACAGCGCAGTCACTATTGTCTTTTTATCTTTTGGGCTGCATGATTATGTAATCGAAAGTTGTCATATTTTATTTTTTTTGTATTTAAGAAGCGAGCAAAGGCTGTTATTGTTTCAGCGGCGATGACGGCGAAAGGAATGGTTTACGGGTTGCTTTCTCGCCGAGAGTTTAACGAGAAGAAGCCTCTCGCGTCTGTACCGTGAATATGAAGCGTTAGCCGGCGGGATTAGCTTAGCATAAAGACTAGAAATGGGTGGAAACAGCTAGCGGAGCATTAACATACTGTACATCACAGCTGAGCTAAAGATTTGTTTGTGCATGTGGCAAAAAACGTGAATAATTTACGGTTTACGCAACGTGATGAACGCGTTGGTTGCGACATCCCATGCGGTTTCTACGGCAACATCCCTTTACAGCCGAGCCCCATTAAAATAGTTCGGCACTTAAACGCCCTTCTGAAATGTTTCACGCTTAATTTTTAGTTTTTTGTAAGGATTGAAAAAACAACATAGTTCATTTGTGGATTTTAGGGTGGCTAGGTACCCCCCCCCCCCCCTGTTTCCAGTGTTTATGCTAAGCTAAGCTAACTGAGTGTAGTTTTATATTTGCTCTACAAACGTCGTGTCAAACTTCTCGTTTAATTCTCAGCAAGAAAATGAGTAAGCATATCTCCCAAAATGTCTTAACTATTCCTTTTTAAGTAAGGCGCCAGTGCTAAATATACACACACATTATGAATACGTTGCCAGACCACGTCTTCAGGCTTCAGTTAAAGTTACCCCCTCGTCCTCTTTCCCTTTTCATCTCATCATCCTTCAGACAAAACAGCCAACTCAATGGTGCTTTGACCCTCCTTTTTATTTGATTGTGTTATTTCCATGGAGTACTGTGTTTACCTCTTCTTTTCCTCCTGCTCCGCTCCGAGGGATACGGCCTTCCCAGGCTTCTGGTGCTATCAAAGTGGGTGCTTCCATTCAAAAAAAAAGTGAGGCTGGATCCAAACAATATGAAATAATATCCTCGTCAATATCCGTGTTGGTAAATGCTGGTCATGTTATTGTTTTTGTTCGTGTCGGTCTATACCTCACACTGGGAATGTTTCAATGTTAACCGAGTTTCGTCGTTTGTGCCACAAACAAAATGGACGCTCGCCCCGGTTGTAGCCGACACGCCCAGGTTGACACTCCTGCTGGCGCAGTGGGGTTGTGAAAGGGAACGCCTCCATCGCTGTGGAGCTCTAAAAAGGAGTCTGAGAAATCCTGAAAGGACAATTGAGGAGTGTGCAAGAATCTCATCGAAGCTGTTACAACTAATTTCTAATTTTGCTGCTGCTACTTCTTTTTGTAGCCACCTTCAGTATGACAATGTCGAGCAGATTTTATCGGCTACCAAACCTTGAGTGAGGCCGTTGGGCCGGGCCGGTGGATGCCGAGAAGCGTTTGAGTTCAAACCGCTTTGGACTTGCTCGTCTACTGGCCGCGGGACACGGAGCCTCCGGATAAAAAGTGAAATCACTCAAACTGGTACTCATTGCTGTGAACTTGGATATTTGAATGTCACATTGCTTATACCTGTACCCGAACGTGCAAGATATTTAAGCATCATGTGATTAGTTGCGTATATTTTATATTCAGTATTAATGTTGGTACACTGTTACTAATTTTTTTTTTTCTCCAAATGTAAATTATATGCTAATTTATTGCGTTGACTCACTTGTACATTTATTTCACTGCATGCAAACTGAACTTTAGCATAGTGAAAAAAAAATATGCAGTGATGCAGCCCTTCACCCTCCTCCTCCCTTTTTTAAAAAGTAGATACAATAAAAAGAGCAGCTTTTAAAGAGACTCTGTGTTAGTGGATTCATTATCCCCCCTCCCACTTGTCAAAACACATCAAAACATGTCTGCAACATTGCTAGTGATGTACACTGTGATCCCTGTGCGAGGGGAAAAAAGCTCCACATAACAGGCGAGGATGAAATGAGAGGCGTTGGTGCCAGGCTGGATGCTCCGTTCTCACAGGCTTTAAGAGATATATACGCTTGTCCTTTCACTCAACTCTTGGAAAGCGCCCACGGCATGAGAGCAGCGAATGGCATCACACCAAGGATACCCGCTGAAGAAGCCCATTCATTCGCCGCCTGAGTTTAAGGTGACAGAACCGGAGAAGAAGGGCAACGCTCTGGAAGAGTTTTTTTTTTTTTATGTCCTTATACTTAACTCTGACACACTGGCTGCATCGTCATCTAGAGATTCAAACATAATAAACGTCAGCGGTTATATAAGAGCGCAGCGTCGAAACGCCGCTCTTAAACGGTCCCCGCTCTGTTGCCATAGCTTTGCTTCGGCTGCTCTCCTTCCTCTCATTCGGGCCTCAAGTGTCTGGATTCACTCTTTGGGAACTGCGAGGTTTCCACTCTCCTTGGTAATTAATTCCAAATAAACAGTAACTAGCCCACTTGGCTGGGAAACGCCGCCGTCTCCTTCTAATCCACAGTGTCCAATTACAGAGGGAGACAGATGGCCTGTTGGGTCTAATGTAACCAGTTTAGAATACCTGTACGTCTGGCCCGGCTTCTGTCTCCCGCGCTGGCCCGTCTGTGATTACATTACAACCTGCAGAGCGGAGGGCGACGAGGAGAGGCCAGAAAGGGAACCTGATGGAGTTCATCTGCAGATGACCTGCCGGGTCCTGAGGGGGCTACTTCACACGAAACATTTGCACACATATGCGCCCATACGCTGACGATGACTCATTGTAGATTGAACAACCTTTTCCCTTATTTTGACTCTCACACAGGGGGGATAATTACAGAGAATGGTGCAACACACCTTAGCTAACGAGCTAGGATCGCGTCCTCCGTCGTGGACAGTTCGGCTCTCCATCCACTCAAAGATCAGCAGGTTTCTATTGGTCAACTGCTCAAATTCAGACACAGAATCCTGGTGTGAGCGGGTCTTTAAACGTTGCACCATCAGAATGACTTAACTAAACGAAGACCACAGAAAAGTACTGTTTAACTCTCCAGTGTGTTGACTTTATTAGTCGAGGTGATAATATTAGTCTCCCCGACACGTACCATGTGCATTTGACTGAATAAGTGGCGCGGTGATTTCCCAGTGCACGGAGCTCCCAGGCTGCTTATGATAAGAGGTGTAGAGAGGATAGGGAACAGATTTCTCCTCTTCTGCAGGATTCTGCACTTCAAATGGAAACTACTGACAGTGAGAGAAGCCATTGCTGTCGCTTATCAGCCATTAAATGTTCCACACCAGCTGCACGACGAAAGGAAGGTGTGCATAACGCGTCAACCAGGATGCACGGAAACATGTACAAAAAGCTCAAATACACGTTAAAAATCAGCATCCTGTCGAGTCTCTCAGGTGGTAGTCATCGGCTCCCAAAAAGACATGTGGCATTACTCTTGGCTGCGGTCCTGAGGACAAATCATAGCCCTCGACCTAAAGAAAGTGGCTGTTGTATTTCTCCAGCTGGGCGGTGTGAGGATTAGCGTAGCGACGAGCAACAGCGTTTATCATTCTCTTAATCAAAGTCGCTGTGGTACCGCGGTGTCCTCAGTGAGTGCTTGAAGCGCTTTTGGACACTCTCTCGTTTGAACACAGTGCAGCAGGACAAACGGCTCCAGATGGTGTGGGTGGAGACGGTGCATGCACAGACCCCGGGCGTTCAGGCGGGGGGGATGACAGGCAGGAATGCTGGCCTGGGGATGGGAAGGTCACGGCATCCATCACCTGCTATCTACTGGGCTCTGCTGTCCTGTTTAAGCCCCGCTGCTCTTTCCCACAGCTGAGGCCCAGATTGAACCTTCCGCGGACAATATCAAAGCCCTGAAGGACACTGGCTGCAGAGGAGAGGGCAGCAGACACCCCATCACATGCACTGGGAGTGTGTGTGTGTGTGTGTGTGTGTGTGTGTGTGTGTGTGTGTGTGTGTGTGTGTGTGTGTGTGTGTGTGTGTGTGTGTTTTCCACCTTCACACCTTCAAAGATGTGAAGAGAAATGCTTCAGCTGTGCCTCTTTCAAAGCAGTTTTCTTCCAGTGTCAAGAGCCGTGCACTTTCCTTGTCAGCTGTGAAAGAAACACACAACTGTGCATACGGAAGCATTTACATTAACGGGACAGTTCCTGAGCGAGCTGAAGAGCCCAGTCACATCAACAAGTGGCACATTGAAATGCAATTGCTCAACGATGCACAATCACATTTCATTATCGAAAAGGGAAGTCCCGCCCTTTCTGGTGGACCGCCATGAGACCTTATTTTGTAAAATATATAGGTAGTCAATGGTGAGAGATAAATCATTTTGAGATTTCAATTGTGTCATGAATAAAACATGTGTGTGTGTATATATAAACATATATATTTTTTAAGATAATTTTGCACATCAAGAACTGACGTTTTGAAGCCTCGAGTTTGGTGATTTCACCGTCGCCATCTTGGATTACAGCTGTCTCCATGTTGTTGTTTTTCGCAAAGAAATAACAGAAGTTAACATATTTGGAGTGACGTAGAGACGCTGTATTCGTCTCTGGTCAACCTGTCAATCACCTTGTAGCCCCGCCCCTAAAGCATATCCTGCTTTATGGTCTATTCGACTCTAAATGGATCATCATTTACTAAATGAACATCATGCTGTATTGAAGAAGACTGAGAATGAGACTCATAAACATTGTGAAACTCATGTTCACAATGTTTACTGAGAGAATAAATCAAGTAGTCATTTTCTCAGACTTCTATACAACCAGAGGAGTCGCCCCCTGATGGCCAGTAAAGAGAATGCAGCTTTATATATTTCAGACGGACACTATCATAGCAAAGACGGAAAAGCCTATTTGTGGGATCAGATCATCTGGACGAATACTGAATATTGATGGGTAGTTTTTTTGCACCATCACTCCGACGGATCGTGCTCTTTGCTCTGAAGCTATCAGATTGAACGGTTACAAGTACATCTATACAACGCAGGAGGGCAAACGTCTTCCTGTTGCTGTTCACGGTGAAAAAACAAATAGATAATAAAAAGCCAAAGAGCGTTGCTAGTCTAGATTGTGCACGCAAAAACCCAGAGAAAATCGCTGCATGAAGCAGGTGAGAGAGTTTCAAGCGTACTGAAGCCTTCATTTTTCAGGTTCTGTGTGTGTGTGTGTGTGTGTGTGTGTGTAGCGATTCAGCAGGTAGCTGGGTCACCTTTAAGGGATTTGTTCCTATGCTGTCCTCTGTCAGCAGAAACGACAGCAGATAAATGGATTAAGTGTATAAAAAATCAATAGCCAATCACTTAGGCCAATGGAGTAAAGCCAAGATTGTAGATGAGACTGATTTCTATTGTGTGTGTGTGTGTGTGTGTGTGTGTGTGTGTGTGTGTGAGAGAGAGAGCGAGCGAGCGAGAGTGTCACAATTTGGGTAGATGGTGCTCTTGAACGGGCGCTCTGCGTACAACATACTTAAGGACCTACTCTCTCTGCAGAACATTATGAAATCCATCAAGAATGAATTACGTCGTGATTCAGCCTCTTCTGCTCCGACCGCCCACGACTAATAAATGACCACGAGCTAATGAGGACAAATGATAATGGCGCTGTAGCGGCAGTACAGAAGGCTGCGAGGCTCGTGGTTATTACTCTGTTCAGGTACATTGTGATGCTGCTTCTGTCTCCGTTTCATGGCCCACATGTCCTTCACTCTCGACTAGGAAGAGGTGACTCTTTGTAGAACGCATCCGCTGTGACGTGAACCCGCTTCAAGCTAACAATGTGTTTTATGGAGGAATAATTCATCCTATTTTATAGTGTGTGTGTTCGTCGTCCTTAATGTAATTTCCCGGCGCTCCCATTACAATGAAAAAGTGTCCGTAAAGGCCAAAGGATCTGCTTGCAAGCAATTGTATTAATTGACTAGAGATTCATTAATAAAAAAGTAATCTTTCAAGTGTAGGTCAATTGATAGAGCCGTCCTTGTCTTTGAAGTATTAAAATAACAAGATGACAAAGCTGTGACACAACTCATGTTGAGGTCACGTTGAAATAAAAATGTTGTTTTACGTGTTGTCACCTTCCTAAAATAATGGTCTACGTCATTTTTGGACCAAAGTCAAAAGACAACGTCAATTTTACAAGCTTTTCAAGATGGCATTTTGAAGCTAGCATTTAAGCTAGCAATTTAGTTAGCATTTTCGCGAGCATTTATGTCAATGTAAATCTCACTTGAACATAGTATTAGTAATCATAACATAATTTTACCGATATTACAGTATGCTTGTTGTGCAGTGTCTAGAGGCAGCTTGTGCACCCCTATTATTTGGTCAAGTTTTTTGTGTTTACTGAAAAACCTGAAGAAAAAAAAACCCGGTGACGTTGTGTAAGCCAACTCTTATGTATCAGAGAATTCAGCATAACTCTGTTTATACTATAATGTTTTAGTTTTCTCTATGGAGCAAAACGATACTACAAACTGCATTTTGTTGCGCAACCCTGTTGTACAAGGACAATAGATGAACCGTGTAAATAATGCACTTCCTTAGCGAACTAGGTAGCTAGGTAACTAGCTAGCCGCTGTGCTAAGATAACATGCTGTTGTTTTCTCTGTGTTTGTGTGTGAGCCAAAGACAAACCAGAACATATTATATTCCTCTACAGATATTAAATAGAAATGTTTGTTGGAAACTTAAAGGAACCAAAGTCGAAAGATTATCTCTTGAACTCAAAACAGGTTTTCAATCAAACCAAAGTGAGATAAAATAGGGAGAAATGCTTATTTCTGTATATTTGAGATTTATTTGAGATGTAATTTCATGCTCTATTCTTCTGTGTGTGAAATTTTGTGATCAGGTACCAGTTGATGTGTATGTCTACTACTCATTGTCCACATACATAAGCCTCCTGGTCTGTTATTCCTGAGTTTAAGTTATGCTTAACCTACACTCTTAATTTTTATGACATACTATAACTTGTTTATGACCATTTCTATTACTTTTTTTTTTTTTGACATACTATGACTTTTTTTTATGGCTGTCTTTACATCATATAATACTATTGTTTTTTAAAATTACTTCAATCTATTATACTCTCTGTCTACTACTATACTCAGACTTTTTTTAAGCCATTGTTTATGACTATACTATGACTTTTATCACATCAAGGCAAAATGTGGTACTGGGGACACCTACTTTATCGGGAACTACCTCAGGGGAGGTTTTGAGTACTTTACTAAGTGTTAACCTCTCTGTCTGTCTGTCTGTCTGCCTGTCTGTCTGTCTGTCTGTCTGTCACAGCAATAGCGTCGTAACCATGAAAGATGCAGTCGTGAAACTTTACAGGAGTGTAGTTGCGATCGAAATGGAGGTTGGTTACATACCTCAGATACTACTGTGGACCGGAGAGCAGCGGAAATAATGACTCCAAATATATGTATGCCCTTTGCACTCACACAAATGTGTGTTTTGGAGGAAGCTGTTGATTCACCAACACAGTGGAAGTTATTATTTTATATCCATGATTTAGATGAATCTTGCAGAAGAAGAAAATAGGGAAGTTTTGCACTTTTTAAAACAATCAGTTAATTGGGATTTAACTTTAATCGATGATATCTCTGCAGCGGGACGTTGGTAAATAAGTGACAGCAATAGGATCTGGTAATCTAGGTTTTTCCGTTCAGGGTCAAAACCTTCATCCATCACATACAGTGTTCCGACTCAGCAGAAGATCGCCCTGCGCCCTGGGGTGCTGTCTTTGAAGGCCATTGCCATGAGGGACAAATCCTGTCTGAGCCGGTTGAAATGTGTCCGACGTTGCCGGAGGATGGAGTCAGCGCTTCCATTTCTAGAAAGCAGAATCTGAACGCATGAGTAAAGTCCTCACATATGTTTATTGACTTATCTTTAGTGTGATGAGATCTACAAGCTGGCAGGCAGAATACACAAACAATGCTAAAGTCAGCGCTCCCCATTGAGCCAAAGCTGCAGGTAGGGATGTTACGATATGGGATGTTATTGAGGATCGCAATAAAAAACCTTCGCCAGAGGTTGGTTGAGATGAATTTCTATCATCAGGACACTCGTGAATATCCTCACATGAGCAACTTAAAAATGAGGTCAATTAGAAGTGAAAAATAGAGCAAGTTTAGTTTTTATTAATACAGGAATTATCATATAAGAGAACAGAAACACAAATGTTGTCTATTTTCGATTTATTTTGTATCCTTTATTTATGAAGATGGACCTTATGACTTATGATTACCTAATTAGTTGTTTGTTTTTCACTAAAAGAAGATGTGTCTCCTATCTGTGATGCAATCATATATGTTCCTTGACCAAATGTAGGAGGATTCCGGTTGGTTTTAGTGGCATTTTTAGTTTTAAGCATATTTTGATGACAATGGAAATAATATCGAGAATCGCGACATGAAATTTAAATGTTGTCCTTGTGTAAAGTATTTACTAATTTA
This sequence comes from Myoxocephalus aenaeus, assembly GCA_038501785.1. Classification (NCBI taxonomy): domain Eukaryota; kingdom Metazoa; phylum Chordata; class Actinopteri; order Perciformes; family Cottidae; genus Myoxocephalus; species Myoxocephalus aenaeus. The sequence continues at coordinate 4,782,307 of JBAMJR010000037.1, read as the reverse complement.
ACTCCTAGGAGTGATAAACATCTGGAACTAATAGTTTAATTGAGGCCAAAGGACTTCAATGAAGAGGGTTAACTGCTATAACTGGCTATTTATTAAGAGCATTTACTAAAAACTGTAAAAGAAAGAACTAGGAGAGGAGATGAGGAAATAATTAGGGTCCATCCTCTGGGAACAATGAATTTTGGGGCCAATCAATTTTAAAGATGCAGAGTAGATATTTCACTGGTTAATTGAGAAGACTTGCTCGTGGTGCCAGATAACCAGTCATCAGGATTTATTCTATGGGGGTCATGAATATTTCTACCAATAGTTGTTCAGATATTTCAGTCTGGACCAAAGTGGCCTAAAACCATCATTGATAAAACCATAATGGTCAAATGTTATAATAAAACATTGTTTTATTAATATGACTGCACATATTCTATGACTGGTTGGCAATAGCATCCCCATTTAAAGCAAACCACATTATATCTCACCAAAATTCAATATTATACTAATAATCTCTTACAATATGGAATAAATTCAGAAATGGAAACATTTCAACTGGGAGGTTAGATAACGACTGCCTTCCATGTAACTCAATGCTAAATATTCTCTCAGTTTGAGGTGAAGTATTTCTGAGGTTTGCTTTTTTGAGTTTAACCTTGTACTTCGTTGTAGTCCTGGGCTTAGTTTATTGTTGACACTAGTTTCCTTCTGTGTGAAGAGAAATAGCATTCATTCCAGATCCGTCCTGTGGTATTGGACATCTCATGGGCCGGCCTCGCTTGGCCCTCGCGTTTGGAAGATGTAGAGGAATGAATATGCCATTGTTAATGTCCAGCGCTCTGCCTCCTTTCCTTCCTCACCTCCTCACTGAAGTCTCATCTTCGCGGTGCATTCAAGTACCTTCAACTGTGATCCACCGGACATACGAGCTGCAGAACAGTTTGTTTAGGACGTTCTTACGATATATTGTGAGAAGTGGTGTAATGGGGAAGAATGAAAAATATCCTTGTAAAGGAGCTCTTGAATATGATCAGTGACATAACGACATTTATCCACGTGAAGCGTATTAAAAGGAAAGGAGGGCCGTGATTCAGCTCACGGTTTTTCCGAGTCTTAAAACAATGCCTACATGTCCATATGTACATTTAAAGAGCTTCTGGTGACTGCAAGTCTTCCTCTTGTCCGAACTGGCTGTGAAGGGAAATAATCCCCCGCCATCAAAGAAGTGTTGGTTGAATTTCTAAGAGACGAGAAGGATTATCTGGCTATATTTAGCCCGTAACCACGAGGGCAGAGGGAGACAATGCTCGTAGAATAGCTTCATAATGCTATTATCATTCCATCTCATCCCTGGAAGTCACGTGACCCGCAGGGGAGAGTGACGCTTCCTGCTCTGAGCCGGGCAGCGTTGAATATTCACCTGCTGGAGAGGAACTGACACCTCACTCTGAACACAAACGACTCATTTAAAAAAGGCAAGCAGTGTCCTTATAAATAAAATTTAAAAAAAGGTAATTTATCGCAACCTGACCTCGACACACACACACACACACACACACACACACACACACACACACACACAGAGATCACTGCATCACCTGTTTTAGATTTGCGGTCGCTCGGGCCGAGCCGGGCTCATAATGTAACATTAACTCTCTCTTCCTGTTCCATATGAAAATTTAAGCATAATCCCAGAAGGGCAGTAAAGAACCGTGCGCCGGCCAAACGCAGCTCCTGGTCACACACACATGGCAGCGGCATATCATTTAACCACCGCGGTGAGGTAAAGGCTTTGGTTTTTAAACAGTTCCTTTTTTACAAGCGCTGACTGCTCCAGTGGTGACCTGAGCAGTGTGACAGATATACATATATATATATATATATATATATATATATATATATATATATATATATACACACACTCACCTAAAGGATTATTAGGAACACCATACTAATACTGTGTTTGACCCCCTTTCGCCTTCAGAACTGCCTTAATTCTACGTGGCATTGATTCAACAAGGTGCTGAAAGCATTCTTTAGAAATGTTGGCCCATATTGATAGGATAGCATCTTGCAGTTGATGGAGATTTGTGGGATGCACATCCAGGGCACGAAGCTCCCGTTCCACCACATCCCAAAGATGCTCTATTGGGTTGAGATCTGGTGACTGTGGGGGCCATTTTAGTACAGTGAACTCATTGTCATGTTCAAGAAACCAATTTGAAATGATTGGAGCTTTGTGACATGGTGCATTATCCTGCTGGAAGTAGCCATCAGAGGATGGGTACATGGTGGCCATAAAGGGATGGACATGGTCAGAAACAATGCTCAGGTAGGCCGTGGCATTTAAACGATGCCCAATTGGCACTAAGGGGCCTAAAGTGTGCCAAGAACACATCCCCCACACCATTACACCACCACCACCAGCCTGCACAGTGGTAACAAGGCATGATGGATCCATGTTCTCATTCTGTTTACGCCAAATTCTGACTCTACCATCTGAATGTCTCAACAGAAATCGAGACTCATCAGACCAGGCAACATTTTTCCAGTCTTCAACTGTCCAATTTTGGTGAGCTCTTGCAAATTGTAGCCTCTTTTTCCTATTTGTAGTGGAGATGAGTGGTACCCGGTGGGGTCTTCTGCTGTTGTAGCCCATCCGCCTCAAGGTTGTGCGTGTTGTGGCTTCACAAATGCTTTGCTGCATACCTCGGTTGTAACGAGTGGTTATTTCAGTCAAAGTTGCTCTTCTATCAGCTTGAATCAGTCGGCCCGTTCTCCTCTGACCTCTAGCATCAACAAGGCATTTTCGCCCACAGGACTGCCGCATACTGGATGTTTTTCCCTTTTCACACCATTCTTTGTAAACCCTAGAAATGGTTGTGCGTGAAAATCCCAGTAACTGAGCAGATTGTGAAATACTCAGACCGGCCCGTCTGGCACCAACAACAATGCCACGCTCAAAATTGCTTAAATCACCTTTCTTTCCCATTCTGACATTCAGTCTGGAGTTCAGGAGATTGTCTTGACCAGGACCACACCCCTAAATGCATTGAAGCAACTGCCATGTGATTGGTTGATTAGATAATTGCATTAATGAGAAATTGAACAGGTGTTCCTAATAATCCTTTAGGTGAGTGTATATATGCAACAGGCCGGTTAGGCCACTGGTTCCCTCCTCAGCATCAAAGGAATAGTTGGACTTTTTGGGGAAATAGGCTTCCTTGCTGGTTAATAAATATGACGCTCTAATCAGGAGACGGTTAGCGAGCTTTAGAGATGCTGGTGTGAGATTGTTGTTTCTTTTCTACCTTTGAAGACCGCCAGGCTAGCTGTTTCCAGTTTTTATGCTAAGCTAAGTCACCTTCATCTTTCACAGGAGGACATGAGAAACAGTAGTATGACTATTAATTACTTAAAATTACTGTGAGGAACTCAGCTCCCGGCGGCAGCAGCAGCTCCTCCAGGAGCAGAGCTTCGTACAGATCTAATTCATGGCAGGACTGTTGAATTGGATGTCATGATATTGTACAGGTGTACCTATTAAAGTGGCCACTGACTGGTCCCTTTATTTAAAATAAAATAAAAAGTCAAATCTGTTTACAAATGCTATTTATTTTTAAGTTCAACAGTGACATTTAAGCTCTGAGCAACATAAGTAGAAGAAGACAAACAAAAGGGAACAAACAGCATTACAATCCAATGACGACCTTGGTCGTGACTATGACGACCTTGGTCGTGACTATGACGACCTTGGTCGTGACTATGACCACGATCCCGAATCCCGATGAGTAACTGGACGTCGTCCGGCTGCAGCCGTTCCTTTCCATCACAGATTACAGGGATCGCACGGGTCAGCATTCTCAATCCAGATGTTGGAGCTCAACGGAAACGGGGTTTTGAAGCGGTGGAAAAGCGGACACCGTCGGGTCACACGGCTTGGGCAGGACCTGACCTCGCGACCTCCCGGCCTCACCTCTTGGCATTCTTGGCCTGCATGATCTTCTTGCTCTCCTCTCTCCTCCGTTTGTTGACGGGGTTGCGCGGGTCGTGGATCTCAAACGTGTCCTCGTCCTGGATGGCGGCGTCCTTGACTTTTCTGCTTTGCTCATCAAACTGCAGAACGTGGCCCATCCTGAATCAGACGGGGAGAGGACGCACTAAATCACTGCTATCAAAAAGAATGGGAAGAACTTTAATTGGAGAAACCAGTGTAATATGTTAATAATAATAATAATAATAATAAGATAAGATAGCAGACAGAAGGTAAACACGAATGAAAAGCACTTTTTTTCTTTAGTGCAAAATAAATCAGATTTTCTGAGAAATTATAGGTAATATTTGCTTATTATCAATATGATTCCATTGAAAGACGATAAATTATCATATTGAATTGTTGCCCAGCCCCAATGTGACCCACTGTGAATCTGAAAGTATTGATTAGAGCATCTTTAGATTAATCACAATTGGCTGTGAAGATGAACGTTGACGTCAAATGAGCCCAAAGGTCACACAACTTTAAAAAGACACAGGAGCCGCCAGACAAAATGGTGAAAGCATGATTTTTTTTTGGTCTGCTTCGTGGAATAAACTGCTCAGTAATTTCTGATCTTCTGGGAAGAGGTCTGCTTTCTGTCCCCAGAGCCAGGACTAAACATGGAGAATCCGTTTCTATACGCCACGTATCCACGGGCGATACGAGACGATGGGCCAGACCTCTGCTGCACAGGAGCAAGACTCACACTTCACGGTCGTTTGGCCTCTTTTTGTTGTCGTTTTGTGTCTCTTTGTAGTCGTTTTGTCTCTATGCGGTAATTTTGTTTCTCTTCGTGGTCATTTTGTTTGACTTTGTAGTCGTTTTGTGTCTATGCGGTAGTTTTGTGTCTCTTTGTAGTTGTTTTGTGTCTCTTTGTAGTTGTTTTGTGTCTCTTTGTAGTTGTTTTGTGTCTCTTTGTAGTCGTTTTGTGTCTCTTTGAGGTCATTTTAAGTCTCTTGGTGGTCACTCTAGCTTCTCTCTGGTTATTTTGAGTCTCTGTAGTCATTCTGAGTCTCTTTGTAGTTGTTTTATGTCTCTTTGTAGTTGTTTTGAGTCTCTTTGTAGTTGTTTTGAGTCTCTTTGTAGTTGTTTTGAGTCTCTTTGTAGTTGTTTTGTGTCTCTTTGTAGTTGTTTTGTGTCTCTTGGTGGTCATCGTAGCTTCTCTCTGGTTATTTTGAGTCTCTGTGGTCATTCTGAGTCTCATTGTAGTTGTTTTGTTTGACTTTGTAGTTGTTTTGTTTGGCTTTATAGTTGTTTTGTGTCTCATTGTAGTTGTTTTGGTCCGTTTGTAGTCTTTTTGTGTCTTGTTGTAGTTGTTTTGTGTTTCTTTATGTTAAATTTCAGTCTCTTCCTGGTTGGTATGTGTCTCTTTGAGTGACATTTTGCAGGTGAAGGCTAGGAGGGCCCCTGACACTGTGGGTCCCTATGCTGGGCCCAGAGGGCCCTTTAAGTAATCCACCATGCATTTATCTAGAACAAACTCACAGAAAACTCTCACTTCTATTACGACTGAAGGCTTTTTGTTTTATCAAATCATTTCTTACACTCCACTGTAACTATAATTATTATGTTTTATACCCATCTTACTCTATTCAAGTTTTATGCACATTTAATTGACATGTTGCTGAAATTTGCTATATAAATAAACTTGCTTTGCCTTAAAACTTTGTTCTAATTATAGTAAAAAACTAAAAAGCAGGTATCTGAATGGATTCTCAGTACAAAGTGAGCATTAGGGCTTGTATTTTTGAGACATCTTAGCAGTTCAGAAATCCAGATAGAGAGCCGTGATCCCCGGAGAACAGACGCTCATGTGTCTTTCATTTCCCCAGTCAGGTTCTCTTCCCCCAAAGAAAGATTAAAGAATCAGGACATTCCTCACAGGAGATATCAGTGTCAGTCACTTCACAGATAAAACACATTTTCTCCCACTTACACGATTCCTTCAGCTGCTGTTTGAATGCTATCAGTAAATCTGAACAACAAAGCCGGGGTGACTAATCAATTGGAGGGATCCATTTTGAGCCACGCAACCTCTGCCATGTTGTCTTACGCCCGAGTGGAGAATCACTTATCAGAAAGAACCGAAACCTGTTGGAATCGGTTCGGGGGAAAACCTTTCGGTCGTGCCACTTTGATCCAACTGAAATATCTCAACTTGTGTTTGGGATGGATTGCCGTGAAATCTTTTGCAGACCCCCAGAGGATGAATCCTGATTCATTATGTCAAAATGTGCTTTTGGTGGGGAATAATTTTTGGTTTATGACCAAATACCTGCTAAACTAATGACATTCCCATCAGCTTCAGCTGCACTTTGTGGTTCCTGCTACGTCAGCACGCGAAACGAAAAACACTAAAGTCAGCATTAAACCTGCTAAACATCCGCATGTCAGCATTGCACTGTGAGCATATTAGCATGTAGCTCAAGCTAACACCATCAGAGCTGATGGCCAGAAGGTCCAATCAAACAAACCCCCTCCCTCCCACATCTTTCCGATGTCGGATTAGAAGTGGTAACGATCCGACGTTCGCGCTCAATACCCGAGCTGAGAAAAGAGCCATGGCTGGAACGACTACATGGAAAACGTGCGCCGTTATCCACACCAAACGATTTGGTGGGCATTCGTAAGCTAGTGCGAGAGAAAAAGAGAAGGGGATGACATGGAACAAATGTCCTCGACTACTGATCTCGAAGCTATAACGGTCTCCGTTTCCCGCCGACCGTCAGAACATCTCTATCGATGCTCATACCGGCCGTGTCCCGATCTTTAAATGTTCCCTTTAAAAGTTGAAGAGCAACAGGTCTTTCTTATCTACTCGAGGAGAGAAGAAATATTTACATGAGCGTGTGCTGTATATGTCTGGGTGTGTACATCGTGTCTCACTCCCTATTGTATATTCTAGAATATATGTTGATGCCTTGTCTGCTGTGTACGGCATGTGGTATGCGTCTGCCCTGTTCTCTGGCTGAGCGGTTACAGTTGTGTGTGTGTGTGTGTGTGTGTCTCTACACTCTCTCCGGTGTTCATTTGAAATCGGCAGGAGTTGTGACAGCTCATCTAGAATGTCATGGCTAGACTCTGGCAGACCCCGAGGACTCCTGCTGTGCGAGCCGGCCGCCTCTGATAATTTGTCTAGCAGTCACGGCGATGACAGCCTGCCGGCCGTACGGCCTCACAGCGCCGGAGGCTCGAGGTGGAAACCCGGGATGGAGGGTGGGGGGGGTAGAAGGGGTTCGGGGGTCTCATCGAAACCTGCTGCTGTCGTGATGCGACGCCGCAGAAGCCTTTCCTCGATTTATTTGTATCTTTTTTTTTTACGCTCAAGTAGGGGGTGGGGATTAAAGTAGAGTACAGGAGGTACAGCGAGAGCAACTGTGTGTGTTAGTGGAGACCGAGGGGAGGAAAGGGAGGAGGGAGAGTCAGGATTTGTAGACACAGACACAGATGGAATAGTTTACCTCCTCTGGCCCAGACTTGACTTCCAATGTCTGACCTGTTGTAACCCACATTCTGTTCGCAGCGCTCCGAGAGTGGCACAGACTTCCCACTGGTGTTTTTCTAGGACGGCTACGCTCCTGCCCCTGTCCCTCCCTCCTCCCTCCCTTCATCATACCTGGCGGGGGCGACACAGTGAGGTGTCTACAGGCGGGAGAGGCTCCAAACGACAGCCAAGGCTTCTCTCAAATTCATTAGCCCCACACACACACACACACACACACACACACACACACACACACGCACACGCTTCAAGGGGGCTTCTGGAGACTAATAGCAAGTACAGATTTTGTTATTCTAAATCTCTCACACACACATGCACGCACATGCACACATGCACACACACACACACACACACACATACACATACACACACACACACACACACGCACACTTTGCTCAATCTCAAACACATGGTATTCATTTCAAACCCGTGCTGCTCTGTGTCGTAAGGCTTTGAGATCTTTGGTGAAAAAAAACTGAATGCGAGAGGAAAACACGGCGTCAGGGCTGATTTCCTGATGGACAATCTGGTGGCTGCGGGTTGAAATCTCAACTTGACACATTGACGCACAACTTGAACTTTCACACACATTTATCAGAAGCCCCCCCCCCCCCCCAGAGCGAGCTTTGGATCTTCATCGCTCGCGGTACAAAGAAAGATTTTCTGCAGTATTTCATCATTTTAGTGGCTCATTTAGGCTGATCTTACTTTCAGAATAATAATATTCTTTTGCAATCTCTTGCAATCCAGTGTTCAGCACGAGGGTATCAATAGGAATAACACAAGCAGCAGAAGCTAATAAAAAAAAAGAATAATAAGTTGCCAAGTTGTCACGCTCAAACTTCTCCAGTTTGCCAAACTGGTCCTTGAACTCCCCAGGAGCTGGTGTGGATCATCCCGTCTCATCCAGCTGTATTCCTTTTCCAGAGGCATTATTATTCATACGGTTATCATACAATACTGATGAAAATGTCCTCCTAACTCAGGTTGGTATGACATTACAATAATTACAGATAACGTAAGACTAAAGCTGCACTTTAGTCGCGGAGATCTCGCAGAGAAAACACCAAGAGTCGGCGAGTCGCGCATGAGCAAGCATAACCTGTTAACGGCGTAACAGTTTCAAGTATTTATTAATGACATTTTATGTCCGTGTACTTTTGTACTATGTAAAGTTCTCATGTAGCTCATGGGGAGCGGTCGTCCTGAAACCACGAGGCAGCCGGTTGGATCCCTGGTCTCCCCATAGTTTCATGTTGAAGTGACCCTCCTGTAATACCTCCGCGCAGTTTGAGAGCCACTGCATTAAGATAATGTTTGTTGCCACTGTAATTACATAATAATTACAAATTTATCGCCACGCGGCGGTTTGCCCGTTTACGTCGGGGCCAAAGCGCCATCGTTTCATCGTTTTAGACATCTGTTTGAAATGGTCACAAATAGCACATTATTTCTTAAATTAGGGCCCCAAAACATCTTTTGTAAGGTCACAGTGAACTTTAACCACTAAATCTAATCAAATCACTTCATCCTGGAGTCTAAGTGGATGTTTGTGCCAAATTTTAATAAACCGTATTCCCTCAAGGCATTCCTGAGAGATCGCGTTCATGAGCGATACGGAGAACACGAGAGGCATAACAAAAGAGATTTAAAGCTACATTAGTAATCTTTTTCACCTTTTGAAGTTATAACATTAGCAAACAACTGCGTAATTACACGTCCAGACACAAAACAACATTATTTTGGAGTTGTGTTTCTATAAATCCAATATTCCCTTGTCTGTTTTTTTTGCTCTGTTTTTGGTCCCCACCAACTCCTGTGGGAACTATCTGTCTCTTTAGCAGCTAAATGCTTCACTTTGTTCACCGCTAGTCTCCAAGTGAGCCTGTCTTTTCTGTTTGGGGGCTGAGCAGGAAGAGAACAGTGGGATTATTGGAGCTTCATCACTGAAAATCGAGGTGGATGAGACTGAACCGACTGAAGTTAATGTAATGATGCGTTTCATCCCCTCGTATTTAACCGACCATCCTTTGTCGTCGTCCTCCGCCAGCTCCTCCACGTCGTCCTCTGGAGCCTCATCCGTAATGGCCGAAGACAGCTTGGACTTGAAACGGTTGAGGAGGGCCAGCGTCTGTCAAAAAAAAGAAAAGAGCAGACGTCATTTAAAATAAACAGCACAGGTCAAGTTAACCTGGAATGATTTGCACGTCATGCTCAGTAACTCATGAAAGCACTCAGAGTTATTATTCTACCTGTTGTTCTCTCGTCGAGCCTTTCTTCAGTTTTTGTTTCCGCTGATCTTCGTACTTCTTCCGTCCCTCCAGGAACTCGGCCACGGCCTCGTTGCTCGGCTTTTCCTCTGCTGGAGAGACAACGGAGCCGCTGATTACCATTAACCCTTCGCTCGCCTGATCGAAATCTCAGCCGGCCGTCGCATGAAGAGCTTATTAATCAAATCCAATTCTTATCATTTTGGGTGTCGAAACATTTTGGAGCGAACAAATGCTCGCAAACAAATATTGTCCTTTATATTTATTGATTTTGTCGGGGCAATCAATCAGCCTCTGGCCTGAAACTCAAATATTTTCTAAATACAGTAATAAGGTAAGAAAGAGAGGTTCTCAATAGATACAGACTCACTTCTTTCTTTTATACATTTTACAATAATAATAATGTCATCATGCAAGTGTTTGCCTTCAAAAGAGCTGTTCTTTTCCTTTTGTATTATATTTCTAAAAACTAAACTGGAGTAATCTTGAGCGCACAGAAATGCAATATGTTTGAGCAACAAAAAAGGTAAATATTTATATTTAAATAAATGCCGCCGCTTCGTATGCAGAATACGATCAGAGAGAAAAGATAAAAGGAAGTGAAGTCACGCTGTTTCCTCATACCGTACATGATCTGAGAACATAATAAATAATAATAATAATAATAATAATAATAATAATAATAATAAGAGAGTAGACGTCTCCTCTCAGACTGACATGCTCTCTGCATGAATCCATACGGCTGCCAACCGTCAGTGAGATGCAGTGGACCGAGGCCCCAACCTCGTCACCCCTCACTGTATCTCTCCCACAGATGACTTGCTACCTTACACCCAAACCTGATGTCATTGATCTCCCCTGAAAGAAAAAGCTAAGAAAAACCTTTAATCCTCAGCAGAGACGGTACACATGAGCACATGTGCGCCTCGTCCATCTGGTTCGAGGAAAGCAAAAAGCAAAGTCATAAAACTGGTATACTGAAAAATTAGGAAAGGGGTCATCTTTTTTATAAAATGTGTGTTATGGATCTGGGTCTGTCCGCGGTGGACTGGTCTCTGCTGGATCTGGGTCTGTCCGCGGTGGACTGGTCTCTGCTGGCGTCTGAGCTGAAGGAGCTTCTGGTGAACCTGCATGATGTCATCTTCTATTCAGCTGTTCTTATAATGAATTTTCCTTGAAGTTGTTTTTTCTGCATTTATTTTTCATTCTAATCTGAATAGTTAGGGTTTCAGACAATTACTAAAATTACACCTAAAAAAACAACAACTTCCCAAATGTGAATATCTTCTGTCCATCTTCATTTTTCTGTGTTGATTCACTAAAAATCTTTGTGGTCGGAACGAAATTCGATCTTTGAAGACATCACCTTGGGCTCGGGGGAAATTGTGACGGACATTTTCACCACTTTGCCATTTTACGCACCACATGATTAATCGCAAAAACAATGGTACGGTGCAGCTGAAGTGTAAACCCGGACATACGAATGCAGACAGAGCGCAAAAGTCCCAGCGCTGATGGGAATGAGGTGGGGGGGGATAACTTTCCACCCGACTGTCCTCCTCTGCAGTGTGTGTGTGAAGTAGTCGCTCATCACGAATGAAAGGAGAGACAATCAGCATGCTGACATCGGTGTCTCATGCAGTTAATGTGCGTCTGTGAACCTCGCGCTCAGACACACAGGCTGTGAAGTCACAGAGTGGCAGACGGTGAGCACAGTCTGCTGCCTGTCTTTCCACAACAAAATGTGATGTCACACACTTTCTCACTCACACACACACACACACACACACACCCCCCAACGGGACGGCGTCACCTCGCTGGCCAAGCTGTGCCCCTTTCTGGACTGGACGCATTCAGCCGCACCAAATAAATGATGCAACAGAGAAAACATTGCCGTCCACTGCTAGTCCTTTAACGCATGTTGTGTGTGTGCAGCTCGCTAAGATCCACTAATAAACACCAATTAACAGAAGAAAAAAAACTACATAAAACACATGGGAGAAAAATGAAGCCACTGACACAGAAAAGCCTGTGAGAAACCTACCTGAACTAACCGGAGGTCACGAAGTTTTTCGAAACAAAAAAAATTGTTATTATGGCAAAAATATATTAAGAAGAATAAAAAAAAATAGACGTTTCTGCAAAATAAAGGAAAGACTCTTTACATTAAGCAGCTCTAACCAGAATTGTTAAATAGGGCCAATCCCAATTCTTATTTTTACCGCGACCCTTCAAATGCCCATCGGAAGTCCTTCCTTCCTGCTGCCGTCAGGCTGCACAACCAGCTGAGCACAAAAACACTTTAATCACTTCAACTGGTGCAATATAAATACTTTTTTAAATACATTTTATTCTTTGTGTGTGTGTGTGTGTGTGTGTGTGTATATAAAAAAATATTGCTTTTGTGGATTCTTTACTGTTTTTATTGCTGTTTATTTATATTACTTGTTTTTTTTATTACCCGTCTGCTGCTGTAATCCTGCAATTTCCCCACTGCGGGACTAATAAAGGAATATATTATAATTATCTTAACATAATCAGTGTTAGAGGCTGAAATGAGACAAACCCATCAAGACCCTGACACGCTGTCGTTGGTGGCAGAATAGTTCTTTTAATAGTTATTCAACTTAGTTAAATATGAATAAAAACCATAATAAAGTTAGATTTAGAAGCGAGTTCACCTCAGGATGAATTCACCAACAAAAGGCTCCGGGCCGGTCAGGGGCGTTCATTTAAGAAAAAACGGTGCAATTATTCCCGTTTCTCTGAGCTTCAAGGCTGTGAATGCTGAGCAATCTCTGGAATTTCCCTGGAAATCAACGCAACACTTCCCCCGCTTCCCCCGGTGGTGTCGACATGGAAGCCTGCCGTGCTGCTGGAGGGGCAAACCTTCTTCCCCTCTTGATTTATAGGCCCAACAAGTGATCTTCCTCCATCTCTCCCCACCACGAGACTCGCTGACTGATGACGCCCCGAGGTCCGACGCGAGGAACACGCATCACCCGCTCCAGCTGTTGTCGCCGACTATCATCTTTGGGTTTTGATGGCCTTCTCTCACCGCATTCCTCCGCTCTCCTGTCACCTGGGCTCCAGAGAGCTACAAATCAGGCCGCCGATGTCGTAGCAACCGACGGCTGTTGTGGATGACAAACCTCTCCTCCGGGGCATAAAAGTTCCCCTCTTTCTGTTAAACAATCAACGCGGTTTTTAAAAGTAAACTGAGGCAACATTACCGCTGACCATCAATCAGGAACACATCAAAAATGACTTTGTCAGTTGGCGCTTTGAGGTCAACACCAACTATCCATCTTCGATTATGCAACGGGGAGACCGTTTACATAAGAGGGTTTTATTACAGTCGTGTCCCGTAAAAAATTACTAACTTGGACAAAAAAAAAAAAAAAAACTCGATATCACGCTAAATCTCTATCACAGGTAATTGGCGTTTCAAATATCACTCGTGCAACATGCAACAGGCACCCGTGTAATGAAGCACCAAGGGCAGACAGGCATAACCTGTAGGAGACTGCTGCCACATCATTTAGGGTGGGTATTGAATGGACAGTGGTTTCAGGAGGGCTCTCTTATTTTTGGCTCTGGAACCCGACGGTCACGCCAAGAAAAGAGAAAACCAGACTACAGGAACATGCTGTAATTTATGTGATGAAAACCTGAAGGAGAGGGGGGGGGCGAAAAGAAAAAAAAAGGTGAATTTTGAAAAGAGACAATTTGCTTTTCACTCCAATCAACGTCATGCGTTCACGTGCCAGCAGCCAGATGGGCGGCGAGGAGGTGGTCAAGAAACATTAGACCATTGCAACGAAAATATTTCATTTTATTTCGTGTCTTCTGTGTGTTTTTAAGTTGTAGGATGGCAAAAAACTAGGTAACTGCCTGAATATTTGTTTTAGCATGAATATATTTTGTATTTAAAAACCAAAGAATACAAAAAGAACTGTGCCGCAGAATGATTAAACATTTGTATTATTATTTATTTCTATTGTAATTAAGTTAGAAAAATAAAAACTTGTTTGTTTTTCACTAATGTCAGCGAAATAGAGGAAGATCTTAACTATCAAACACAACCTTTTATTATTAAAGAGGACAATAATACTCAATAATAATCAACCGACCACAGAGTAGACGAGTAGCTTTCTGATTTCAGCCGATGCAGCCAGAAGCGCTCGTCTTTCCCGCCTTTTGAGAGTAAATCTTTCTGTATTATGTGTCCTGATCGGCTGGAAATCTGGAGACTCAGTGGGGGACCCACTTTGTTTTGTTTGATCATCATCAAATATTCAGGGATGCGGTCGCTGAAGCAAACCTGGACGGCGCTTCTAGATTTAAATAAATGTCTTTCTGGCATATTTACATCAGTGGATGTCGAAGTTTGTCCCCACAGGACAAACGTGACGGATTTATGGCCCAAAAAAAAAAAATCACATGCTGGCTGTCTGCGGATGTTATACACCTTTCTCTTGCACAATACAGGTCCTGCTGGTGTCGCTCACCACTTGGCATTTAATGGATAAGAATATCCTTTATTTTTTATTAAAAATAGTTGTTGAAATTTGTTTCAGGATCTTCTATTAAATCATTGAGAGCTGAAACAATTCAGTGACTAAATTAGTTGGTTGGTTGCAAGAAAAAAAAATCTAACGAATGAGTAAAATATATACAAACGTAGTATTCTTTTGTTCTGGCTTCTTAATTGTTTAGATTTGACTGTTAGTCGCACACAAAAATTCAACAATTCCTTTTTTTCTGATATTCTATTGACCAGAATGATTCGTTATTCAACAATAAGCCACACATTCGTTCGACCCCGCCATGCGTGCCCTTACTGAAACCACACGGAGCCGTCGGAGGAGATGGGACCGGGGGAAGAGCGGTCAGAGCGGGAACCGGCGGGTCGATCCCAGCGTTTTTCGGGGGACGGACGCGTCAACGCGAGCCTTAAAGTGCGGGGACGAGATCAAACTCCTCTGTGGCGGAGCGGCGTTTCAAAGATTTACGGCAGACGTACCGTCTCCCCCTGCAGTGGCCGTCGGCCCATGACATCTAATGGAATTAGCTTTCGCCTCCAACACAGAAATGTAATGAGGAACTCTTTAAAAGAAACTCCGGCCTCTGGCTGAGCCGCCAGAGAGGCACGAAACAAAAAAGGTCCCTGGCAGAGTAGAAATACCTCGTAAGATAATGGAGGAGCTTAGGCCAGTTGCCACTTGGTATAACAATGCAGGGCTGTTACTGACTCCACGCTTGAGTTTATAAGTGGATCTATTAAGAGAAGGCCCCTTTATGCGTCGAGTGTTTATAGAAACAGCTTAACTCTATGCAGATATCACTAAGAGCAACAGAATCTTAGTTAATCTTAGTTAAAGTACAATAGAGCGCTGCAGGGAAGGTAGCATCTCACCGGTTCCCGCCACAAAAAAGGGGATTTTCCACTTTATTATTGCAGAGAATAAACTCTGTGGACAACAGACGGTGGTGACACCGACATATTTGGTTCAGCAGGATCACCTTTACGAATGAACATCATTTTTTTGTAGGATTTTTGAAGCGTTAATAAAAAATAATAAAAATCGTCGTCAGGAGCAAAAGCTTCTAAACAAACTGCACTGTGAAGGCAGAGCAGTCGGCGTGAGGACGTTTTCTAGTCCCACATGTTGGTAACCGTCTTTCCAAACTCACTCGTTTGGTATTTACTGGTGTATTTTATGTCGTAGAACAAAGCGTTTAAATCTGTAAAGCCTGTGTTAACCACTGACCTTATTTAAAGCATCTGAACAAACAAACAAAAAAACACAAGACGAGGAAACCGGAAGGGCAAATATGCTGACTCGTATCTGGGTTTTAGGACTCATTCCTGCAATGATGCATTTTGTGCTCTTTCACATAAAAACAACCAATCGGCAGCGAGTCGAGAGTGGGCCCAGCGTCTGTGTTTAAAGAAAGAAAACCATCGGCTTTTGTGGAGACAAAAACAATGTTTGAGCAACAAGAGCTGGTGGTCTTCAGTACATTTTGGCAGTTGGTAATCCCACAGTTAAGACCGGTCCCTGTAGACCCCCCCCCCCCCCCACGAACTATTTAGTTTTGTTGCACAACAACACACACACACACACACACACACACAACCTCAAGCTAACCTCTGTGCCTAAGTGTTTTTTAGTCATTTTCCAAAATGTGTTTCAGCACCAACAATCCAGAGATTGACGGCCTTATGACAGACTGCCGTGTGGTGAAGACCGAGGAGGGTTTTGGGGGCAGTTCCCTCACGGCGGCCAAACTAACAAAAACTAAAAAAAACGCACAAAGAATTTAATGTGCAACTATGGTGGCCGCTCAACAATTTTCACCCCTTGCAATTTTCTATGGAGTTTTAACACAAAAATGCAGACCCTTTTGGGAGGGAGGTGGGAGACACACGTCTGCAACTAATTGACTAAATCAGAGGGTTGCCTTTCTTAGTGTCCATTAGCAGAGAATGCAGCGCGGACCACCCATTCAGAGAGCGAGTTCACCCTCGCAGCTCTGTGCTGAAGGAGCTCCATGCACAGTGGATTATCAACCACCAATAAATGCACAGTGTGAGGGAACAGCAATAAACATCCAGGAGTAAACGCAAGGGAAGACTCACCCTCTTTGACTTCTTCCACTGCGGGTTTTGAGCCTTCTTCTTTCCTCTGCTTTATGGCCTGCAGGTCCTTCTTCAACTGACGAGACTCTTTCCGCAATTCATCACTGTGAGAGGAGAAATTAGGTGAAAGGAGTTTAAACTCGACGTATGATGAAGCGTTACACCTGCAACAGACAGAACGCTGAAAGCTTTTGGGCTCCACGGGCTCTTTGGGTTGCCAGAACTGAAATAAATGGTTGCCATGTTTAGTCGCCTTGTGTTTTGAGTCGATACGAAGCAGTAACATGTGAATTTAATGATGACAATGTGACTTGTTTACATGTCACGTGTATGTTTGTACACACTTGGCAGTGTAATTTCCCGTCCCATGAATTCACAGATTTCCCTTTTAGTTTTTTTGTTCCAAGTTCATCTGTTTCTTTGTCAGTTGAATCCGTTTGCACATTTGTTTGAGATGTTGACGGGTTAGTCGAACCTTTCACCCCACAGTCGAGCAACTTAATCTGCTTTCGACGGCGTCTCGAAAAACAGATGCTGCGAACAAGAACTTTGTAACTGCAACGGCGATATTTAAATATCACCGATGCAACATTCGCTGTTCCTAATTTTCACGTGTTAAAAAGGTGGTTGACACCGACGGCAATCGAGGGCCAACAATTGGTTGCCAATTTCTCAAAAGGGTTGCCAGTGTCAACCTGGCAACCCTTACCGTCGAACCCTGCATATTCATCATTAAAATGAATTACATCAAAACCCTCAACGTTACTGGTCTTCACAAACAAACATCAATTGTTCTGCCTCTCAGAATGCAACGTTCGTGGCTAATTATGTGGGTTTATAATAAAAAAAACATAAAACACTGTGTGCGAGTGTCAGAATGAAGAATGTGTATTAAAAGCTTGTGTTACTCCAATAAATTTGATGGAGCCATAATAAAATAATTGTTCGGCCCTGCGGCCGGCTGGAAAACACTAGAAGCGGTCTTGAGGCTGAGCAGACGTAAGTGAGAGAGACGTCAATGTGTTTCTTGTTTTGAGATGAGTAATTGGGATTGTAGCAGAACTCATTAAAGCTTTCTAACCTCTGAAAAACATTTATTAATACATGCATGTGATGAAAACTGCAACCAAAACCTGCGTATGTTGCACGACAACATTTCAATGTTCACGAGTATGTCTATGATCACGGCAATTTAGTCCCAAGTCAAGACCCAAATCAAGACCCAAGTCGAGTCTCTAGTTGAAGACAACAGGTCCAGAGTAAAAAACTAAAAGTCCCAAGTCAAGAGCGTCAAGTCTCTAGTCAACGCCAACCAAAACCCACCCCAGGTCCCCAGGTGAGACCAACAGGTCCCACTTCATAACCAAAGAGTCCCAAGTCTAGACCAACAAGTCCCCAGTCAAGACCAACAAGTCTCCAGTCAAGACCAACAAGTCTCCAGTCAAGACCAACAAGTCTCCAGTCAAGACCAACAAGTCTCCAGTCAAGACCAACAGGTCCCACTTCATAACCAAAGAGTCCCAAGTCTAGATAGTCAAGTCCAGCAAGTTCAAAGTCAAGACCGACAAGTCCCCAGTCAAGACAAACAAGTCCCCAGTCAAGACCAACACGTCCCCAGTCAAGACCAACAAGTCCCCAGTCAAGACCAACACGTCCCCAGTCAAGACCAACAAGTCCCTAGTCAAGACAAACGAGTCCCTAGTCAAGACAAACGAGTCCCTAGTCAAGACCAACAAGTCCCTAGTCAAGACAAACAAGTCCTGAGTCAATTCCAAGGTCAAGAAGTACACATTTAAGTCCAAGTCCCAAGACCAATAACTCCCAAATAAACTCAAAAGCCAGGACCAACACCTCCCAATTCAAGTCCAACATGTTTCGTGTCTTAAACAAGTCATAATGTGCCGTTTACAAAAGACCAAGTTGTGTGATCTGCATCTGCACATTGAAGCAGAGCACAAGACGTTGGCTGAAAGCCGCGTGATATTTCTGCCCGTTGTGTGCAATAAACGGCAGAAACATCCCGCGATACGTGAAATACACAACTGTCAAATGCTGCTAGTGGCAGAAGCAATGAAAGACTTTAACACCTCCTCTCCTCAAGTGGCACAACATTAAGTATCACGGGCACTGCTCTGGTCCAGCCACCCTTATAAAACCTTTAACTGCTTGACAGAAACAAGCCAAGGCACATCCTCGACTCAAGCGTCTCCGTTGGCAGGTGGCCCGAAGCCCGGCTCATCCAAGGCTAAATGCTAGGAGTCTGAACCAGGGCCAGCAAATGCTGATTATTGTTCCCGTTCACGTGATTGAGGCTACTGCCAGTTGCAGAGCAGATATGTTATGTTAGGAAATGATAATATTTTTGCACTGCCTTGACAGCTCTGTTTCTGTCCCATTCTCTTGCGGAGCCTCAAAGCACAGGTAAGCTGCTCAGTCTGGGCCCCTGGCCTAGAAACATGTGAGGCATCTCCAGACCAAACAATGGCTGCCTTTGTTTCTTACATCTGCTTCTCTGGACTGGCATTCATTTACATCCCTATACCTTTTATTTCATTCTGTTTCTAGCTGTTCCAACACTCACCGTTACTCTGTTTAAATCTCTGACATCGTCTGCAGGCAAAGTATCGAGGCGTCGATACCGAGCGATATTTTATCTGCGAGCGCCTCTTGCAAATATTACCAGCTGTGGCCTCGACTTGACGTCACGTCTCTTCCTCGTTAGCGTCCCCGAGGATACACATGAGGAATCGGTCAGACGCAACGGTGGTAAGTCGTCTATTTTCCAGGAGAAAAAAAGAAAGAAAGAAAAGAAAGAAAGAAGTTGCAACCGAATCCAGACTAAGTTGTTGGCAGAGTCGGGCTCGGCATGTGCGAGGAAGTCGCCCACAACACGACTCAGATGTGACCAACCAGAGGTGGAATAAGATAATATAATAATTAAAAGACTATCGCTGACGTTTACAATTTCACACAAGGTAAAGAGACGTTTTTTTGGAGGTGGGAAGACTCACAAACGACTAGATCTTCCCATCTTTTGTCGATCAGTCGACTAATTGGTTGTTGTTTTTTATCTTAAAATCGACCATAATACCGTCGATAGTCGTTTGTTAAGCTTTGTTCATGCCGGATAAAGTATTTCCGAGATGCTGGCATTCATTTACACCCCTATACCTTTCATTTCATTCCGTTTCTAGCTGTCCCAACAGCTTTGAATCTCTGGTAAACACGAGATTCAAAGTGGTGCTTTTCCAACTCCGTTTGACAGATCTGTCTTTTAAAATCCACTAAATAGTCAGTCGATGAAATCGTACGAGTGTTGGTCGACTGAGAATTCTTTGGTTTGAGGAGCAGCCCTGCAAACGGCACATTTAAAAACAGAAAAGAACATTCTTACTTTCAAGCTGCTGACACGAGATCAGTTTTACAAGCACTGAGAGAACCGCTGTGTGCGACGGCGGCACTTTTTTTTGATGAGTCAAGCTCTAAAAATGCCGTTTCCTACACTTCCCATCATGCAACTTTCCGGTAGAGATTTGCAGTCTCCAGAACCTCAGGCGACAATATAACATTGTTTTTGCAGCTTACGACTACTAACCAGATCTTTAAGTGAGCTTTCAGGGAAACAGAAAGCACCTTACAGATGCAAAATGATGTAATGTGAAAAGAGAAATGTTCTTAAAAACCATGCTAGCAACGAGGCCAAAAAAGGCATTAGCAACAGCGGTCGCAAGTAGAAACATAATTCGATTGCTCGCAAACTGTGCCCTCAAAAATAACCTGAACATATTGCATTATATTGTGTACGCACAGTGTTTGATCCACTCCCTTTAAATATACAGTATACACTTTGTTTGATGCTCTGCGGTTCAGAAAGGCCTTCTTGACATGACTTGTGTGTGTTTTAGTGAAATTAACTATGAGCGAACAATGACTCAAGGCTTTTACTTGAACTCGGTGCAGCCTCCTCTCCGGCGCTGAGGCGTTCTACGTAGATTCTGCTTCACCGGAGGAGCACCTTGGACTGAGTGATCATTTTCTGCCTGCCTTGACATGCCGCCATGCGGCAAACAAGAGACGTATCCGGGGCAACAGCCAAACAATGGCCTCAACAGCCCCGGTGCCAATAAAGAGGCCAGAAAGGACAAGAAAAAAGGCCCAGCAACACCTGTTGAGACACACACACACACCTTGGGGCTCAGCAAATTCCTCTCAAGACCGAGGTGGACGTCGATGCCAAATATGACGACATCGCCTCGAGGTGTTCCTCAGGAGATCACGTTCACGGGGATGGGATGGATGTGAGGTCACAGTAACCTTGACCATCAAAGAAATCTAATAATTTGGGCCAAATTTAAAAAAGGAAAGTCCCTCTAAATCGTTCCTGGGATATCGCTCACTTCACGGGCGGATGGACGAAACTTGAAAGCATCCATTCCTCCCTCTCGTCGGTACAAAGGGATTATAGTCGTTAGCTGCAGCCTCACGCTATAAGGAGCGTGTGTTCTTTTTATTTATATATATATATATATATATATATATATATATATATATATATATATATATATATATATATATATATATATATATATAT
This sequence comes from Myoxocephalus aenaeus, assembly GCA_038501785.1. NCBI lineage: Eukaryota > Metazoa > Chordata > Actinopteri > Perciformes > Cottidae > Myoxocephalus > Myoxocephalus aenaeus. The sequence continues at coordinate 4,761,274 of JBAMJR010000037.1, read as the reverse complement.
ATATATATATATATATATATAAATATAAATGAACAAAAGCACCAAGGTGTTCCTCATTCTGGAGTATAGCATGCTGTCGCTATCTCAAGAGAGGAGACTGATGTTAAAAAAACATCAGGCCAAGCAGAGATCAAATAAAAAAATTAAAAAAAGACTTCAATGTGAAAAACTAGACACATTATGGATCTTTTTTTTTATATTATCCCTTCTGATCCCAGCGGCCTTCGTCTACCAGCTACTGTCACTCTTCTCAGAAAACTCAAAATGGTGAAACCCAGAGAGCTGTGGATGATTAACTTCTCATAAAGAAAGCATATGAAGTGATTGGCAGGAGACCAAGAGCCGCTCTCATGATTCAGAACTTTGCGTTTAACACTGCAGCGTCTGGCAGCAGTCTGAGGCCGACACAGGAATTCGACAACCTTAAAAATAGTACAGCGACGACTGTATGGCTCATCAAATCAAATGCACAAGCAGGCGTGCAGCGGTTTTTCCCTTTTTGGGATTTATTTTGAGGTGGGGGGTGGGGGGGGGTATTCTCATTCTCCAACCTTCAAGGGACTTTTGAGAAATGTAATTACTGATAGAGTCAAATTACTTTAGGGTGAAACACAGCCTCAGTGTGATTGCAGCGAGTCAAACGTGTACACCCGACGGCCACGGTGGGACTCGACCCGGTCTGACGACCGAGCAAGTGATGTGGATGAATGTGCTAGAATAACAAGATGGCTGGGTGAACTCCCCTCGGGGGGGGGGGGCACTCCATGGCTTGGTCCGAAGCCAAGGAGAACTGTGAGCCGTGAGTGGAGGAATCCAACCTCAACGCAGGAATTTGCATGACTTCGCAGAGCGATCCGGGGCCGACACATTACCCCGTGAAGTGGACCACGGTTCCGCTCTCGGAAATTATCGACTGCGTCCTTTTGTCGCGGTGGGAAAGAAAGCCGTGAATCTGTTCTTGACATTTAGTCCAGAGTTTTCTCTCTGTTCCTCTTAAACACTCGCACATTTGAGAGTGCGAGACAAAAGCAAAAAACGTGCACATTGTTGACGTTGATCCAATTTTTATTCATTTCCACACACACACACACACAAAATAAAGTCTTCACCCCGTCGTCCTAGACATGCACCGCTGTCTGGAAGGGTTTCCAGCGAGCGGACGGGTGCCCCATATGGGGCAGACATGCTACAGCGGGCCGGAGACGTGTAAACCCGGCACTTCTAAAACATACACAAGCCCGCTGCCAAGAAACTGGATTATCTCCAGCGCTTTTCTGCACAACAGCAAGCGGCGAATGATTTCTTGATCTCGGCAACCTTTCCCCGAGAACGCGCCGGGTTGTGACCGATGACAAGAGACAGGTGCAGCCAATTATGAGAGAGCGCGGTACGGCCACTCGCTCGGGATAATTAGAGTCCGATGTCCCGTTTGAGTTACGAGAACGCGGACGAGGACCGAGTCCAGAAACCGTAAGATGGAGAACCGCATCGATTAGTCTGGTTTCATCCTCGAGAAATCACCTTTTCACTAATTTTCTTAATTCTCAGGTTGCATCTTCTCCGATGTCACGATGTCCTGCTATTATGTCATCGTAACCGGAGTCTCTTTGGGACCAAACTAAACATTTGAAGAAGTCGTCTCTGGGTCAGTGGAACTGCGCTGGACATTTGACAGTGATTTAAAAAAAAAAAAAAAAAAAAGGAGAAAGTAAGCAGAAGAAAGATTAAAATGATCGTTAGTAGCAGTAAAGCAAACACTTGCGTGGCAGAGAGCCAGAAGAAACACAGAGAACTACGTTACTTTGTTACGTCTCTTATGAGACAAGATGAGTAACAATGTTTTATTCACACATAAAACTGGGTGATAATAACTCCCTGTTATTGCTCGTCGAATCCTTTCATGGCGATGTGATTTCTGTGTCCTCTCGGAGCGTGTTGTAATTAAAAACTAACTAAATTATGGCTCAAATCCTTAGTTGGAGAACAGAAAATGCTTCTAAGATGACCGATTAATCATTTAAGTCCTTCTTTAAACCACAAATTCACTGGTCCCACCTTATTAAATGTCAATATTTGCCGTTTCCTTTTAGATTTTCTATCGTTTGATTAGACATCCATTTAAATATGCCGACTGGGACTCGAAGAAACTCTATTTTCTGAGATTTCCCACCAAATGTTTGTTGAAGAAAGTAATCATTAGTTATCATTTCATACACAGTAATTCCGTTATTACTTTAATTGCATACTGTGAACCGACATCATGTGGATGATGTGATGGCCTTCATGCCTAATCTTGAAGTTTAAAGGGCTCTATAATATAACGTCTGTGTTATTAAAGCCTGCTGCCACACACCGTTTACCCTGTATGTGCTAACAAGTGATAAAAAAAAAAAGAAAAGCGGAGGATGTGCCGCTGTGTTATCTTCAGTCTGAGCTGCAGTCTGGCAGCAGCAGCTCCCACTGTGTCCCGCCGCCATATGGAAGCGCTTTGCCTCCCCGGTCGAGCCCCGCCGGGGTGAAGCAGAGCGGCAACTACCGCATACGCTGCTTCTGGGACTTCATTCAGGAGAGTCCTTCATGAAGCAACCCCGTCCTCTGAGGAGGCCTGTACCTCGAACTCAGAATCAATAGCAACATAAAAGAAGTGTGGAAAGGCGTAACCAGTAACACCAGTAACGCCAACAACAAACATCACAGCACGTCGAGACAAACTCCGCATGAATAGCGTCGATCGTGACTCATCTTTTAACTCGGTGCGGGTACGGTACGGCGTAATTTGAACAAGTCCGAGCATTTTTTTTGCGCTCGTGGGATCCGGTGAAGGATCATCATCATCATCATCATCTGGCTGCCGGCTAGCGACGACGTCAGAGAGCTTTTAGCTCGAGTTCAGGGACACTCTGAATTTCAAGGTCGTCTCCGCCGCCTCGAACTGAGACAAAAGATACAATCAGGATTGTGAAATGTCCCGCCCCCCCCGCCCTTTAGCTGAGGCCCGAGTGTGCTGCACACACACACACACACACACACACACACACACACACACACACACACACACACACACACACACACACACACACACACACACACAGCCCCCCCCCCCGCCGGTGACTAGATACTGGTCGGTGTTCCTCGTTGAGCGCAGAGCAGCTGAAAGCTCAGAGCAAAAGCAACGGTGGGAGAGCGGAGCTCAGCCTGCAACAATGCCCCCTTTGTCCCGGACCAACACTGTACCTACCGGCCTGCGCTCTGATCCGCTGCCAAGACAAACCACTGTGTTGGGTTACAGTTCTTGTAGCAAAACAATCTGCGCTTGTGTTTAATATACTTCAGTCCGCCTGCATTGGGCTGGCTGTCAGTCTCTCTCACACACACACACACACACACACACACACAACTGCACTACTTATCCCATTAGCGCTAATGAGAGAAGGGTCCGTTGACGGCTACCTGTTAGGAGGCTGTGGAGGGGAGACAATCGGCCGACCAGCGGCATCAAAAGAGAGATGAGAGATGAATCTCTGCCTTCTCCTCGGGTCGCTCTCGTACTAATGTCGTCTCACACACCATCGCCTTCATTTCACTCACGCCGCTGGCTCACACAGACGCACTGTTTGCTTCTACATCAGCGCAGTAAGTAATTTGGTTTGAGAGCCAACATTCCTGTTTTCAAAAAGCAGGTCCCACTGATGTCGGTCCAGTGAACTACAACTGAGATTTCTGTGTGTTTTATGTATGTATGCATGTGTGTGTGTGTGTGTTTTTTCCCAGAGTGGGAAAGCAGGAGTGTGTAGAAGATAATGACACCAGGACGGGAGAGACGCTGGAGCTGCGTTCAAGAGCAGCATATTTATGAAACATCAATATCCCTAAAATGAAAGTGCTGCAATAAATAATATAGTTTGGAGCTAGGAGAACTGTATATGAAGACTTATTTTTGATACACATCTTGACAAATCAACGTTAGATGGTTCGTACACCATATAGCCGCAGCGTCAGGGTTCGATTCCTGACTCAGCTGCATGTCACGCCGCGTCTCTTTCCCGCTCGTTTCCAGTCAGCTGTCTGATAAAAGCGAATATTCCCCCCCCTAAAAAAAAAAATCTTTAAGCATTGATTTTACACATGAAGTTTGGTTTCCGCACCACGCAGAACACTACTGTGAGGTTTGAAAGAAGTAGGTGTGTAATTAAAGATGCAACTGAGTTGCATCATGGGAAATGTAGGCTCCGGTGTTTTTGGAGCTTGATAGACTAAAAGACAGGATCTCAGGATCTCTGCTGCTTTGATTTTGACCGTCCGTCTTACAAATCTGTCTCTTTAGAGTCCCCCAAATGCGTTTGACTGCAAACACAAGCTGCTGTCAGTCACCATTGTGTTGCCTCATTTGGCAATAGATAGTGAGTTCACAGACATTCCTTCAAAAAAGGGAAATCTTTGAGATTATCGTGGCGGAATATCCCTTTAACATGGCAGCAAACACGTGTGCGCTGTTGCTAATATTCGGGGACTAACAATGAGACTGACAATTTACATCAACAAGGTTCTTTAAAAAAGGTTTTTAGAGTTTGAAGTTTACAGTTCGACTGCAAAGAAATGGGCCACGTTTGAGTGAAGCAGAGGATTAATTAAACGGTCAATCAATTTGGAAATCCAACCACGGCTTAATCAAGTGAACCAGCAGACAAAAAGTGGCTGTTTGAGGGATTTGCTGTTGCAAGCGGCAGAAATAAATACATCTTTAGTGATTTTAATGTTGAGCTGAAACGATTATTTGATTCTTTTCTATTTCTTTTACATTTCATTGATTCAATGATTCATCAATTACTATAAATATCAACAATAACCATCAGCTCAGTATCTTAGTGCTGTAAATACAAACATTTAAAGCCCAGGTCCCATAAAGTCTGATTGTATTCATTAAACAGGAGAGAGGGGTTTCCTCTGTATTCCACGGCTCGACAGCTCCACCTGCAGGTTGAAACGCTTCATTACAAGCAGAGCAGCGACGTCGTCAGAGAGTCGTACCTGCGGGTGGTCTTCGTCTCTCGCTGCTCCTCCTCTGCCATTTTATCGGCCTCTTTGAATTTCTTCAGCTTGTTGGTGATGATCTCCCTCCTCCTCTGTCTCTCGTCAGAGTCATACTCTTCGTCGGCATCCTCGTCGTCTTCAACGTCGCCGTCGGCCGCGTCGTCTCCCTGGAGGACAGAGACGTTTACGGTCAAGTGCCTCTTCCTGCACTGTGATATTCATTCATTTTTTTATTTTATTGTTTGAATTGTGCAATAAATAAATAAATAAATAAAGAGGAAGGCGACTCCGGGTTCAACTCACCTCAGCTGCGTCTCCTGATGTCTTCTTCTTCTTCTTTTTCCTTGGAGCACAACACGGATTATGAATGTATGAATGAAGGAGGAGGAGGAGAAAGAAAGCCCTTATTGTCTAGTTATTGATGAATCCATAATTGTACGTACTTGTCCACCGCTGGAACGGAGCTCAGCCTGGGGTCATCCTTCAGAAGGTCGTGGCTGCTTTTGCTTTTTCCCTTCAGCGTCTATAAAATAACACAAACGATGGGAAGCGACTGAGTTTGTCTTCACACATTTTTTAAGTGATTGTTTTTTTATTTCAATGCAGCCTCGATTTTTTTAAATTCCGTTTCATTTCAATAGAAAACATATTAAAATAATGTCACCGCTGTTTTGCCAGCAACTAGTTCTGTGCTTCAGTACCTGGCTCACTTGAGTCACCATCTCCTCCTCTTCCTCAGCTTCTTCTCCAAAAGATAACAGACTGAAGTTCCTGCAAAAAAATAAAATCAACACACTGAAGCATCTCAAGCCCGAAATACAGCGCGGGTTTGAGCGCGGGAACCCGATGACACAAAGGTTACATGGAGTAGAAGAAGAAGATCATAATATGTATGTGTTGAGTTTTAAGGTTTACAGGCTGTCGGTTGAATGAATGAATGAAAGCAAAAGATGATGATAGAGTCAAATAAATAAAAGAGACCAAACGAACAAATAAAGCTCCATCAAAATAAACAACAATCAGAGCGACAGAGGAAGTCTGATCACTCACTTTGTGGCTTTTGACTGCGATTTCTTTCCCTCCTCTTTGTCCTTCTTGGCTTTCTTTGTTTCACGAGGTATAATGTCATCAAACGGAGAGTGAAGCACCTGGAAGAGACGGAAGGTTTTTGCACTCAATACTAAACAGTTGTAAAGCCAGTAAAAAGGAAGAAGAAGAAGAAGAAGAAGAAGAAGAAGAAGAAGAAGAAGAAGAAGAAGAAGAAGAAGAAGATACCTCGGCAGTTTTTATCTTGTGGGGATTCGTAGGTCTCTCATCGTTGTCACATTCAACTTCTGCCAGCCTGAGCATATTATAGACGGTGTCTCCTGTGACCTGCAGCCGGCATTGTGGGGGGATAAGCACAATGTGAGTATTTGTTCACAGTAACGGGGACAATCCCACTGATCTGGGTCCATGCATGTGGGAGGCGTTCATGGCCCGGGACAGATGTTGGGAATATGAATGTAAATTGCTACAGTTTCTTCGGACTCACTTTGCCGAATATGGTGTGTTTGTTGTTGAGCTCATCTGCTCGTCCCAAGGTGAAGAAAAACTGACTGCCGTTATCATGTGGGCCGGCATTTGCCATGGCAACCAAACCTCTCCGGTTGAAGCGCAGTCTGGAGTGAAATTCATCCTAAAAGTAAAAAAAAGAAGAAAGAAACAGGTATCGCACTAAATGTTTGATTGTGCATTGTACAGGTTAGTGTGTCAACGGGTCCTCAGCATGATTCATACTCATGATTCTGTTAGTTATTAAACAGTCTGACCTTGAACGGACGACCATAGATGGAGTCTCCACCCGTTCCCGTTCCCGTGGGATCTCCGCCCTGAACAATGAACTCACGCACCACTCGGTGAAAAAGGGTTCCGTCGTAGTAACCTGGAGGACAGAGAAATATACGGGAAACATTTTTGTTTTACATTTATGGACAATTTCTAAATAATTTCCTGGAAGAAAAAAAAAATATTGGAAAAAAAGATGTAATTTAATAGAAAATACAGGGAAAACGTTTGTCTGCAGGCATAAAAGTCAACATACGCAGATAATGAAGTGTCTAATAATAAAAATCTGTGATATATTTATATTTCATTGGGTTTGAATTTAACTTTTCATTCTTTTTTTTTTTTTACTCCTATTATTACTTTCAAATTGCATAGTTGGTTCCAGGAAACGGATGAACTCAATGTGATCAGATACAACGTTGGGCTCATGCGCTCTCAGATTAATCTGGGTAATTTAAACAATATAAAAAGGTGAGAAAATAGAAAGACATTCAGTCAGGATGTCTAAGAAGAGAGATCTTAATACATATAAAAAGTAATCGAAAGTGTATAGATAATTCTGAGACTATCGTGAAATTAAATATACATTCCTTAGGCTGCAATGTAAAGTGTATTAATCCCCAAAAATTATGGAATGATGGCCCTTCCGGTCCCCAAGGTCAGGATGATACAAGCACATTTTGATTTATGTTTAGAAGACAATGTAGAGGATATTATTATATGCATTATTAATACATTTATCTAAAATTGTTGGCACCATCCTACCAGAAACACCTAAAGATACTCCGGAAACAAACATGTCCTGGCTGCCAATGGGCCAGTATAGAGGTCCAAATAAATCTGAAGAGCTATATATCTCAACAGCTTTATATCCTGCACACTTTTGGACATGCATCATGCATGTTTAAAGTACAAAACTGAAGGGACTAGGTTTGGGGGACTGATGTTGCTGGAATGACTTCAGCACGTTTGTTTTTAGGAGCTCTGCACTGTGTTAAGAGTCTGGCCCTGAATTCTTACCTTCCATGGACAACTGCACAAAGTTCCTGCATGCTTTAGGAGCCTCCTTGGACCACAACTCAATGTCAATGTCGCCTGCTGAGGTCTTCAACAGCACCTTAGAAGAGAGAGAGCACACATTTGGGACATTTAAATAAGAAATTATAACCACATTTGCAGCTCTAACTTACTTGTATCTAGTAAAGCTAGTAACATGCTCTACGGCGCTGACATTTCATCTGACACTAATGACGCCTTCAATCTTTATGATAAACGTTACACAAGTATAAAAGTAAAGTATAAGGTGAAGCATGTGCTTCAAGATGCACATACACGGGATATATTTGAAGTTAAGATAGCAAAAAGTCGCGCTCACCTTTCCATTTGATGGCGGCTCTTGAATGTAAATGTTGCTCATTCTGCTGCCGTGGTTTTGTCGTTAAATAATTGAAACTATAACAAACCGTTACGTAAAACGATAAATGATGTTCCTGTAACTCGCTTTTTTTAGTGACAAATAGTATACTTCTTAACTGGAGCCATATTGGCCATACATGTGAGCTTGTTGTTTACTTCCGAGTGCGTGGGGGGATCCTATATAAACACATTATGTATTTCTTATTTCTTCGTAGTTCAACGTTTAAATCAGTAAATTAGTATGTATATTCAAAATAATGAATAATAAATTCACGTGAATATCAATCTGAAAATGTACAAGTGACAGGACAATCCCGAACATTATTATAGACACCCCCAAATCTTGACTTTTGGTTTGACCCAAGTGTTTCATTACAACACACCCTCAGAAACAAATGAGTACTTCAGTTCCACTGCAGTTGAAATACTATAATTTAAACAGATAAAACCTGATACAAATATGATTAAAAAAAAGATATACTCGATTGTCTATTTTCTTATATTGTGTTGGGACCGGTAGAAATACGCGGTGGACGTTGCTGCTGCTGTGTTTATAGCGCGTACATATTCCAATTGTATTAATAATACAAAAAGAAGCATACTTTTTTCAGAATAAATAGTTAACTTAATTAATGTAATATCTTTAATAAAACATGGCATTTGCCTTAAAAAAATAGTTAGAAAAAAATTCTGAAGTCTAGGCGCCGAACGAAACGGAAGTACCGTAATCCCGAACGGACAACACGGAAGATTGGCAGCAATGGCGGCGGCTGAAAACAATGTGGAACTTAAGCGAAAAGCCGATGACGACCAGGACGAAAAGGGGAATGAAGAAGACGAAGAGTGGGTCGGACCCATGCCCAGCGAAGCTACGACGGCGAAGAAAAGAAAAGGTTCGTATCCCGCAGTTCGATGCCTCCCGCACATGTTTGGTTCATACGCGCCTCCTGCTAAGCAAAGCTCACCGTGCTCACAGGACTCCCGCTAACTCTTTGGGTGTTTGTGCTTTGTTGTTCTCCTCAGTACTCGAATATGAGCGCGTGTATCTGGACAACCTCCCCTCAGCTGCAATGTATGAACGGAGCTACATGCACAGAGACGTGATCACACAGATAGTTTGTTCCAAGTAAGTGGTAACACAATAAACCTGACCAAAGACTTTGATCCAGAGTTACTCTAGCTCTTTCCTAAGCTGTCCACTCACTCATTATTAGATCTTCAACGATGAATCAGCATGCTTTACTTCAGAGAGGAGGTTTGTAGAACAGTGATCCAACTTGTATTATACAAAAATGGACAATATCATCATTTTCGTTTGTGTTTATCCAGTTTATACATGACTTTGGAAGACTATCTATGGGTGAACAGACTTGTGATTAGGCATTAAAATAGTCAGAGTGCTTTTATTGACCTGTTATGTTTTCAGAGATTTCCCCTCATTGATCCTTTTATTAATTACACCCACCAAATCACCAAAAAGAGACATTGGTTTATGATGTAATGGCATTCAAAGCTCCTCCTGTTATTTTCATTTTTTCTTCTTCTTCTCTTTTTCAGGACAGACTTCATTATCACGGCCAGCCAAGACGGCCACGTCAAGTTTTGGAAGAAGAGGGAAGACGCGGGAATTGAGTTTGTCAAACACTTCCGCAGCCACCTCGGTATGCGTTCAGTTGATCTCTTCTCTCTGTTTGCTTATTTGTTGTAAGAATAACATTCTGGCTTTGCACATTGCATCGTATCCTCAAATATAACGTGCATCGTCCGGCACGATGGTTTCTGACTTTGTTGTTGTTGTTGTTTTCTGCAGGCGTGATAGAAAGCATTGCCGTCAGCGCTGAAGGAGCGCTGCTCTGTTCTGTCGGTGACGATCAGGCCATGAAAGTGTTTGACGTCGTCAACTTTGACATGATCAATATGCTGAAGTTGGGGTGAGTTGTTACGACAAAGTTATTGTACTTCAAACAAACGCCAGAAAACCAGTGTAACGTTTTTTTTTCCCTCCCCTCTCCTCTGTGTAGCTTTCACCCAGGCCAGTCCGAGTGGATCTACAATCCCGGGGATCCCATTTGCACGGTGGCGTGCTCGGAGAAAGCCACGGGGAAGATCTTCGTCTACGACGGACGGGGGGGCAACGAGCCGCTCCACGTCATCGAGAAGATGCACTCGTCGCCGCTGGCCCAAATCCGCCTGAATGCCAGATACAGAGTCATCGTCTCTGCTGACAAAGCCGGGATGCTGGAATACTGGACCGGCCTCCGGAATGATTTCAAGTTCCCCAGATATGTGCAATGGGAATACAAAACGGACACGGACTTGTATGAATTTGCGAAAAACAAAACGTATCCCACCAGCCTCACGTTTTCTACTGATGGGAAGAAAATGGCCACCATTGCCACCGACAGGAAAGTCCGGATCTTCCGCTTCCTCTCCGGGAAACTGATGAGAGTGTTCGATGAGTCATTAACTGTAAGTCCTCCCATGAATAACACCGTATAATAACCATTATTAGTATATGGTAACGGTGTGGTTAATTAGACTTTAGCTATAGTTGTTTTAATATTAACAATTACATTATTATTATTATTAGTAATGCTATTAATTCTTTGTTCTTTGTACATTTTATACATTCTATTAAGCATTTGTTAATAACTACCAAATGAAACATACATGAACAGTTATTTGTAACACTTTGTTAGTAGTTCATAACTAGTTCATAAACACTATTTGGATGATTATAACTCTTTGTTAAATGGTTACCAAATATTTTATAATGCTTAGGAAAGTTATTATTTTGTCAGATTAATTATACTTTTCTGTGTTTATAGATGTCTCTCAAAAAATGTAATAATAATTACCAAATACGTATAGTATAGAAAACAGTATGTGTTAGTGTACTAATGTAATCAGAATGGAATTGTTCTTATCAGCTGTGATACAATATATAACATATAAACAAAATATTTCCTATTACACAAACTAATGATACAAATAACACATCTCATAGCATAACTAATCATTTGTATTGTTTGTAAGCAGTAAAATCAATAACAATGTAGCCGATATTAATGATGTTTATCGTGAAGTGTCACCTTCCCGTGCTGATCACAGCTGCTTCATCCGCCAGATGTTCACAGGGCTGCAGCAGATGAAGCAGCAGCTGCCCGACATGGAGTTCGGGAGGCGGATGGCTGTGGATAGAGAGCTGGAGAAGGTGGACGGGATCCGGCTGACAAATATCATCTTTGACGAGACCGGCCATTTCGTGCTCTACGGGACGATGCTGGGCATCAAGGTCATCAACGTGGAAACCAACAGGTGCGTTCACGCGAGGAGGGAGGACGTCTCTAACCGACCGAGTGGTGATCGGCTTATTAAACCGCAGAGTAGGGCTGCACCGTCATTTTGATCAATACCGAGGTCATGATTATCCGTTGATAAACAGGGTTCTTCCGGTCATGGAAAAGTCATGGAATTGTAAAATGGTTATTTCCAGGCCTGGAAAAGTCCTTGAAAAAAATAAAATCCCAAAAGTTTAGTAAAAGTCATGTAAATGTGTTTATATTCATGTGTTCATGTCGTTCATTTACGCTGAGTTTGAAATAATGAATATGCTTTTAAAAGAAAGACGCTCAAAATATACAGGCATACATACAGGCATCAATATAAATGTTTATTCTTTTAATCAAACTATTGTCTCATTCATTTGTGTCATTTAAGGTGTACTGTATGCTTTGTATTCTCATTGTTAGTTTAAATACTACATTTACTCACTTTTTCATGTTTACACCCAGATTTCACTAAATGTTTGGTCATGAAATTTGGTTTAAAGTCATGGAAAAGTCATGGAAAAGTCATGGAAATCCATTGGTCAAAATGTGTATGAACCCTGGATAAAATGTTGTTCTTTCACATTTAAATCAACTGAGCGCCGCTTTCACTTTAATTTTGGGATACATTCGTGATAATTAAGAAATCTTTCCCTCAAAATAAGAATGAAAATCAGGTTCTCCTTCGCCTGAATTCAGTGGATTTAATATACAGGAATATTACTCTTCTGCTCCTCTGCTCTTCAGGAACGTTTTTCACAAACCGCCTGAGTAGGTTTATGCGCAGGGGTACGATAGCTGCCTCCAAAAAAACTGAAGCCAAAACATGTAGGCTGTCAGTCAGTTTAGGAAGCGCTTGATTTGATACGCAGCCACGTTTTCTTTTGATCGCGAGAAGCCACCATCGTGATTAACGTCTTGATCTGAAGTCTCTAGTCGCGGTCAAACATCAACGAATGTCTCCCCAGGTGTGTGCGGATCCTCGGGAAGCTGGAGAACATCCGCGTGGTCCAGCTCAGTCTGTTCCAGGGGGTCGCCAAGGCCACGCACGTGGCTCCCACCGTGGAGATGAAGGCCTCGGAGAACCCGGCCTTAGACAACGTGGAACAGGACCCCACCATATTCTGCACCGCATTTAAGAAGAACCGCTTCTACATGGTGAGCTAACGTGGTGGCATTGGGTGGATGTAAACTGCAATGTGTCGGCGGTTATTCTAGTTTGTTCCACTCCTAATTAACTCATTGTTTTTGTTTTCCCTAACTTAAGTTCTCAAAGAGAGAACCCGAGGACACGAAGAGCGCAGACTCGGACCGAGACATCTTCAACGAGAAGCCCTCGAAGGAGGAGGTGATGGCCGCCACGCAGGCCGAGGGCCCCAAGAGAGTGTCGGACAGCGCCATCATCCACACCACCATGGGAGACATCCACATCAAGCTCTTCCCCGTAGAGTACGTCCCGGGGGAACGCCTTACGTTTGTCCAGAAGTCTCCTTCACACTGAGATACAAACACTGCTTTGCTCTTTTTTTTTTTTAGATGCCCCAAAACGGTGGAGAACTTCTGCGTTCACAGCAGGAACGGCTACTTCAACAGCCACATATTCCACCGGGTGATCAAGGTACGACCTCCCGACGCGGCGCCGCCGCCTGCCGGACTCCGCCCCGAGCCGCCGCGCTAAGTCTTTTTTTGTCTTTTGTGTGCAGGGTTTTATGATCCAGACGGGAGACCCCACGGGGACGGGCATGGGCGGGGAGAGCATCTGGGGCGGAGAGTTCGAGGACGAGTTCCACGCCACGCTGAGGCACGACCGCCCGTACACGCTCAGCATGGCCAACGGAGGCCCCGGCACCAACGGCTCGCAGTTCTTCGTCACCGTCGTACCGACCGTGAGTTTCCACGTTAACGCGCAAAAGACACCCGAGGCCTCGTTCACACGCTCGTGTGTGTGTTCTACTCATGAATCATCGATGTTTTCATGCTTCAGTTTGTTCTTACTCCGCAAGCACATTTAGAACTGCCTCCAGAGCGTGTGAACACACACACCCATTAACTAACTTCATCTCGAGGCGTGTCAGTACTGTACATAGGAAGCCACAGCGAGCAGCCAGTTAGCTTAGCATGAACGGCAAAACAACGAGTCTGGTTCTGTTTTAAAGTAAAAAAAATAACCAACGCCGGACTGTAAATCCCAGTATCCTCTATGAAACACTGTGAATGAGCCAATTTTAAGATGACTAGCTCATAAAAATGCTGCAAAAGAGGCAAAATATTTTCTTTTAGGTCAACTGCTTGCAGTATTAATATCTAATGACAATGAAATTAGCAGTTCTTTAACAGACCTTTTATAAAAATGTTGGGCCTGGTGACGTTTTGTCAATCCCTAGTGAGCACATGAGGAATTTAATCTGACATCTCATCATGTCTGTGTTGTTGGAAGTTGCTGATAAATGATTTAATTGATCTGAGGAAGGACTCCCATGCTCACAATCGTCATTATTTAAAGGCTTCAACTGAGTTTAGATTCCTCGTCAGTGGCGCAGCCTGAATATTACACATGAAGGTCACGTCACACGTCTGAAAGGAGATTAATATTAATCCTCATATTTCGTCCCTCAGCCGTGGCTCGACAACAAGCACACGGTGTTCGGACGGTGCACGAAAGGCATGGAGGCGGTCCAGAGGATCTCCAACCTGAAGGTCAACCCCAAGACCGACAAACCGTACGAAGACATCAGCATCATCAACATCACCGTGAAGTGATGGCTCGTCTTCATCGCGTCCTGTACAGCGGCGCTTGAGTTTTTTTTTTTTTTACCAGAATGAGCTATTAAAGAATGTTTGGAGCAAGACTTTAGTCAGAATTATTTGGAAAATAATAATAGAAGAAAGTCGTTCATGAGCTCGAAGAAGACGCAGCCAGACAGATACGGTCAGTTTTGTTTATTTTCCAGCAACAACATTATGAATAATTTACAAAAAGCCGCCATCAAGTCCACTGGTAACAAAGGTTTCGATGCGCGTTGTGCTTCTACGTTTCAAAAAACAAATGGAAATGTTTTCACAAACTATGTGGAAAGGCTTTTCACACGTGCATGTTTTTTTTTTTTTTATATTAGTATTTTTATACATGTATTGAACATTACATAGCAATGAATAAAGATGAAATCAAAGTCAAATAATGGGTCCTTAATACCAAGATAAGTGTTGATTAAAGTTTCACATTACATTACTGAAGGCTGTTGCTTAAAGGTGTACCATCTCCTAAACACTGCAGACAAACAAACGGGACATGGGAGATACATGTGGAATATATATATTATTATTTTTTAATACTTAGTCCACTGAGAAACAGCAGGTAGTTAATTTGCTCCCAAATGAAAAAACGTGTAGCGAGGCAAAAAAAAAAAAAAACGGAGGCAGAAACTGTGCTTTAAAAAAAGAGAGAAAAGAATTGAGTTTCTGCCCTCAACTGCCCCGTATCAGAGTAACGATCCCGCTCATAAATAAAGGTCAGTAAACAGTTTGTTCTGTAACAGAAACTACTGGTGCGCCATTTCAAGACCAGCTGTGGCATTAAATAGGTTCATATAGTTCACTAAAGAAAAGAAAAAGACACAAAACTTAAAGACCCCGTGAATCATCGACTGCTGTTCTTACGTTGTTGGATGAAGGCGGAGCCAAAATCTGAACATTTGACCTTCAGTCTTTTTTCCTTTTCTTTTTCAGCCATCTGGGTTCGTTTAGTGAACATTTCTGTCCCGTCTCGGCAAAATACACTGAACGCAGCTTGAAGGTGGTTATTTCTCAGGATTATATGACGTGTTGTCCAAGTATAGTGAATCAACAGAAGGTACATAGACGGTACTAACGCTACAGGAAAGGACGACTGCGTTTAGTTAAAGGTCCCCGTCACACATGGAGGTGGTTATGATGAATACCGCGAGATGGAAAGCTTTACTGGAACCAGCTAGCTATAGACGCCGGATGATCAGCGCGTCTGTGGAAAAAGGTTAGAACAAAGATAAAGTAAGAGGTGAAGCTGCCTCGGATATGAAGCAGGATGGGAGGGGAGCTTGTTTCTAGCTCAGATTTTTGGGGGTCTTTTTGTCGTTTTCCGATTCAGTGAAGCTACAGAAAGTATTTACATCTTTGTTCTCTCTGCTCTCTGGTGCACAAAGAAGGAAAAGATGAGGCTTTAAAGCCTGCAGTCCTAAAAAGGTAACATCGGGCAGTGGGGGGGGGGGGAAGCGGTGAGCAGGGCTCAAAAGGGTCGTTTCTTTTCTTTTTAAACGGTTAGGCGACGTCCAGGACGCCAGCGGCCACCAGCTGCCTGGAGAGCCAGTCCAGCCCCTCGTGGAGGCCGATCCCGCTGCGGGCGTCGCAGCCCTGGATGTGCCAGCTCCTCCCACAGCACAGCTTGTGGAGGCTCAGCAGCTCCGTCATCTCCTCCACGGACACGACGCCGGGGACGTCCTGCAGACAACGCATCCACTTTATAGCTCGCACAGAAATAGACTTCACAGCTTGGATGACGAAGGACAACAAGGCTGAACAAATAAAGGTCGGGAAGTGTGTATGTATGTATATATATATATACACACAAATATACACTTTGGACACCATTTATTGAATCCCTCGTAAAAATAAACGGAAGCCTCTGCCCCCACCTGTTTGTTTGCAAAGATGAGCAGCAAGGCGTCTCTCAGCTCCTTCTCCGTCAGTAGTTTGGCGAGCTCGCTGTGCGCCTCCATCAGTCTGTCCCGGTGGCAGCTGTCAATCACAAACACCACCGCTGCACAAAAACAAAACCAGAGAGAGGGGAAGAAGTCAGCAATCACTTTCAAATATAAAGCTGGAGGCTTTAACTGTACCGAAAGTTTCTTTTATTTTCCAAGGTTCTACTGAGAGAAAAATAAAATATATAAAAAAAAAAAAATCCACAACCTGCATTTTATACATATATAAATAAAGCACATAGAGCACAGACAATACCTTGGGTGTTCAGATAATAGTGTTTCCAGAGGGGGCGGAGCTTGTGTTTTCCACCCACGTCCCAGATGGTGAATTTCAAATTCTTATATTCAACTGTCTCCACATTGAAACCTTTGGAAAAAAAGAAGAAGATTAAAAACCATTTATTTAGGACAAAGATATTAATTCTAAGCCGATCACGCTGTAAATGCATTTACCGATGGTCGGGATGGGCTGCATGAACTCGTCTTGTTTCAGCTTGAAGAGGATGGTGGTTTTTCCCGCTCCATCCAGCCCAAGAGTCACGACGCGGATCTCCATCTTCGGACCGATGTGGACCCGGTTGTCCTGAAACAAGAGCACATTGTTACATGTTGGAACGACTCCAGGAGGGGGGCGCTATACGAGCGGGGGGGGGGGGACGGTGCGTACTTTAGTGAAGGTGACGGGGATGCCGGCGTCCAGCTGAATGTGATCCGCCAGCTCCGTGAACTGGTGCTGCTGCTTCTGAAGCGTCTCCAGCAGACAGTTGATCTCCTGCTTTGCCAGCACAACTCTGCAGTCGTCCTACAAGAAGCGACGCACGCACACACACACACACAGATCAGCTTATCCGCTCCGATACTGGAAACCGGTTCATTGTGGTGTCGCGCCTCCTTACTACCTGTTGAAGCGTTTTCTCGCAGTGCATGCAGGCGGTGGCGACCTGAGACAGCAGGATGGTCATGTCCTCCTGCTGCTGCCTCAGCCAGATCAGCCGCTCCCGGACGTGAGCGTCCACCACGCTCAGCGCCATCTCCTCCTGCCGGCACAGGGTCTCGTGGAGGTCCGCGAAGTACGCTCTTACGCAGGACCGCGCGCTCTCTGCCGTGCCGGGGACCTGAAGGAGACACGGGCCGGGCGTCAACGCCGTTGTGGGCGAGGGGGGAGGAGCTACGAAAGCCCCGCGAGCGCATCTTACATGCTCGGTGTGCGCCATGCCGACGCCGTCCTCCACTATCTGCTCGCCGCCCTCTATCTGCTGCACGATGCCCACCAGCTTCCTCGAGTACTCGGACACTTCGTCTGTGAAGGTGCGGATGCAGTGGGCCATGTCCAGGATGGAGGCGCGGATCTGATTCGCTTCAGTCTCGAGGACCGCGTGCTGAAAAGAAAATAATTTATAAATAAATAAATAAGGAACACGTGATCTCGTCCTCTTTCAGGGTTCATACACATTTTGATTTCCAGGACTTTTGTGAAATCTGGGTGTAAACATGAAAAAGTGAGAAAATGTTGTATTTAAACTAACAATGAGAATACAAAGCATACAGTAAACCTTAAATGACAAATGAATGAGCGACAATAGTTTGATTAAAAGAATAAACATTTATATAGATGCCTGTATGTACGCCTGCTTATATTTTGAGTCTTTCTTTTAAAAGCATATTCATTATTTCAAACTGAGCGTAAATGAACGTCATGAACACATGAATATAACACATTTACGTGACTTTTCCAAAACTTTTGGGATTTCATTTTTTTTGCAAGGACTTTTCCCAGGCCTGGAAATAACCATTTTAAAATTCCATGAACCCCCTCTTTTGGATGAGGGTCTCTAAACACGCGGACCCGGAGCTCGAGCTACCTTGTGTCCCTGGTGCTTGCCGTACTCCTTGCACACGCAGCACATGAGCGGCCCCGACTGACAGGCCTCCTCCAGGCAGACGAACTCGATGGCGTGGACCTGATGCTGCGGGCAGAGGGTCTTCTCGTGCGGCTTGTCGGCCAGCGGCACCCGCCGGTGTTTGGCCAGCGTGCGCGTGGAGTGGGTGAGCTGGGAGCACTCGGCACACAGGTGGGTGGCGCACACGGTGCAGTACATGGAGGCCGTGTGGCTCTCGTCCTCGTCACACCGGATTATACACTTTAAAAAAAAAAAAAGGGGGGGAAATGGTGAGCGAGGAGGTGCAGCGGGTGTCGATTGTGGGAGGCGTCTGTCGGTCCCGCTTACTTCTCCCATGCCTTTCAGGGCGTCCTCCGCCATCCCCGACTGGTTGCTCGCTCCATTCTGGAGTCGCTCCAGGAGTTCGAGCAGAGCGAAGTTCTTCTTCAGACCCCAAACTCCAGAATCCCCTGCAAAGATGTGTAAAAAAAAAAAGAAAGAAAAACATCTTCAACCTCAAAAAAGAGAAAACGCCGACTTTTTTTTTGTGTCCAACATCTTTCAAAATCAACTGCATGCTTTTATAAATAAACTGCATTGTTCTGCTTTGAATTCAAAGCGACACAAAAGTCCCAACATGTTGTTGTCGGCTTCTCTGTTGGTTCTGGGATTGAGAGAAGACGCACTAAAAGAAGCATCAGAAACTAGTTCATGTCATCTTTTCTTTTTTAAACATGGCAAGATGTTCGTGGCTCGTTTGATTTTGTTGACCACTATGCCTTCCTGCGTAAACCCGTGGCCACTAGACATCCGCCCACTCACCCAGCTCCGTGACCTGTCTGTCGAAGGGACAGCGGACCGCTCTGCCGTGGAGGGGCAGCCGGGTGAGGCAGTCGTGGCACACCGTGTGTCCACAGAGCAGCAGCCGAGGAACCTTGTCCCCTTGGAGAGAGAAGACGTCCTCACACACGCCACACTCCAGCACCTGGGAGGGGAGAGGAGAGACACACACGGTCAGACATCTTTGTCTGTGACAGTAACTGCTGCAGAGAGAAAGGAGGACACAACTCATGTGGCTTAATTTAAAAAAGGGATGCTGCTCAAGGAGCCAGAGAGAAGACAGGTGAGTCACTACGATCACCTTGACTCAAACCCTTCTGATTCATAGGTGGTGATCTTTAAAACAAACGCTATGTTGATATATCTATTTAAACAAATATCGAGATAGCAGATTCTAACACGCACGCACGCTGCGCATCACGTGACGTCACCGTCGCTGCAGTCGAGCTCAATCAATAGCGACGACAGTGAGCTGCTAACATGCTGGACGCACACATATGGAGGGGGTTGTGGGGTTATACAAAAATGCTAATCATTAAATAAATTAGCAGTACATGCACACGTCGCTCTTATAGAGTCTGGCTCACTCGTTCGGCATCCATTGGCCCCCAAACCAACGCCAGCCACGAAGACGAGGCAGCCGTCGCACGACAACAACAAAGATAAATCCCCCGCGAACGAAACGCATCTGTGGATATTTACTGACGGCATAACAACCTTCACCGTGCCTCCGTGAGCTCCCCTCCCGTGTCGGATACAGGGCTCCATCGTCGCTACGGCTCCCTGCTTGTTTATTCCTGCTGCGGCAGCGGCCATTCTTGGACGACAGCGCAGAGGTTTGAGCAGGTGCGAGAGGAAAATCCCGCAAGTACTTCCGGCTTCGCTCGGAGAGCCATACGATGCCGTTTCTTTCGTCTTTTGCGTTTTGTTTCCCCCTAAGAATACAATAAACTGATCCTTATTGTATCACACATGTACTTTTCTTGATACGATGCCGATAATGTTACGTACATTCTGTCACTTGCTAGAAACTCTGCGATGCCGTCTAGCGTTACATCCTGCTTTCGAAGCGCATGCGCAGTGCCACAAAGTAAACATGTATATTTAGCTCATATTTAAATACTTAAATTTTTTTACACTGATGAAAATAAATCATGGCTCTGCTATGTCGGCTAATATATACCGTAAAAAAAAAGTGTGTTGACGACAAGTACCAAAGACAACACGGTTTGTCTAATGTTGATGACGTCATCTTCGCGCGCCTCTCCTTGGCACTAGCAAGAAGGGACTGTTGTGGCGAATGAGGCTCTTAATCGATGACCCGTCACCGCGACTTTAACGGTAGGTGTTTTACACATGTTAATCCGTTTGTACGTCATGTGTTTGTAATATTTGAAGAGGAGCTTCCAAAACAAGTTCCTCCATGCTTTGTATTCGTTGGCGCGTATTTTTTTGGAACATTTCAGCCTTATTGAGCAAGTTTGAATAATGTAATTCACCATATTTATTTTCATCACCCCCCTCCTTAGCTCAATAATCCGCCCACTGATGTCTCAACAACCGCAACAGACGTTGCCCTCCGCGCCCGGCTCCCCCGCGCTCGTGGTCACCAGTAACGTGCAGAAATATGCCATCAAGAAGAAGAAAGTCCTCAGCGCCGAAGAAGCCGAGCTGTTTGAACTCACCCAGGCTGCAGGCATCACTGTGGACCAGGAGGTCTTCAAGTAAGTAGAACCAGCAGAAACGTGGATGCGGAGCAGTGGAATATAAATCCATCCTTGTCCTCCTCCTCCTCTTCTTCTTCCTCCCCTCCAGGATCATAGTGGACCTGTTAAAGATGAACGTGGCTCCTCAGGCGGTCTTCCAGACTCTGAAGGCCATGTGTGCGGGCCAGAGGGTCGCTGAAGGCTGCGGTGTTGGGGAGTCTTCAACCGTCTCCCACGCCGCCGCCAGCAGCAGCAGCACCACCACCACCACCACCACAGCACCAGCAGAGGTCAAAGGTCAGTGTCTGAACACAGCAATGACACCATTAAAGAAGGTGACGTTCTCTTCAGGTGTGTCAGGAAACGGAAGCAGCTAAATGGATCTCTTTTTGAGTGAAGAAGAGCAAAGAGCTCACGGTCGGGTCAAAGTTCAGGCGCACAGCTTTTCACAACAAAATGTAGAAAAGGCAACGTTTTTTCTTTTTCTTTATTTCTTCACCTTTTACCTTTTTCAGTTTGCTCTCGTTCTTCTTACCCTGCTCTTTGCTTCTCACTTCCCTTTTCAAGCATGTGGACTATTCTCATCCCTTCAGTGAAGCACTGCGCTCACTGTAGTGGAGGTTCTCCTCCTGCACTCTGCTAGTTCTAATCCTCACTAACTAAACCCTCCCCCCTTTACTCCGCCACCAAAGTGAGGTTTTCCACTTCGATGCAGGGGAACTGAAGACCGAGGATAAAGATGCAGACAGAAAAGAAGCTGATCTTCACTGCATGTCACACTGCTTTCTAATTTCCTTTTCTATCCCCCCTTGAATTCTTTTTTTCTTCTTTCTTTCTTTCTTCTTCCTCTGTGCTTCCTGTTAACTGAAGAAGACGACTCTTTGGTTTCTGGAAAGAGCCCTAAACCTTCTGCAGCCGCCCCCTCAGCGCCGGGCTCCAGGGCCGCAAGAGTCAACGCTAAGATTGTGGTCTACGGCCCCCAAGACGCTGGTTCTGCTCACGCTCCAGGTCCCTCACCGGCTGCACCTTTTGTCCTCCACCTGCGTCCGTCCGCCTGCTTTCCTTTTCTTCTGTCATCACGTGTTCTGAGCGTAGACTTCACCGCATGCCGTGCTGTCCTCACTCCATGACGTAGAGAAAGTGTGTGTGTGTGGATTAGAAAGATATAACCTGCCCTTAAGTGGACATAGTCACTGCACATTTATTATTAAAGAGTTATTAACTCATCCTGAAGTTAGGAGATGCTTTTCTGCTTTAATAAGGGTAAAAAAATAAACTGTATTAATTTTAGGAAATACGTTTTTATGAATTCATTTTGTATTCATTTTTTAAATCCAGAAATAATTTCATAATAACATTATGGTTCCTCCTCGATGATGATGGTGGAACCTTGAATTCAAACAGCTCGATCTTCAATGATATATTGGACTTAATAGTATAACTTTAAATCTCCTGGTGATAAAGAGCTGGACTTTAAATGTTTAAAATGTTGGAGCTGCGTTTTCAAGATCTTACTGCAGCTTGCTGCTTTCTTAACTAATTATTAATAATAGAAATAATAAGAATGATATGAATAATACAATATGAGACACACTGAATTATCACCCTTTTTGGATCCAGTTATAACTAACAATGCAGTGTTGATGTGCTGTGAACTTGGAGCAGTTTCCTTACATTGTTTCTTCTGTTCTGTGTGTGAAACTGCATTTCTTTCCTTTGCGTCTCTTCCACGTCGGTGCCATTTCCCCCCCAGTAGCTCTTCTGCCTCAACCTGCCGTGTGTGTGTCCTTGCTTTGTGTCAGCAGTGCGCGGTAAAGCCGGAGCGAGCCACGGAGAGAAGAGCAGGGAGGCCTCCAGCCAGCGGGTGCAGCGGCAGCCCAGCGCCACCAGGGGGCAGAAGACCAAGAGCTCCAGCAGTAGTTCCTCCTCCCAGATAAACTCCACGTAAGGTCACCAGCACCAGACCGCCTGTACATATGTAGTCTCCCTTTTACGTTTTGTTTTACTGTGGCTTGTCGTATGAAAGGGTTGTTCACCTAAATTACAAAAAAAAAAGTTTGGTTTTATTTCTACCTCAATACAATGGAGGTGAATGGATTATTCTTTTGGTCAGTGCTGCTGACAGCATATCAAACATATCAACGGTCTCTCAATGTTTACATTTGGCTAACATTAAATGTGTGCCATGGATGTACAGACGGCTATCACTGGATTACTGACTGATGCTGAGGAAAACATGATGATTCTCAGACGAGTTCAGGAGTTATAGGAGATTCATCATCCTTGGAAAGTGTCAATCATCTAGGAATATGTGTATCGTGTTTGTGTGTTGAGATATCGGCGGTTTAAAGTACCTTAATTGCCTTTTTACGTGTTTTAATACAGTGCTGCAGGAATGTCGGTATCATAAATGTTTATTTTCTGCAATAATCCCAAATGAACTGGAACAATCCCGTTGGCTTTTTGTTTGACGCAGTGAGGTCTGTGACTAAAAAGCTCCTTGCATGACTAGACAGACCTCACTGGTGTTTGTTCATTTGGTAAAGCGATCCTTTAACGTTCTGACGTGTCAGAAAGTCCCGTCTGCTCATTCTTGTTCTGCTGTAATCGAGGGAAACGAAACAAAAAACATATTATAACATGTTTAGATTTTCTACTGGAAATGTCTGTATTCACTTTTTTCTTTTCCTTTTTATATATAAATGATTCATCTTAAATAAATACAATAACAACATACCTACCTGATTTGATCCTTTTTTTTTTTATTGCATATTGTTTTGTTACGGAAGCAACGATCCAACTTCTAACTCGCTGCAGATTTAAAGATTTAACATTAAAACATTACATACAGATGTATGAAATTGAGCTAAAAGTTTAAATTAATTCCTGACACTTGTACTGTCACGTTTGTCTTCTTGTTTTCTTCATAACCTTTTGCGTGCCGGTCACTCCACTTTCTCTACGACAGCAAAAGCATGAAAAGAAAGCTTGGCTCCTCTCTCTGTTCTGCTGGTTGGCAACACTTTACCCGCACAGATCTCAGAGTAGTCTGTCTTTCTTTCTTTCTTCACCTGGCGCTGAATGAACAGCTGTTGTGTCTTTATTTCTCGTTGAATGGCTGATAACACAGCCGGCGCCTTGAGGAATGCCGGTTATTGTGTGATGGAGATGAAACGCGTTCTCTTTGAAGAGTGCTCTCTGCTATTGATCTTACTCCACCTGTGATGGTCTAATTGATCTGTATTCTCTCCTGCCGCTGTTGGAGGAGTGTGTCTAACTATCATCATTCTTAAATACATATATTTAAAGTGTGGAACTGGGGAGCCTGAATAGTTCAGCAGCCATCACATGGGGGCAGCAGAAGCACACTGCGATTACTATCGTCACCCAGTTGAGCCCGATCCCTTTTTTTTCCTCTTCTTCTTCTGCCATCATGAATGAAAAGTGTCTGTGAACGCATCTTGCGTGCATGTTCGTCACAAACGGGCTGCTGGTCGGCGCCTCGCAGGTGATGCCGCGTGTTCAGCCGTCCGCGGGGGGCTTTTATGGTAGCTGCAGGGCCCTCTTTTCTCTTCTCTTTTTTTCAAATTTTCTTTTTTTATGTGGCCGTTTGTCCCGTTTATGGAGCCGCTGCCTCTCTCCTCTGCGCTCTGCATTGATGGCAGCGGGGCTGTAATTGATGGCACCTTATTGCTGTGGTGTAGCAGGTTTAATGGGGCTTGACAGAGCAAGAGAAAGCAGCATGCGACCAGGGAGGGAACTTAACCCTTTTTTGCTCACCACCCCCCTTCGCCCTCCCTGTGTGTGTGCATCCCCCCCCCCCCCCCCACCCCCCCCAACCTCTGCACATCAGCGCCTGCTAACACAAATGAGAATACGAACAGGGGCCCTCTGTGATTAGCTCGATTCCTCCTCCGGTTATCGGTGGTCACGGTGATGGCAGCGTGCGCCTTGTGATCAAGGAGGAGCCCGGACACCCCTCCGACTCCACTTCCGGAGAAATAAATACTCGCCAGCTGTTGGTGCTCGGCCCCCGTTTTGGCTCGGAGGAAACTAAATGTGTTTGACAAAGGTAAACGGCCGGGAATCTATCGCCACAAACTTGCTCCCGGGCTGCAGTTCCTGGAGTGACATATAGGGGTCAGTGTGGGTCCAAGCTACTCAAATGTGCCCACCTCCCCTCCTTACCTACCTTGGATTTCCATAGGCATCCACTCCAGCATTTTTTGGATGTGTTTATTTTGTTATGAGGGAATTTCATGGCTAGCGCAGGGAGTGTTATCCTTCACTCACACACACACACACACGCGGCGCGAATGAACGTGTACACACTAGATGCACCATTAATCAATAGAGACGATGAAATGATGGCATTGTGTGCGAGGCAGGGCGAGCGGCACGTTGAATAATGAGCTAGTCAAAGCTGTTGGCAAATCATTAATGTAAGGTGTTGGTCTAAACCAAGTTCTCACTCGCGCTGCGCAGGCGGCTCCCAGGTGACACAAAAATACCGGGGAGAGACACTATTTTAGGAGCCGATATCACACCTCTGTGTGAGCACTCGGGTGTGGAGGAATATCTTCCTGCTTCCTCTCCTCCTTCTCTAGGGTATTATCCTCTCCTGTGAACTCTTGGTCCACATTTCTCTCTATAAATTTATAGGCCACTTTCCCTCCCTTGTTGTCTCCCTACATTCACTCCCTCCTCTAACCCCTTCACTCTCCATCATCACGCCGCCCTCCTCCTCCTCCTCCTCCATCACCCTCCTTGCCAGGCTGGCTGCAGATTGGCTATTTCCTGCACGCGCCCAGTAGAGCCCTTATCAGAGGTAAAGTGCTGATTGTTGGTCTGTCTCTCAGGCTGACTGACAGTTCGGGCCGCGCTGCTGAAATGCCTGATTTGGTCAATGTTTGTCTGTGGGGCCTTATCTCCACACCTTATATTAACTGCCTTGACAGTATGTGCAGGCAGTCTCTCTCCATCTTGTTTCTCCCCCACACCTCCACCTCCCTCCATCCTCCGTCTCTGTCTGCATTCACTGCTCCATACTCTCTGCTTTAGTCTTTCAACCAGCAGCTAAACACGCTCAGGCCCATCCTCCTCCTCCTCCTCCTCCTCCTCCTCCATCTCCATCATCATTCTTCCTCTTCTAGTCGGATCAGCAGCTTGAGCACCGTAAACGTCGCTTTAGTTCCTGTATATTTTTTTTTTTGAGGGGCAGTTATAAATTATAAAAAAGATCAGCTTCTCCCCAAAAAAAGATCAGCTTCTCCCCAACTTTACTGTATATATATATATATAAAATCTGCATGGCTTGAAACCACGATATATATATATATATATCTCCAACTCTGAGATTCCTGAGTTGAATTGCCTTTCTGTTCGTCAAAGCATCTGAAGAATGCAATGAATAATAAAAGTATTATTGGTATGTTCTGTGGATTATTCAGAGACTATTTTCTTCCAGAAAAAAAAACATGTTTCTGTCTAGTTTTTCAAAATGTAGCCTTTGTAAGCGAGGCCAATGTCTTCAGAAATACTAAGGTCATGAGTTAAAAAAAATAATAATTATAAAAAAACTCACAGGAAGTCCCTAAAAATATTTGAATCATTGGAATTTTCACATTTCATTGGGTCTGCGGGGTGTTCAATAATGTTTTCTAAGCGTGTCTTTCACAGAAATTCCTGTGGAAGTAATCAACTGCTTCTGAACTCCACCAACCTGAGTCTGACTGAAATAACAAATAGCTTTGTCTCTCTATTCCCAGTAATTAGTGCAATTACTGGGTTACCAATCCAATCTTACCACAAACCTCCCAGGAAAGGATCAGGGATTTATTTACCTTGCAAATGAAGCGTGAGATGCTGAGAAAAGATATAATAGGATGTTCAGAGCTCTGGAAAAGGTAGTTAGTCACACATTGTTTTTATTTCCCAACATATAAAGTATTCGGAATTTATTAAAATACTGCACATTTTCTTTATTTTGGTGTCCTAAAGTATTATAAATGATATGTTGAGTACTTTACCTAAATGACTGCTGAACACCTGCATTGATTAGCAGACACTTCATAAGATATTTACCAAACAACACGTCTAAGTACAACTTAAAAAACTTAATAAGGCTCATAATATTCTGTGTTTTTCTTCTCGTCAATAAATCCGTAGAGCTTCATTAAAACACATGACTCTGTCTGGGTGACATGTTTCTTCTTCATCACTGTATTTATTTTCACAGTCCCACGTTCACTAGAGCACCAAATGTAGATCAATCCGCCGCTGAAAATAGTCCCCAACAAAAAGTTACATTAACTTCTTTTTTATCAACCTTTAGTAAGAACTAGCTGTGTTGGGAAGTTATTATTGTTATTATTAGAGCTACAACTAATGATTTTCATCATTTGTTAACCTTTAGAATATTTAATAGATTAATCGGACGTTTAGTCAATAAAAGTTTTTTTCAGTCCAAAACCAGAAGATATTCAGTTCATCCTGATATAAAATAGAGAAAAGTTGGAAATATCAATATTTTAGAGCCTTTTCTACCATTTTTGCATAAAAATCCCATGCTCAGTGTATAATAAAGGATTATTTAACCCTAATAAAGCATCCAGTACCTTCAAGCTTAGTAAACTGGTAATATGTGCATCGTTAACTGCTTATAAATTATGTATTAATCTTAGTAAAGCAACAAAAAGTAGTAAAGTAAAGAACAATGACATAAATTGTTGAACTCAAATGTTTTTTTATCCTATTATAAGAAACTTATATGGCTTTTATATACAAGTTTCATAAAGTTGCTTATAAATGTCTTATAATCTAACAGTAAAAGTGTTCATTATGCTCTTATAAACACTTAAATAGTGATATTGACACACAATGATGTTAATTAGCATCTTATAGGTACTTGGAAGGGCTTCACCTGTTAACTAACGCGTATTAATCTAAAGACGTACCAATTTATTGAGCCTTTTTAAAGAATAAAGCAATATTTTTAAGACTTTTAAAAAAATGATTTACAGTTTCAGTAGGAACCTGTAGAACTACAAGTCTCTTTAAAATAGAATAAATTAAAAATAAATAAATTAAAAACATTTAATTGGGTAAAAAGTCAAGTCAAGTCAAATAATGAACCAATGAGCTTGGAGCTGAGAGCCACAGACAGGAAGTCAGAGATATTGAGCGACAGTCGATAACACGGCCTCGACCTTTGACCTCGAGGCGACTTCACCGACATCATGGACGAGCAACACACCGAAGTGACTAATTACTGAGGTGAATGTATAAACTGTACTGACGAGAGTTAATCCACACACACACCTCCAGACTCTTCCTGCTTTTTTCTTTCTTTTGGCTCTAATCGACAGAGACTGAGGAGGTAAACACGGCCTCTTAAGCGTTATTTATTTATTCACTTTATTAGCAAGAGGCTGTTCATTCCGTCTGTTAATGGCAGCTGTGGGAACGAATAGAGTTCACACTCACTTGGACCCCTATAGTGTGGCAGGCTGTCAGGTAGCGCACACACACACACACACAGACGAACACACGTAAACACTTGTGCACAAAAAGCGAGACGCTCTGCACAGCTGCCTGCGAGGTGTGTCTCACGTTAATTGTTTTCTGAAATCTCTGAAGTTCGGTGTTACTGTAGAAAGGGGCCTGGAAGCGTCGACAGTCTGCTCTCGCCGCTGTGACTAAGGTGAGGTGTGACACGTTTGTTTTTAACCTCGGTGACTGTCAGATTTTGGATTCAGCCGCTGCGCGTACCGTCACACGGTTCGATTTCTGCAGGTCCGGCACAACGCGGGACCTCAGCAGGTCGTGTGATCTCCGCTTCCTCGTTCTTCTGAAGGAAGTAAGCAACAGCGCTGGGTCGACGGCAACAAACGCACACGCAAAACTCTTCCTGCGGTTTGTTTTTATGCAGGTCAACGTGCTGAAAATGTACTTTATAACGATGTTTTCACTACTTTCTGCTGGAGAAATAGTTCCTGTGACGCCACCAGAGTATTTAGTGTGCCAAAAAAAAAAGATCCACTATGTCTCAATATGTCAAAAGCAGTCTGAACCACAATCCTCTCTTTACCCTTTTTAGTTTAAAACTATTTTTGAGTGTTTGAGAGAGTTTTCACGGAGAGGTTTCTTATTTTAGGCACTTGATTTTGACTGTGTTGATGTTTTCAGTCCGTTGTTGCATTTTGGTCGTCGCCATCTTGGCTTTTTGCAACCAGTGAACAGGAAGTGACCATATTTGGACTGAGGAGGAGTGACGCTGAGCCCCGCCCCTAAAGCATCCCCTGCTTTATGGTCTGTTTGACTCTAAATGACCATAATTTACTAAATGAACATCATGCTGTATTGAAGAAGACTTGAAACTAGAGATTGAAACATAAATTCATGTTTACAATGTTTACTGAGGGAATACATCAAGAGAGAAGTAGAGTCATTTATATAGACTTCTATACAAGTTTAAGACTCTTCCCCGTTGGCTTCGCTCGTCAGAACCGGAGGTTGCCGCCTGGCTTTGGTAAATGGAGTTGTATTTGTAAAGCTCCTTTGCAGGCGTCCGACCACTCAAAGCGCTTTGCGCCACACTTCAGCATTCACCCATTCACACTCATTCACACACTAATGGCCGCCATGCGAGGTGCCCATCAGGACTGATTCCAGTTCACAATCGCACTCATTCACACGCAGATGGCACGGCCCTCGGGAGCAATTTGAGGTGAAGTGTCTCGCCCGAGGACCCGTGGACTGGAGAATCCGGGGGAGATCGAATCGGCGAGCCTCGGATTGGAAGACGACACCCGTCTCCACCTCCGAGTCCCGGCTGCCCGGCTCGACCAGGACTCGCTGGCAGAAGAGAGATATATATGTTTTTACTCTTATACGTACTGCAGCTGTAACAATAAAACGTATATATGAGCAAGAGGGTCAAAGTTCAAGGTGCCAAGTTATGGCAAGTGTTATTGTGTGCTGCAGAATGGTATGAAGGTAAAAAGTATGCATTCTGCGTATTTTGTTTCATTAATACCTTGATACCTTGAGAAAGTGGTCCATTACAAAAACCTGTCATACTTTATACAGTATTATGTTTTGTTAAATGAAACTTGTATTATTATTATGAAGTACTCAGGAATTTTGAGGTACTTTACTGGAGTATTGCTAGTTCATGCTACTTTATATTTAATTTCAGGGGGAAATATTGTCAACAATGATGCCTGTGATTACTTATCTTACATACACATGTGAGCTCATGAAATATTGTGCTTTTTTAGAGATTAAAATACCAAAAAGTTGAACAAAATACTACGTCCACTGGTAGTAATAATAATGCCATAATATAGTACAGCAGGTATCGGGGTCCATTTTGCTGCATTGACTTTGACTTTGATACTTCATGTACATTTAGATCAAAATACACTCATGCTGCAGTACTTTTACACAGTTTTCCTACTTTGACTTCAGTGAGGAATACTTCCTCCATCACTGGACGCCACCCTCGGCTCTCTGATCTTATTTTTACTCTATGTTCTAGACTGAATAATTAATCAATTAAGTAAGTAAGTGTCACATTACTTGGAGGCGTAGCTGCAAAGCGAGGACGACAATTTTTTCTTGTCAAAATGTTGTGAGGGTGCCGAGGCGAGGTCTCGGCGGTCTCGGCCTTCCCGAAGCGCCGCCTAAGATCTGCCGTTTCCTCGCCAGCGACTTTGACGAAAGTCCATTTGAAGCGCTTTGTTACTCCGGGGAAGAATAAGTGTGAGAGCTGTTAAAAGAAGCAGAGGTGCGCCATAACTGTGCCGTGGATTATGAGCTGCTAATTGTCGACTAACGAATAAACAGGGAAGAAAAGGGGAGTTTAATCATTTCCCAATTAAGACACTTCCAAAGGTGTTTTGTGTGCATGTGTGTGTTACAGTGCTTCAAATTCCTTTTAATTAAAGGCAGAGACGGAGGTTACTCGTCGATCTTTGTCTCAGTTTGATTTCATGGATTTTCTATTCTTTGTGTTTTAAACTGTGAAGATTAAAATTGTCTTTTAATTATGCGTATTTAATTAATACACCTTCAGTTTACAGTTTGGGAACTTTTCAACCTGTTGAGTTGGAATCGCTTTTTCCCTGGAAGCTTTTGTTTGTTTTTGTTTTTGGTGGCACATTTAAAAGGGAGAAAAAAAAAAAATGTTGCTCGTGAAATGGTTGGAAACAATTAAAGGCTACATAAAAGTGTTTTTTTTCTTTCTTTGTGTCAGTTTTATTTTGTGTTCATTTTAATTGTCTGTTGAGTGAGAGTTTTTCTGCTGCTGTATTTCAACTTTGCCTGTGTGTGAGCTTCCACTGGTGTGTGTGTGTGTGTGTGTGTGTACCTCTCCAGGTGTGTGCCGGACATCCCCCCCCCGGCCCCCCCGAGGAATCCATCATATGTCACCGGTGTTATGTCATGATGTCACTGCTTTGACTCGCTGACAACATACCAGCAGAGTATTTTGCATGTGTAAAGGCAGATTATGTACATTTTTTTTTGTTGCCACATGTTTTGACCCTGGTTTATCTACACATACGCATGCTTGTTGTGTGTCTGTGTGTGCACCAGGGTTTCATGCCGCACGGCGTCCTGTGCATGTGTCGGCCTTGCACCCCGACAGACTGCTGTGCTGCTCGCCCATTGTGTCGGCCTCTCTGCACACTGGTTTCGCTGGAATAATGCCAACAAACTACCCCCATTGTACTCGCTCTGAAAAGACTGAAAGAGCTCTCTCCCAGACACACACACACACACACATTCACCTGTCTGTCAAACCACATGGCAAAAGCCATACAATTACCCTATAACATGATGAATATTTACATACACTGCTGATCCTGTTGAGGTTAATGCCGTTTTCATTCAGCTCCTTTTTGTGCCTCAGTGGTTTGAACGCGGCCGCGCCGTCGCACCTGAATTTAGAAGTTTGCAATTAATTTGGGACCTGACAGTTTATTAATGAAGGAAGGGGCTTCCCGGCGTCTCGGTGGGCCGCCGGACGGACAATGTGGCTGCAGTGTTGTGGTTTTGTGTCGGGGGCTCTGGCTAACCTTCATGCAATCATCCTCCGGTCTCTCCTGGCTCTTCCTTCCACCGGCTCTTCATTAAAACGTTAAGCAGACAATTTAAATTGTCCGTGTTTTGAGATATCTCTCTTTGAGATTTCTGCTTCTACTCCAATCCAGCGGGGGGGCAGGGGGGGGGGGGGATTAGTTGTTTTTTTAGCTGGTCAAAAGGGGGGGAACATTTTGTATTTAAAAACTCTGAAATCAACAGAAAAGAGCCGTCCACAAAACTCATTACAACTTTTAACCCAGAAACTAGTCCCGCAATGAAAATGGTTGATGTCTCATTATCCAGACATTTTAAATTCTACGTTCCTTTATTGAAAATATAGGCGTTCAATACTCACAGCACCTCAAGTATAACTCAGTTCTCAGCCATTGTTTTGGGTCGGATGCGGAAATCTTAAAAACTGAAGGAGAAAAGTGCACTCAGTAGAGATCAGATCTCCTCCAGGTGTGTCTCCCTCTGCTCCTCCCAGATAAAAGGGGGACGCGAACAAAAACAGGGATTTATCAACTCCCGTCGGGCCGAAATTTAGTGGATCAAAACATATCAGGTAGAAATGATCTTCAGTGTAGTTCAGGCTGGTTTTTAGCCAAACGAAAATGCATTTTTCTTTTTGCTAGCGGTTGTTGATCACTTGCAGCTAATATCGTCCGGTTTAAGAGGAGCGAGGAGCCGGCTGTCAGGGACGAAGAAGAAGTTGTGAATCTGCAACCAGAAGAAGTCCTTGAGCACAGTCATAGATGAGCACGGAAAATATGAATCGGATGGGTCCAGTATGTGACACACACACACACACACACACGACTGAAAGCAAGAAATACAACCTGCATGGCCACCACTGGAGCTATAGGTGAGAATTATTTAAAAAAATATATATATATCTGGGTGAACGGACCCGTACGTGGGTTGATCATGTTTATGAATTAATTTGCTGAGGTGGGATAATGTGCAGCTCAGGTTGATACAAAAGTGTGTCTTAGATTTTGACAGAAATAACAGACTTTCAAGACGTGTTTTTTTTCAAGCAGTATCTCAAATATATATATATATATATATAATGATATTCTCTCGGCTCTCACACGGTTCTCTCTATCTTTAAATTTTCACTTTCTCTTCCTGTCTCCTCTGACTGTCTTATTTTTTTTTTAACCGTCTCTCGCCGCCCTCTAGCACCCTCATATTCTGTCTCACTCCCTCTATCTCTGCCTCCCTCCTCCTCCTCCCTCTACACACTACCCCCCCTCACCCTCCCACTCCCTCCCTCCCCTCTCGCTTTTCCCCTGGCAGCCTAGTGATTGACACTTACAAATTACCCGGCGGCAGTGGCATTGTGTGTGACCCCTCTCTCTCATCTCCAGCCCGCCGCCGTTTTGTCATCTAATTACTGTGAATCCCCGGCCTGCTCCCCACTGCTGCATTTTTAATATGCCTGCAACCCCCCTTCTCTCTCTCTCTCTCTCTCTCTCTCTCTCTCTCTCTCTCTCTCTCTCTCTCTCTCACACACACACACACACACAAACCCCCCTCCTCCATTCACCTGCAGCCTCCTTTACCTGCCTCTCCGTCCGATACTTGGAGAGCGAGCATCGTCTCTATGTCCTACCGAGCGCGCCCGCCTTCCGAGTGTTTTCTCTCCACCGCCTCCATTATCACGCCATCACCTCTCCTGCCGCCTCTCCCCGCTCTCCTCCTCTCTGTGGAGTGTCACTCCATCCCACACACGGACCCAATCCATGTCAATCTCTCTGTTTGCGTTCCAGTTTCCAGTAGTGTCATTAAAAGTCTTCGGTAAACATGTTGTCGGGTTCACATGATCAATAGCGCGCTAATGAATGCACGCTGGTTTGCTTTCAACTCGTGATGATTACATTTTCATTTTCTCTTTGCGTTGAGTTGCCGCCGCATCTTATTTAGTGAGTTGCAGTTCATTATTCATGCAAAACATCTCAAAACAATGTAGTTTATCTACTGTTCTGTGTGCTATCTTTGTCAGAAAGTTCTGTATTTCATCCTAATTAATACCAGTACAATGGGATCTTTGTATTTGTATTTTCCTTTTCGTGAATGCATATAAATACAGACGTATACATTCTGCTGGATGCCAAACCAAAGACCCCGTTTCTCCTCAAGGTGACGAACGAATGGAACGAGCGACATCCTGACGGACTCTTTGTTGAGAGAAATGCATAAAGTTACACAGAAGATTGCAAAGAGTTATGCAACGTTCAATGGCACGTATTGTATTCCCTCCCACATGCGTTACCGCCGGCAGGCCTCGATCAAGGTTTTTGTTCACGCAGCAAACACCTCCACTGTAAGTTGTAATGATTGCAGCGTGACGAAGTGCAAATGTGCTCACCCAACACGGGCCTCACTTCTACCTGGTTCTTTGTGTGCGTGTGTGTGTGTGTGCGTGTGTGTGTGTGTGTGATGTCCATGGCTCAGCTGCCCACAGCCAGACTGAGCTCCCCCGCCGATCCCCATCTTCCAGCTAGAAATCAGCAGAGCATGGCAGACTGCTGCTGCTGCAGAGGAAGCTCCAGAGGAAGGAGGGGAAAGAGCAGAAGGAGATAAAGACGAATAGAAAGAGAAGAGCAGGACGTTTTTTTTCTCCTACTTTTTGTCTTTGGTTTGCAAAGTTCAGCGGATCAAAAAGTTTTATTTGGAGTCCAGGCGGATGACAGATGCCTCTCAGAGTGGCTGAAGCAGACGTGGAGGCAGCCGGGGCCACGCAGGGGCCGACCTGCCCCTCCACCTTCTGATGTTGCTCCAGGGCGTGGTAGGATTTAGCATGGCCTCATTACCTTGTCATGAGTTTGGAGAAATATGGGCCTCCTGAGAGAAGCTCAGGGACGTGGACTGATGAAAAGAGAAAAGGAAGGGGAGGTGACAGCCGACGCACGCCAACACACACAAAAAAATAAAAGGGAGGCAGGCGGTGGGATGAATGAGAAAGAAGGAGAAAAAAAAGGAGGGAGGGAGGGAAAAGAGTTAAGAGAAGGAGGGGTAATTGAGAGAGAAAGGGAGGAGAGATGTTGGCAGAGCTGGAAAAATAGAGGGAAGATGGGGAGGGATGGAGTATGGCGAAACTAATGGTCCTGCCTGGAGAGATGGTAGTCAATCAATCATCTTTAAACAAAAGCAGCGGGCCCAGGAGAATATTTAAGAAGTGCTTATTTAATTAAAAGTCCCTTTGCTCATATTTATGGGCCATCCTTCCTTCAAATATTAACCTTGCAGGTCCTGGGAGGCCTCGGACGTCTCTGTCCTGCTCTGAGGGCTGCATGGCGCTCACAGCTGAGCTCCAACAGGAAGTACAGCGAGGCATTGACCATATAAGGATGCTTTCTTTTACTTTTACTGCAGCTGTCCTGACAGATTGCAAACTGTTGCATGCAGTATGCATTAAATTGGGGCAAACTACTTCCTCATAGAACTTTGATCGTCTTTCTATGTCTGCTGCGCAAAGGATTGTGGGTAAGAATAGCCCGAGAAGCATGCCGGCTTAAAAACTGCAAAATGAGACTGAATGCAGTGGAACATCCTGGACACAAAATCCTTAAAAGTGCGCCAACAAAGTACAAGTCCTGCATTCAACATGTTACTTTAAATACTTTAAAGTATGAGCAGCATATTATACTTGAAGAATCTAAATTAAAAGCACAATTAAATTATATTTAGAATCATATTTGTATACAGTATATTTAGCCCCCCCAATGTTTTTATTTCCTTTTCCATTCCATTTTATTCTAATATTTTGTTATTACTTTTTTCTATCTGTATATAGTTAGTTTTCTTGTATTTTCCTACAGTCTATAAAGCATTGAATTATTATTATTATACATTTATTATGTTATATTTTTGTTATTACTACTTTATTGGATTATTATTCTGATATTCTGTATTAATATGAACGTAGGTTTTCCCCGTTCCATCATTTTATTCCATCATTTTATTTATTTTAATTGTATTTACTTTATGTACAATTGTACAGTAAACCAAATTTTATGTGTAGATATTCAGCACCAACTGCATCAGATAAATATATAAATTGATTGGTTCCCTGTGAAAAGTAGTCAGGTAGAAGTATAAATCAGCATCGAATGGAAGTACCTGAATAAATGTACACTTTCCTCGAAAAGTGATGCAACTTTTTTCACAGCTACAATATATGACTTCAACTAATATATTCCAACACTTACCTGAAGACTCAAACAAGTCAAAGATCACTCACAGGTGTGAAGGTGCCTCATTTCCCCGAGCCTTTCAAAACAAGCGGCACGTCTCCTCTGTGTTCTCACTCCTGGCTTCTCGGTTCACACATCCAGCTTGAATCAGCGCTCCTCCGCCTCTCTTCAGCTGATGTTTGGAGCCGGCATCAAGCGGTTAGCTTCTACCTCTTCTTCTTCTTCTTCTTCTTCTTCTTCTTCCCCTACCGACATTCTCACATATTCGCACACATCTTCAGACTGCGCCAACTATCAACACTTCACAGTGCTCTCGGTTTCTAACAAGAATGAGATCACAGGTAATGTTCACGTAAGACCTTCAAAAAACACTCCACTTTACGTAACTGTTTTATGAACCGGTGCTCACTTTGTGGAAGCACCTCGCCGCGTTCAAACAGCCACCCGGGGAAGTGCCTGCTCATTACGCCTCGTGATACTACACTCGGCATTAGATGACATTTTGGGCTTTTTTTCTTCTTCTTCTCTTTGTTTTTTACCATGAGCCTTTGAGTTGCATTCACCTGTTTAGAAATTGTCAAAGTGTTTAACTCCAGAGAGGAATGAAGACAAGATGGAGCATTAAAAAAAAAAGAAGAGGTTTTTCTTTTTTACTCTCCAAAATATGCCTGTTCAGAACGGGCCGAATGCTCGGCTTCTGGCGTTGCCGCTCGCACCTTTTTCTTGAAATCCGCTCTTGCAAACACAACTTCACGCTCAAGTCTGCAGCAACACACCTGCCGGGACACAGTTGCATCACACGCTCGGGTTTACAGGCAAAAACAACACCAGGGGCAGATGTTACCGTGTACCGGTAACCTGGGCCCCCGACTAAAAGGGCCCCGAACCGCTGTAGGTTTATCACGATGTTTAGTTGTGAAAAGTATTGCATTATGCTCCTGTTCTAACTCATTGTGCCCCGAAATAACTTACAAAACGCCCCCCAAAGCTCTTTGAAATAGGCAGCTGTGTACTTTGACTTCTTTGTAGTACTGCTTTACCTGACAGAGAAGTGGTTTACGCTGCAGATTTTGACGTGATTCACAAAATATATATAATAATTGATTTGTTTTTGTTGCTGCTGTTTACATTTCTTATAATGCAAATTAAAAAAAATAAGCATTCCATAAACGTACTACTGTGGACAGGAATTTAGTTGTGCCTCCCTGTGTTGCATAATAACAATAAATGATCCTCAAATGTAGGTACATTGTGCTGATAATGCATCTCTTTCACTTTAAGTGCAGCACTTTTGCTGTGTGGAATTAATAGTTTTACTATAATAGTTAATAGTTTAACTTTAGAAACATTTCGAGTACATCTTCTCCAAATCAAGAGGCCCAAAAGGAGAAAGTCTTGGGCGCCCAAATCACCAAATACACTTAGCGGAAGGAAGTTTTGTTGATTGTTTTGATGTAACAACCATAATCATAAAATCGAGCATGGATTTAGTTAACGGAGGTATTTTTTAGGCGGTAACGTTATTAGTGTTATCGGTTAGCATCAAGTTTTACACGAGGAAATACCATCTTTACAAGCCGTTTGATTCTTTATCGTAATATAATAATAAATAATAATATATGAACGCGCTGAGGGAGTTTAGGAACTCCACTTGCTTTGTGGTTAATGTTTTATTTAATCAATATGTGTTTATTTATATTTCTCAACAGATGTCCTCTTGTATGTGTAAGTGGAGGCCTGCAGGTTGAGTTGAGGATCAACCGATGTTAGTTAGTTAGTAGAGTCTGTATATCGTATCATAGATTACAAACTTGCCTAAAGTAGCTTTATAATCTGAACAGGGTACAAACAAATGAAACTTTAAATTGGAAAAAGTTGTTTTCGAGAAGGCCAGCAAGGAGTGACCTGCAGCCGTTAATCTTCTGTAAATTAAATGGAATACGTTTCCACTTTAGATAAATCAAATGCATGTGTGTGATATTTTGTGTAGTTTTCCTTTTAATTCCGTTCTGGGGGGGAAATGCAGCCGAAGAAACAATCTTACTGTAATAAGCCGACAGCAAATAATTACCCCCATGAATTATGCAGGATTAAGATCTCCATCATTTAGGGAGATAAAATCACAATTTACTTATGCAAGATCTATGAAGAGGAATTAACTGGTCTTTATGAGAAAATATACACAACTCTATGAGAGAAAGAAATGGCATTTATTGTCTGTGACCAATTTGAAATTTGTACAAAATCTGTATAACATTTAAGTCTATTCATAGTTTTGTCTCTTTGTGGATCTGAGTGATGAGATCATATACCTATAAATAAGTTATAGTACCTCAACATAGTAAAAACGTTTATTAACGTTTATTCTTCTACGTTTTTTTAAACATAAATAATTTATGGTTGTGGATTTATAGTACATTTTCCTTTTATTTAAAAAAAAACAAATGTAAGCATTCAAATGCATTAACATTGCAGACATGTAGTCAATTTAAATAAATAAATATAAATATGATAATGATACTTGAATGCATCTACTTTCATGCACCACAGGCCGACATGCAAAGTGACACAAATCAAACACACCCACGACGCCGCGTCACAAACACAGACCGTCCTTTTGCTTATTGACAAAATGTGATATGCAAATAATTCAGGTAAACGTTAGCACAGCACGTACAGAACATGTGTCATAGTGTATAACACACAGCGTCCCACACAGGGAAGGATCGATGTGGGGAATTCCACATTCAGAAGACGTGGGCGGACATCTTGTTTTTTATAAATATGTTACCGTAATAAAATAAAACTAAACAAAAAAATATTAAGAATAAGAAGGCAAACTAACATAATTTCCAACTTTAAATGATGTACTTTGTTTTATATGTACTGTTAATGTTTTCTTAAATAAAGAAGAAGTAAAGCTCAAAGTTGCTGCTTCGGCCGCCGCCATCTTGGCAGCAAAACCTTTATTGTTTTAGTTTTTACCAGGCTGTAAACATATTTATTTCTGCTGTAAAGTTGGACATGTTTTATCACGGGGGTCTATGAAGATTGACTCGCTTCTGGATTATATTTCTCATACCTGGACGTTGCCGTTTCGGTCACAAACGTGTGCGTCGTCGGTCCGCTAGCTAACGAACAAATGGGGCTTTCCCACAGCGGTGAGGCCGTTCTGCTGTTTGTGGACCGGTTTGACTGGGACAGAGACGTTGAAGCTTGAGCAGAATGGAGAATGACGTTCGGACAGGTGAGTTCATTTATTGTTGGTGTGTAGGCTCTTCTTTTTCTGTAATATGTCTGTGGCTGCAGCCCTGCGTATAGTTTTTATTATTTACATCTCTGGTGTCGTTGCAATGGTGAAGTGGATTCGATGAAGCTTTTCTTCTCGTATTATCGGTCATGTTTGCATAGTTGCCGTTGTATATTTCTAATTGGTAATCAGTTGTGTGTCGCCTGCAGGCTGCAAAGTGTGTATATAGATATTACATTTATTGTTGGTTTGGACATTGGGGTTCAGTCGCATGATGTTGTGTCCTTTCATATAAATTGCAATTTATTTAGTGGCCCAACCCCCCACATATGATTTGCATATGTAAATCAGTCACCTTTAGATCTTTTTCATCTTAAAATATGAATACAACAACAATTTAATAACGAATCAAGAGAAGACAGTCTACTTATAATATAACTTTTTGTGTGTGTGTGTTTCATTTCAGAATTGGTATAAAAATGAATTCAAAGGCCGTTTTCAAGATACAGTATTACATCTCGGCTATTTCAAGGGTTGATTTACAATTTTTCAAGGCCTCTTCTCTTCTCCCTCCAAAGTGGTCAAATTCAATAGAAATGTGGCCACTTGAAGCTATGGAACAATTTAGCATATACCATAGATATTGTAGAATTCTTGAAACATGAACATCATCTTGTGACGTTCCGCCTCATTTTTAACGGACTCAAACTCACTGGGAAAAAAATCAAGAGTAAAATGGCCTTCTTTATTCTTTTCAACATGTTTTTGTTCAATTGTGTTTGTGTCAATCAATTGTACCTATTTTCGTTGCTTTTTTATAAACCGGTTAAATATGTATCACGGCACAAAGAAGCAGTTTTTCTGAAAGCATCCTGTGAACGCATTTCAGTGCATGATATTGTTTGTGTTTGCTTCCAGTGGAGTGCACATACAGTACATGTGTATATATTTATATATATGATAAAGTGGATATAAGGTTAAAGTGCAAGAGGAAAAGGGAGACATGGTGTACAATAAAAGGGAGAAAAGAGGTGGGGGGGTGTATGTATAAGTATTTGTGAGAGAGAGAGAGAGAGAGAGAGAAAGAGAGAGAGAGCGAAAGAGGTTATTGCTGGAAAGCGTGAAGACAATAATGCAAACTGACACTTTAGAAATGAGATACCGGTTGCCTTGGCAACAGGACCCCGGGCCTAGGGTGCTACTGGAGGAAAAGGGGTGAGGATGGGTGAGGATGGGTGAGGGCGAGGGAGCGGGGCCGCAACGAGGGCCGAGATAGTGAGTTAAATTACGTTTGATTAGGAGCTCAATCTTTGGAAAAAGAGCAGCGGGGAAGCCTGTGGAGGCGGGAACGCTCGACAGGAAGAGCCTCCGAAACGGACCCGGCGCCTCTCCAGGTTTTTGTTTTTCCTCCTCTGTTGTTGTTTCCACTGCTGATGTTTACCTGAAGAAGCTAACTAAACCGTCACTGGGCCGCTCGGTGTTTACTTCACTCACAGCTCACAGGACTTTGTGTGTATACGAGGATGCAGAAACGCGTTCATGCTTTCTTTTCTCAATATGAGACGGCACCCAGTTTGATTCCCTTCATTAGCAGTAAACTAACATTTCATAATAGACTATGAAACGGTTCTAAGCAGCTTTGGTTTGTTTTTTATACATTTACACTTTTTAATTTCAGGGTTCATACGCATTCTGACCAATGGATTTCCATGACTTTTCCATGACTTTAAACCAAATTTCCATGACCAAACATTTTGTGAAATCTCGGTGTCTACATGAAAAAGTGAGTATGTAGTATTTAAACTAACAATTCCAATTCCAAAGCATACAGTAAACCTTAAATGACGCAAATGAATGAGAGACAATAGTTTGATTAAAAGAATAAACATGTATATGGATGCCTGTATTGTATGCCTGCTTATATTTTGAGCGTCTTTCTTTTAAAAGCATATTCATTATTTCAAACTCAGCGTAAATGAACGTAAATATAACACATTTCCATGACTTTTCCAAAACTTTGGGGATTTTTTTTTTTTTCAAGGACTTCTCCAGGCCTGGAAATAACCATTTTAAAATTCCATGACTTTTCCAGGTTTTCCATGACCGTAAGAAACCCTGTGATTTATACACGATAGACATGCAACAAAAAGTTCAGACACGCAATGCAACAACACAGAACATAGAAGCATTATTATGATGCATGATTATAACGTCTCCTATGATAATACAAAATAATAATGATTGTGTTTACTGTCATACAGCGTCCACTTGAAGGTTGACATTAATACAAATCTACCTTTTATAAAGTGCTATAAACCATTGATTGAATATTTATATACTCTTTGCAAATGGCGATAAGCAAGTTAAGAAAATATCTCAAATGTATTTTAAGGGAATTAAACAGGAGTAACTGGTGCTATCTTTTTGGGGACTATTTTCAGCGGCGGATGAATCCATATATTCTGTGGCGGCCGGACGGCGTATATCAAATAAACTGTGAAGAAACTTGTTGCCGAGGAAGAAGATCTTTCAGGCTCTGGATCAGTTCATAGCTGGTGTTGAGCTTTTTTATTAACAGGCTCCTCTCTGGTGCGTCAATAGTTCCAGTTGTGGAGCTCTGGCGTGATGAAACGTCGAGGAAAGTTCTCGTTGCAAAAACCCACAAACCTCAAGAGCCTCAGACTAATTTCTGCACGCCAGCTAACCAGTAATGGCATCGCACAACGTTAAATATGTTCATTTTAAACAGCCACACAATGCCGCACACACACACATACACACACGCACACATGATATGTGGCACGAGCGTCGGACATTTTTCTAATTTGGACAGCGCGTACAACTTGCGAGGCGCCACAATGACGCCGTTGTCATCGTTTCTCAGCTTTATGCAACACAAGTCAACGGGAATGAGTCAGCCAGTCGATTTAGTTCTCCAATCTTTCATGAAAGATGAACAGAAAACAGCTTCGTGTTCTTTACCGTCCTGTCGCGTCGCCTTCAATGCAGAATATGGATTTACAGTTGAACATTCGTCTGGACTGTACGCTACTTTGTAAAATATTTAGATATAATAAGAAGCCGTACAGCAGCAGACAGATGATTTGCGAACTGCAAACGTTGCTCCGGCATCACTCGGTTTTGTAACTCATTAAGTGTGAAGATTACTGACAAGATAACTCGTTGCAAAGTAAAAGTCGGTCTCGGCGTCGACTTTGGGTTTCGACTCGGCAGTTGCAACCCCAAAAAACCTGAAACCTGTCTTTGAATGGACGTGTACTCCAATATGAACAGATGGCAGGGATCAGACTCACAGTGAGGCGTCTCTCTGTTGGATATTCTCCGATGTATTCATCCCCGCTGAAAAGTTAGAAAAGGAATTTATTATAGCAGCGAAACCCCGAGTGGCGGTGACTTCTGCACTCGGCCAGAAACTGAATCTACTGACGTTCAAACACCACCTGAGTTTTAACCTCTCTGCAACCACACCGTGAGTTTATTACCACAAACACTCGTGGGGCCATGTTGACGTGATTCAATCACAACCTCAGCGTCTGAAAAACGCCAAATGTCTAAAGGTAAAATTACTTGAAAGTGATTCAAAAGACATCGAGAATATTTATTTCTATTGTCGTTGATTCAATAAAGGTTTTTGTTAGATTGTGTCGTTAATAAAAGAGGTTGTCAATCAGAGTAATCATATTAAACAGCAGTGAACGATGGAAAAAAGCAACAGCATCAATACTCGGCAGTATCTCTTATGCGTCTTTTAGCACGTTGTT
Source organism: Myoxocephalus aenaeus (assembly GCA_038501785.1). NCBI lineage: Eukaryota > Metazoa > Chordata > Actinopteri > Perciformes > Cottidae > Myoxocephalus > Myoxocephalus aenaeus. Next base: position 4,718,187 of record JBAMJR010000037.1, on the reverse strand, counting down.
TTGGTTTTCTGAGTGGACGCTGGCGCCATGACGTCACCCGTTGGTTTGTTGACTGATGTTTTGAAGCCTCGAGTACAACATTATGGCCGTCGCCATATTGTTCTTTGCAACCACTGAATATGAAGTGACGTAGACACGCCGTATACGCCTCTCGTAGAGCCTGTCAATCACTTTGTAGCCCCGCCCCAAAGCGGTCTTTTCTGCAGCTTTGCTTAGATCCTGTGTTACATTTAGAAAGACAAATGACCAGCCAGCTAAAATATTAATATATATACAGTTGGAAGCCTCAACTCGGGCGAAAAATTAGCAATCAACAATCTGACAACAGGGGAACAAAAGAGGGACAGAGCAAAACAAGCTTGAAATAAACATTATGACAATATAAGTCGTACTGAATCTGCCTACCTGGCTAAAGAGGAGCTCATTTCAGTTCAGAGGAAATGACACACAGATGAAAAAAAAAAAAAAACACAATCAAAAGTGCCGGTAAACAAGACAAACAAGTGCAAATAAACCGCTCTAGAGAAATAAATTGAAAGCAAACGTGTGAAATGCCAAAAATCCAGATTAAAATTTTAATTTTTCCGAAGTCCTGACATCACATTTCGCATAAAATTTGAAAGCAAATATTTTCCTAAATCGTGTGTACAAAGTTTGTAATGAATTGTGTATCGCCTCCACCAGCACTGCTGCTGGGATGCACACACATGCATGGCAAATTGTAGTGCACACGTGTACACACACACACATACACACACACACACACACACACACACACACACACACACACACACACACACACACACACACACACACACACACACACACACACAGAGGCAGCAGAATTGAATGCGATAGGGAAGTGAAAAATGATTAACCCGGGGTCAGCTCTCAGCCTCAATCTCGGCAGCGCTCAAAGAACATCCTCGCCTGATTTACACTCGTCATGTTCCACAGCACACATTTGCATATATTTATTAAATTCACCACGCGTTGGAGAATAAAATATAACAGGGTGGAGGGGGTGGCGGCGCGAAGGAAAGGAGTAGAGGAGGAATGGGGGGTGGGTATTTAAAGGAGGCGTGTTTCTGATAGATTTGCCTTTCATTCATATTCATTTGCTCTCTCTTTCTCTCTGCCTCTGTGTGCTGTTCATTAGCATGGAGGTCAGCGGCGGCATCAGATGTGGCTGCTTAGCGCTTTAGGGGGAAACATTGCTGTTGGTCAGCCGATTGAATTGACCTTGTTATCACTGTGACAGACGGTGTTATTTATCAGTTAGTTAGATAAGCCGGCATGGAGGACGGCGATAGTCTCCCCCCACAGTTAAGTTGACAATGAGTCTCGATAGTGAATCGGCGGTGACAAACGCGGCTTCGGGGTGTTTTCACACGCGTTCACTTAAACCCGGTTATCTTGGAGAGCTGCGAGGAGAGAAAAAAGAAGAAGAAGAAAAAGAGTTGGCTTTGAGGAGGACCGACAATATTTTTCTGTTTGTCTTTTAATATTTCTAGCAGCGTTGCTCCCAGGTTGGACCGTACTATCTTAACAACTACTGGATGTCTTTAAACGTGGTTCAGATATTAAAAGTATTTTTCTATGTCATCAGAATTTGTCCAAATACTTTAGTTTATAACCAAATACCCGCAAACCCCATGAAGTTCCCATCAGCCGCTGTGTTTATTTATTAACTAGCTAATGCTAGCATGCTACTATGCTGCACTGAGGCAGTTAACAAGCTGAAGGTAAACAATGAGTGTATTCGTGGATAAAAGGTGCAGACAGAAGCAGTTTATGCTCATTGTTAATAATCATAGGATTTTATTTTAAAAGCTGATGTTATTTTTTATTTGGTGGTTCATTTAACGTGCTGCTAACATGTAAACTTTGAGTTATATGTCATAGTTACATGTTTGTTTTGTATTTGTAGTTAATAATACTGTTTATTGTTATAATTCTGTCTTGATTAACTGATAACAATAATAACAGTGTTTACCGTCACACCGTTACAAGCCGAGGACAACGTTTCATATCGTATTATGGCATCAGTGTTTGGAGTTAAAGGTGAAATGATGTAATTACTGATGATTATTTATCGAAAATCTCATTGTTTACATATTCTGTGAAAGTTTCAAAGGTCAAGTGGACGATATCCTCACAATATCGAGGTTTTTGGTAAATAATATTGTGATATTTAATTTCCCTCCATATTGCTCAGCCCTAGTGTTTGTCATATCTCACAGGTGCTTCATTCTATTGTTGCAATTTGTTTTTATGACTTCGTCAAGCAATTTGTTCTTCTGTTTTTGTTTTGTTTTGTAGTTAAATAATACCAATGTATTGGTATGGGTGCTGGGGGAACCCAATCAAAAGCATCAAATTCTATCTGTATGTCGTTTTAATAGATGGAAAATATTCATGGTCTTCATGTTTGCCATGGGCCCTAATTTAAAGAATCGCACACTATCAGAGGTCCTTTTGAAGGAGACAGACAGATTTCCTCATGTCCTTTAACACAATATGCAAATCAACTTTCCTGGAATAATAATGTGTTTATTTTGTGTAGATGACATTATACATTATTACACATACTAATGTTGTGAGAAGAAATACATTTTGCTTTGAGGGTTTATTCTGTCCTTGTATGTTAAATGTGTTGGCAGCATGAGGGTTAAAACACGAGGAAACACGATGCGTTTCATTTAGTGTAGAAATAGGTTGGCTCATTTAATTAGCAAATAGCGTACTCCCACTCCCTCTTCAAACCTCGTTAATTACCATCAAGTTCTCCTTTTTTCTTCTAATTTTCAGATTTTCATTGTTTTCAGATTTCAGGGTTCCGAGTCGTACAGTTTAACGCTGACAAAACCGGCTGATTAATCACCACGAGTCCCTCTTCAAACAAAAGTTTAAACCGGCCAAGTGTGAAAACCTCCTTAAACTGCCCCCCCCCACGCTCTCTATCCCATCTTATGCCCCCTCCCCTCACACCGACTGATGTGAGCAGCCGTGGCAGGTGAGATCAATAGGGCTGAAACCTGTCCAGAGCTTTAATCCATCAGTGGTGAGCTGGGAGAAGAGACAGGGCAAGGAAGCCATCACTCACACACACACACACACACACACACACACACACACACACACACACACACACACACACACACACACACACACACACACACACACACACACACACACCCGAGCCCCTTTTCTACTCCAGCCTGCTGAATGGCCATCTGGAGAAAATTGTCAATCAGTGAAGTTTTCCTTTTTTTTTTCTCGAATGTGTCTGTATGTCACTTGGATTCTGTTTAGTGGGCTGCGATGCTTTTCCATGGTTTCCATTTGTCATTTATGAAATTTGATTTTAAATGGATTGCTGAGATGCCGTTGAATCTGGAAAGCAAGAATGTACCAACACAATCACACGGCAGTTCGTGAAACTGTCATGAAATGCAATCCATTGGTTTCATAGACAGAGACACAAATTGTCCGTTTTGTTTTGTGTCGGAACGACTTTTTGTTCGGGACGACATTACGTTAGAAAGGAAAGTTGTGTCCAGGCAACAAAACCCAGAACAGTTGTGGTGAGGCAACACAACCATAAACAGTTGTGTTGAGGCAACAAAACCACGAGAAGTTGGGTTGAGGCAACAAAACCCAGAACAGTTGTGGTGAGGCAACAAAACCACGCACAGTTGTGTTGAGGCAACAAAACCCAGAACAGTTGGATTGAGGCAACAAAACCCAGAACAGTTGGATTGAGGCAACAAAACCCAGAACAGTTGGGTTGAGGCAACAAAACCCAGAACAGTTGGGTTGAGGCAACACAACCACGCACAGTTGTGTTGAGGCAACAAAACCCAGAACAGTTGGATTGAGGCAACAAAACCCAGAACAGTTGGATTGAGGCAACAAAACCCAGAACAGTTGGGTTGAGGCAACAAAACCCAGAACAGTTGGATTGAGGCAACAAAACCCAGAACAGTTGGGTTGAGGCAACAAAACCCAGAACAGTTGGATTGAGGCAACTAAACCCAGAACAGTTGTGTTGAGGCAACAAAACCCAGAACAGTTGGATTGAGGCAACAAAACCCAGAACAGTTGGATTGAGGCAACAAAACCCAGAACAGTTGGGTTGAGGCAACAAAACCCAGAACAGTTGGATTGAGACAACAAAACCCAGAACAGTTGGATTGAGGCAACAAAACCCAGAACAGTCGGGTTGAGGCAACAAAACCCAGAACAGTTGGATTGAGGCAACAAAACCCAGAACAGTTGGATTGAGGCAACAAAACCCAGAACAGTTGGATTGAGACAACAAAACCCAGAACAGTTGTGTTGAGGCAACAAAACCCAGAACAGTTGGATTGAGGCAACAAAACCCAGAACAGTTGGATTGAGGCAACAAAACCCAGAACAGTTGGATTGAGGCAACAAAACCCAGAACAGTTGGATTGAGGCAACAAAACCCAGAACAGTTGGGTTGAGGCAACTAAACCATGAACAGACAATTCGTGTCCCAGTAGAAAAAAAACAATAGATTATATGTCTTGACTATTTTACGACCCGCCATGATACTGGGTTGAATTTACACACATTAATTAGTTTGGTAATAAGTGTAATTTAGTTAATTGTCTCTGATGCACGACAAATATTGCACCTCCTGCGATTTGAAAATCACAGGAGGGACGTATTGCAATTTCGGTAAGTTTCTTATTTAATTGGAAAGCCACAATTACGCACAGCAGATCCACTAGTTACATTTTGTGAAACAAGCATCACACTGTTGAATCAACAACAACAACAACAACAACAGCAACAACTACCTGATGTGCACATCATTATGCGTTGTTTTGATTAATTATTCTAGTTTCTACTTCACATCAACAGGCTTTTTGGAGATCGACACGTTGAAAACAGTTCACGAAACTTAAACCTTCTCCCTCCGTGTTTAACTCCTTTTAATTAATTATTTTTTTTACAATTTGTTTAGTTTCCTGGAGCTCCACATGTTTTATTATAATATGTGACAGAGATCAGTTTTATCGCAACGTTCACAAAAACAAAAAAGCTGCTATTTTTTTAGAATCCCAATTTATTTGCGTGTCATTAGCAGGATGACAGGATGACGTTTATGTGATAACATGAAGATTAAATCCCGGTTAATGATACGTTTTCCTCCGAGGAAAACTCTCTCCAGGATTCCCAAACTGTCCGTGCCGTCATACCGGGGAGAGCCCCGTGATTAAAGCGGGGGGATGATTGGTTTTATTGTCACAGCCGCTAATGCACCACCTATAATATATGGTAATGCGTTCTGCTGGATCCCACCATGCGCCCAAGTGTGCCACAGGTGCAACAAGGGGAGCCCGGCCACGAAATTACCAAAAGTGCGCTTGGCACGGTCGTGACGCACTTGGCAGGACGCACCTGACTGCGATCTGGATCACATGATGAATAAAATACCACAGCGTAAGCGGTGATCATCCCTTTTTTTTCAATTTTGGTGAGTCAGCAGCAGCTGAGCTGGATTTAAATATCCTCCATCGTATGTTATTTTTGTATATGTGATATATATGTGCGGGGTGGGGATCACCAGAGGTCTCATGATATGGTATTATCACGATATTTAAGTAATGGTACGATATTATTGAGATTTTTAGATATTGCAATATGCTCAGTATCGTGATATCAAACATTGCGATTTATGATATTGCCATTTGAAAATTATATCTTTGTCTACATCAAAATATTTGTATCATCTTCAACTATATCCTTGTATTTAGTTCCCGGCATCTATATTTGCATTAAAAACAGACAATTCAAAATGATCAGGATATAAAAGATTGTATTTTTATTGATTAAAACAATCTTAACATTGGTAATTTTTGTTATGTATTATGTAGAAGTTGCTTAGAGTTAATGTTATGAAGGTAAACAGGTCATAGTTCCTTCTAAAGCTGTGAAGCTGTTGATTTAGTTCCTTTTTTCTGAGCAAAGCTGCATTTTACAAGATTACATTTGAACGCATCACGATAAACGAGTCCTCGAGGGAATTGATTCAGCCCTAAAATGGGAAGGGATATATGTGTTATGTGTCCATGCAAATATACACAAATGTGTGTTTATGTGTGTGAATAACCAGAACAAACACACCACACTGAAACAAAAACAAAAAATAAATAAACATTGGATGAACCCAACAGCCCCGGTGGCCGACTGCCAGGCTGCTGCCTCCCTGGAAGGCCCGTCTGATGCGTAGTGAAACAATTGGCAAGAGGGATGTGAATCTCAGTCTCCCTCTTCCCCCACACACACACACACACACACACACACACACACACACACACACACACACACACACACACACACACACACACACACAGAGTGATGGCAGAGGACCAGCAGCCTCTGCCAGTAGGCGTAGTGGGACTACTGGGCATGCTGGGACCAGCCTCAGGAGTTAAGACTCGCTGAACTACAGCTGCAACCAACCCAGCCATCGCCAGGGATGGAGAGATGGAGAGAGGGAGGGATAGAAAGAGAGAGAGGGATAAGGAAAGAAAGAGAGAGAGAGAGAGAGAGGGAAGAAAAAGAGAGGGATAGAAAGAGAGGGGAATAAAGAAAGCGATAGAGAGGGATAGAAAGGGAAAAAGAGAGATGGGGGAGCGAGGGATAGAGAGAGAGAGGAGGTGAGAGAAAGAGAGAGATTGGGTAAGAGGAGGAGAGAGAGAGAGAGAGAGAGAGAGAGAGAGAGAGAGGCCATGGGACACATGGTCCCAACACTCTGCTACAGATACACAGAAACACATACGCTAGTCTCCACCATCACACACACACACTCACACACACACACACACACACACACACACACACACACACACACACACACACACACACACACACACACACACACACACACACACACACAGGCGTCTGTCTGATCCCGTGATGTGTGTCTCAGCTGTGCCAGCATCGCCGCCCCCTCAGGCCCGGACCTCCCGCATATGCCACCCCCTCTCCACCCTCCTCCTCCTCAGCTCCTCCCTGCCGGTAGCCTTTGTGGGCTAATTAGCGGTGAAATTGGTGAATTGCAGGCTCGGGCACACACACACACACAAACACACACACACATGCATAAACACACACACACATACAGTCGTTGAATTGCAGGCTCAAGCACAGCAGTGCAGACACTTCAGCGTAGCCGAGCGCCACTTCAGCCCCTGAAAAAGCCTCTGAAATGGGGCGCACAACACAAAGACGGGATTGGAGAGGAGAAGAAAGGAAAACTGGGGGAGAGAAGGAGAGCGAGGGAGGAATATATTTTCTCCAGGTTTTCCTATTTGCACTCCTACAGAAAGTTGTACCGGCTCACCTGGAGTCTCTTTCTTCTCCGGGTCTCTTAATGATTTGCGTGATGGACGACGCTCATTCCATCATCCCTCCATCCAAAATCACAGCCCATAAATTAACTCTCACATTAACAGGCCGTATTAAAACCATGCAACGTGTTAGGGGCTCTCATTTAAGATTAATAAGTGGTAATTATGGAGGGAGGGAACCTGATGAGGAAATAAGAGAAAGAGGGAAGAGAAAAAAAAAAGAAAAGCGCGAGGGGAAGGAAGAGGATGTTTCTCGGAGGACATATAAAGGACAACAAACAATTTAGTAAAGAATGAATCTTTATTCTTCAGCTCGTTGAATACTTTGCAGAGACCTTTTATCCCCGCTTTGCTTTTTCCCCAGCAGACACAAACAACTAAACCTAAAGATGATCACGCCTTTATAAAACTTTGGTCTTATTCTCGTCTTTTTGGCCGTCACTTGTACCGATAATAATAATACAACTGTCAATTAAAGGAAACGCAAGAAGTCACATGATCAGACATGTTGTAAGCAACCTTTTTTGAATCAAAAAACTGTTTAAAAATCAACTTTCTGGTTTATTTCTAATCTGTTTATGTGCACGCACAACCGTTCCTGTACGATGAGACGCTTCCTGTGCCTTCACTCTCAGTTTGACCTTCAAATATAAAGGTTTCGATAACCCGGTTTAACTGTTTTCATGTTTTTTTTCCTTAATTTTTCTCCTTTTAACTCTCACAACCGCATCTGAACAAGCGGGGGGCAATTGTTTTTTAGCATAAAACCTCACGCAATAACTTCAGAAAAAGTAAACGACAACAACAACAACCAAAGGCTACCGTTTCAAAATAAAAGAAAACATTTATTAATCGGAGCGCTCCTGAACATATTTTGAGTTCATGAACAATTCCCTGTCAAATTAGCAGCATCTGTTTTCCGGCTTGCAGCTCTCTCTCTCTCTCTCTCTCTCTCTCTCTCTCTCTCTCTCTCTCTCTCTCTCTCTTTACAAACACAAGCGGATGAAGAAGCCTCGTTCTGTCCGTCGCTCTGTTTCAGCACCACGGACAGCGCTACGTCTACGCCGCTACCTTCAACACGCAAACAAACAGCGCTGTCCGTGGTTCTGAATCAGCGGTAAACAATGCGTGTGATGGGTGTATGTTAGAATGCACAGTGGGGGACCAATAGCTTTTGGCTTGTTTTAATTAGAAACACATACGATTCAGACTTTTACACCAAAAGTCCCTGTTCTATGTCAGTTTTTATCCTTTTTATACCCGTCACACTTTACTGTAGCAAAGTCTCATGCAAAGCGAGTCCAATATTATTTTAACAGATGAGATTTAAAGGTCAAAACTATTCACGTAAAACAAAGAACTATAGTTAACGTTAGAGTCCTGCAGTAACTATTAATATAGAAACGAAACAAAATAAATTTTACTGAAGCGGTCGCCATTTTTAAGACGGAAAATATTGATTAGATAATTAATAGAGGAGTCTGGGCGTGAAACGTGTATGTGCAAACTGATACGACACACCTGTCGTTAAACACTCGTGCACCCTATTTTTCCTGCTAATGCAACTTTGTCAACAACAACAAGAAGAAAGGAGAGCTAGTTACCGTTAGCTCTTAGCAGCCGGTGGCGAAATACGTTGTTAGCATTGAGTTACGTTATGATGCGTTCAAGCTCTATTCAGTCAAAATTTGTGGTTTAAATGTAATCTTGTAAAATGTTGTTTTCAGTGATAATCTTGATACTTATGCAGCAATATGAAATAGATATTGGAGCGGATCAGTACTCTGTATCGGCCGATACACAAGTTCAAGTATTGGAATCTGTATCAACAATCTCCTTAAAAGTCCAATAATCTAAAGGCATGGCAAAATGTATTTAAAGTGACCAAGGCATTGCTACCGACTCAGGCCTTCATCAGGGTGTGTGTTTGTGCAGTAGATCCTGCACATTGCCATAGAATACACACACACTATTGCTTTCAGCCGGCGCCACTCCAAACTCACTGTGTCGGGTAAAAGCAGCAGAGCAGCGTTGTCTGCTGAGCTGTCCTCCTCATCCTCCTCCTCATCCTCCTCCTCATCCTTCTTTGGCCCGACCCGTCCCCCCGGGGACACATTAGTCTCTTAATGCTTTGTCATCACCACAGGTTAATGGACCTCACAGCAGTCTGTTAAAAACAATCCTGATCAATACACCGTGTGTGCAGAAAGTGGATAAGGTCCAAAAATAGAGCGACTTGGATTCTTTCTTTTTTAAACAGTGATGAGTTGTAAGTTTTAGTGACTGCTGGTGAAATAATTACAGAAGGTGAAGACTGGAAACATCCACCGTCTGACCCGGCCGGCTTCTGCTCCATCGTTTCTTCTGCATGAAGAGACATAAGAAACGCTAAGAAGTACATTTACTCACTTATATACTACATCAGTGGTGGACGAAGTATTCAGACCATATACTGAAGTAAAAGCACTAAACATTCAAACCCTCACGTAAAGGGCTAGCTTGTAGCATTTAGAGGGTCTTGCAGAAATGTAATATCGTTATAACTGTGTTTTCATTAATGTATAATCACCTGAAACTTGTTGGGATTTTGTTAATTAGGAATGAACTCTTTATTTCTTTGCAACTGTAGCACAGAAAGGACCAACACAACACTGGTTTTAGAAATCTCTTTTTTGTGTTGTTTTTATTTTGCGTTCCCTGAGGGCCACTTTGGAAAAGTAAGGGTGTGAAGTTGGATGCAATCTGCAAACTCGCCACTAGATGCCACTAAATCCCACACACGGCTCCTTTTAAGTAAAAGTGGGTTTCGGCAAATTAACTCCATATTTGTGCTCCAAATATCTAAAACAAACCGCTGTAACTCTCAGTTCTTTTTTAAATCAAGGCTGAATGCTTTTCTATTTGTCACTGCCTTTTATCAAATTAAATACTTATTTAATTAATTCTTAATTGAGTCTTTTTCTATTTCGGCTTGTTTAAATTTCCGATTCTCTCTGCTCTTTAATGACTGTTAATTGTATTTGAATGACCTTTTTTTGGTTGCGTTTCTTTCGCTCTTTGTCTCGACGCTTTTGATGCTTTATGCAAAGCACTTTGTAATGGCCTTTTTGCTGAACTTGTATAAAATAAATAAACTCATTTAAACACTGGACAGAAAGGGATGGGGAGAATTGTAGCCTGCAACGTAGCTAAAGCGCTCAGATTAATGCAGTGGAGTAAAAAGTACAATATTTGCCTCTGAGATGTAGAAGTAAAAAGTGGAAATACTCAAGAAAAACAAATGTTTAGGTTTATTATAGGGCGCTTGGTTCAAAGACACAGGAAGATGTTTCTCTTAATGTGGATGCATTGTGCCAGTGTCTCTGATGGGGAGAAGTCCAGAGAAGCCGATTGAAAATCCGGATGGCTGAAATTGTGGGAGCGAATAAAAGAACGGAAATCCTATCAGGAAATTGTAGAAATTAAAAGAGGAGCGGCAGCAAAGGGACAGCGGCTGAGCTTGTTACTCTGGTGCAAACCAATCTTTTTTCTTTCTTTTTCGCCATCAAATGTTTTGGCAATATTGTTCAGGGTCCCCCCCCCCCCCCTCGATCGGTTCATCACTGACAAGACAAGTGAAGAGAAGCAACGAGGGAAATGCTATATATACACCGGAGCATCTGCGTCCTAGTTAGCACCTCCGCGAAGTCAAACTCATCAAGCAAAGCAAGGTTGTTGGGGGACAATCCACACAGTCCAAACAGCAAGAAAACAAGCCAACACTTGTGCGAGCAAGACACGTGGAAGACCGAAGCGCGCACACACACACACACACACACACACTACACACACCTCCAGCCCTCCTTACATCATTATTTCTTTCTTCCTCTCCATCTCCAGCAGAGTAAGTCCCTCCAAGTGTCTGGCACCTTTTTCGCCCCCAAATCTGGCTCCTGAAGTCGGGGGGTGGGCTGAGCCGAGGGGGTTTGTAGCGCAAGAGGAATAAAGGAAGGAAGGAAGGAGCGAGGAGGCAGGAAGACAAGGTGTTAACACCCTTTCCAACACCAGAGCCCCTTCGCACAAACCAAGCAGAGGGAGCTGTCTTAATTGTAAGGTGTGTGTGTGTGTGTGTGTGTGTGTTGAGGCTCTCTGTCTGTGACAATTTCTTTCGCTGCAAGGCAAAGATTTAATGCAAGCTTTTAATTATGGTATAAGATACCTTTCTCTATAGTGCACCTGGCTGGTTGACATTTTATATCCTTTGCTTCATCTCATCTTGCTAAAATAAGTTTCTTCTTACACCCCCCCCCCCCCCCCCCCTTTTTTTTCTTAGTCCCCCCCCAAGTCTTTCTTTGTCTTCGTTTCATTTCCCTCTTTTGTGTCTGCTGGCATGCTGCTCTTTCACCTCCATCCAATATACTCGAGACAATCTCTTTATTTCTCATTAGCGCGTTTTGACAGTTAATGAGTGGGACGTGTGTGTGTGTGTGTGTGTGTGTGTGTGTATGTATGTTTTTCACATCGAGGCTGCAGTGCGAGAGTGAGAAAGTGAAGGAGGGAGAGAAAGAGATAGCGGATGGGGGTGAAATTCATGTTGATAAATCATGTGGTCAGCGGCACAGGCCCATGTTTATCTCCCGCTGTCAGTGGAGTATGGGGCGTGAGATACGGCTCACGCACATCAACGAGGACGACACGGGGCCGTTGGTACCTGAGGTTTCTTGCTTTTCGTCTTCCCCTCCGTCCTCGTCATTTCCCTCCTCCACCAGGATGTGGATGTGGAGGTCAGAGATAGAGCGAGACTCCTCTTCCCTCGTCCGACCCCCCCCAGAATCCCATCAGCTGTTTGTGCTGATTACTGCTTGACTAATAGACTTTTCTCCCCCTCCGCCTCTTCCTAGTCAAATATAATTCCTTCTGACGCACAAATAAGCAAAATTATCATATTTCTCTGCTCTGTTTCCACCCCCCCGTGTATTTTCTGCATTTCGAATGCATCGTAAACTCGCGTTGAAAAACAATACGTCTTTGCTTCTTTTCCATCTTTTTTTTTTTTTTTTTACTAAAACGTATAAGCTTGTTATCTGAAATTGGATGAAAACGTGAGAATATCTGCTGGCTATCACAGGTGTTCGGGATCCCGTTGCTATGTTTGGAACAAAGGTCACGTTGTGGCGGCGCACACTGTCATGTGTTGAAAGAAATACGCTTGTTGACCCTTTCACAGTTGGTAAACAACGGCGTTGTACGTGAGTGACGTCAGCGCGGCGCAACAGCTTGTCAAATATGTAAAAGAGTAAAAGAGCCAGCGAGAAAGTCACGAGATGTTTACGACACGACGTCCAACACCGTGACATCGACTCAGAGGTTTGACTTCGTGGAGTTTTAAAACGGCTGAAGCTGTTGGAAACACCAATAGGTGTGACTTTTAAACACATGCTCACGGCCACTCGTTAAACTGAAACACCTGCAGCTCCGAAACTTGAGTCTGCTGTTGGCGTATCGATCCATTCTCACATTTAATTCGGTGTTTAAAGTTTGCTGACTCGTCGGGAAGGTTGGTTGTAAAATAATCTGCAAGCATCTAGATGAGATGTTACACTGTGTATTAGTCAGTGGACAGATAATATATATATGTTTTATGTATTGGGCCTCATGGAGCAACATTCTCTTATATTTCTGTTAAACAGCTGATGGAGGCTATGACTCAGACGGCACTGAAGGCACAGGTAGAAATCCACGGCCCGCCACTGATAGTTATAGTTAATGTTCATATGTATATATATATATATATATATATATATATATATATATATATGAACAATAACTATGTGTAAAGGGGACAGAATCAACTGTAGTTCCCTCCAGCTTTTTCTTTTGTCTTTTAATTCATAGTTTTGGTTTTACAGCTAACTTTACTGATTTATTTCACTCGTCAGATAAAAAAACAACCTCTGAACACTTCCTGTATCGCACCAAACGGCAGACAGACCCAGTTGGGAACCGGCCGGTGAACACAGTGGAGCGTTTAGCAGCCGTCCAGCGGTAGATTTCCCTCAGGAGTCGGTGGAGACCAAAAACAGAGCGAAAAGAGAGCGTTGCATTTGTAGCGGCACAAACGCGACTCAACAAATAATGCAGTTCTGTGTATGCTGGAAATGTAAATAAGCCGCTCTTCACAATTTAACATGCATGTTTTAGTACTTGTACTTTCATTCTATGCTTTATATTTCTTCTCCTACATACAAACTACATACTGCACTATTTAAACTTTTTTCTTCTACATATGACTTGCATTGTTACACATCAAACTATGTACTACCTGCAGCTTTTCACATTAATGCATCAGTAATAATAGAATATATAACACTTACGTATAACTGTGTAGTACTTTTACTTGCAATGCAGTATTTTTCAGTGTGATGCACAACACGGACGTCCGACTCCACACTTATAACATGTTACTCCACCGCTATCGTTATTCTGTGCACAAGCGTCTCACCGTGTGATCATTGTTCATACCAGTGTGCGTATTTACATATATGTGTGTGTGTGCGTGTGTGTGTGCGTGCGTGTGTGATGACACATGCCCCGTTAGTGTGTGCTCTCGCACTCGTGTTTGACAGTTGGGAGTGTCGCCCTGACATTGTGGCCTCTGTGAAAAAAAGATGTGAGCCGCAATGTAGGCGCACATGTCTGTGTGCGTGTGTGTGTGTGTGTGTGTGTGTGTGTGTGTGTGTGTGTGTGTGTGTGCGCGCTGCAACAGGCCGGTGGGAAGAGAGACAGATTGCGTTTTAACAGCCATCGCTGTCATCTCCAACAGCTGTCCTCTTCCCATTCTCTATTCAGAGGGCCTGTGTTTGCATTGTCTCCCTCATGACCTCCCTTCAAAGACCTTCCTGAGGAGCGGGGGAGAGGGGAGAGAGGGAGAGAATATAAAATACAAAAAAAATAAAAAAGTGAGACAGAGGAGGGAGAAAAAAAATAACGAAAAATGCAAATGGAGGCAAGAAAAAGGCAGGAAGCGGAGTGAATGGAGAGGGAGAGGCCGGTGCGATGACAGAGGGAACATTAGATGCCCCAGAACTGTCTCCCATCTCTTCCGCCATCCCTCTCAATTTCTTCCTCCCCTCCCCTCCGCTCTAAATGTACTGTATGCTCGCCTCTCCTCTCCCTCCCTTCTTATTACGACTCCACCGCCACCCTCTCCACCTCCCACCGCCCTTTACGCCCCTTCCTCCCGTCTTGTACCTCTCCTCCCGCTCTGCTTCTTCTTCCCCCTATACCTCTCCATCACCCCCCTCCTCCTCCCGCCGCCCCGTCTCTCTCTCTCCCATGTTGTCTCTTATCAGGTGGAGGCGAGATAAGGCCGCTATCTCGCCGTGCCAGGGCTTTGACATGACGCTTTAATGCATAATAAGTTCACTCATCTTTTAATCAATGCGGCCAAATGATGAATTTCTGAAGGGTTAACAGTCAGTCATTGCCGGCTTTTTCCCAGCAAAAGAAATAATAAAAAAACAACACAGATAAGGTCTGCCTGATTTTTACTCAGACAACTATGCAAATCAGATGTACGTACAGTCGCTTGTCAAGCATTGTCTCCGTCTGGCCGTTTCCCCCAACGCGCCCGCTGATATTTTTTCTATTAGCTGCTTTGCCTCAAACCTCTCGTGGAGTAGCTGTTGCGATATTGTTGTCAGACCCGAACGTGTCCACGGTTTCATCTCCGTTTGTTTCAGATGACGCTTCAAGTTTAGAAGCTCGCACCTCTGAGACGTCTGTTCAGCTGCAGCTTCATTATTATTTCCTTTAATCATTATTCTTCTGCATTACTTTAAAGTCATGTTAGAAATATGCTATTTAAAAAAAAAAGAAGAGGGTATTTGGTAGAATCGGGCATTTCACAGTGTTTGACTGGATCATCGGAAAGCTCCACAGCTGCCTTATCAAATCACACAATCATGAGCAGATTAGACTGAGGACACATTTAAAGTCAAACTGCCTTTTTTTTTTTTTCTCTCCATATTTTCAGACAAATTGAAATATGAGTTTCCCAAACTTTTCAAAACATGGCGACCTGTTTCCCAGCAGGCTTCATCTGTGAATCGGGAGAGATTCTTCGCCATGCGTCATCGTGAAAAGGTAAAGCAGCCGTTTATGTTTGATAAATCACAACCTGTTATGGTAATCATATACACATTTTAAATACTTTATAAATTAGAACAAAATAAGTGCATTCGGGCAGAATAGACAAGCTCATGTTTATTCCTCTAATAAACATTTACTCAATTCAATGTTATTGTCGGCTACGATTACAAGAACGATACGAACATTCAGGCTCCCTCATGTGGCTCAAAGGCGTACTGCAGATATGAACGTTAAATTAAACACTATGGAAATATTATCTATTAGAAACTGGAACCTTTTGCGATTTCAACACTGAAAAAAACCGTTTGTTTCCCAGTGGACACTCGTGGTATTGCAACAACCGGAAGTTAGCATCGCACTGGTTCCCTCGACAAATGGCCAATGGGATTTTTCATTTTTCATTTGGGAATTTTGCAGAAAATATGACGTTGTATATATCGTAGAACAACATGTTAAAATCTCTTATGCTTGTTTTCACTCGCAGACTTTATTATTGACATCTAAACAAAAACACACTTCGAGACGAGGGAACCGGAAGTGTAAAATTGCTGACTCATTTCTGGGTTTTGGGATTTATTCCCACAGCTCTCCACCGTTATGAAAGAGACGTCTGTAAAACTGTTAAAAGGTAAATTGTTCCTTTTTGTATCATGCTGTTTTCTCTCCTTTTTCCGTTTTAAAATGGTTTCATCCTCTTTTGGAAAATGTAAGAACATGCACAATAACTGCAACGCCGTTTGTTTCCTTGCACACAAAACAAACGCGGAGACACCCAGTTAGACTTCTTGGACGACATTCAGGTGGATTTCAACTGATCCCAGACCAGACAGCTTTCCCTCCAAACCACCCACTCTGCCTTTCAATCCTCGAAAACCCCGTCCCCTCCTTCCTCCCTCGTCCGCTCTCCAGTCACCCATTCAACCTCCCAGAACCCCCTCCTCCTCCTCCTCGTCTCCCTCCGCTTCGTCTCCCTCCTCTCTCTCTCTCCATGGTTAGTTCATGGGTCACCCGGGTGACAGGGCCTGAGTTGGGAGATAAGAAGAGGCCAGAATGGCATTACGACACCCCGACACTCTGAGGGGTGACGCCGGGGCGACAGCTGGATGGAGAGATGGGATGCAGGGGGGGGGGATTGAACGGGGAGGCGGGGGCTAATCTGCCATCGTTTGAAGCAATAATACATTGGTGATAATCATCACTACATGCAGAGAGAGAAGAAGGACACACACACACACACACACACACACACACACACACACACACACACACACACACAACAAACAGAAATACAGAAAGACGCCGGTTCTCACTGTAAATCACAGCTCTCTGTGCTCCCACCCGGCCGCCGCCCCTCCCACCAATCCAGTGTGGATATCAGGCCGGTGCAGAAGGGCTCAGCCCAGCTGATAGCAGGTCCTCTGGGGGGTTGGGGGTGGAGTGCTGAGGGGTGAGACACGGGTTGGGTGGAGGTGCGTGGGCCGGGGGGAGCAGCAGCTCAGGGACTAGGAGGCTTACCCTGCTCTCCCTCAGATATGGAGGTCAGGGGTGAGGCGGTCCAGTGCGCCGCGGAGAAGCACGACCGGCGTGTCCGTGCGTGTGTTTTGTTTCAAGAAAGATAATCACAACTTTCTGAAAAATCTCCATATGCATCGTCTGAGCGACGCCCCGCTTACAGCTTCGGCTCGGCGCGCGCAGGTGTAACGACTCATAAAGAGAAATTGTCCTCTCCTCCTCCTCCTCTTTTTTTTTCTTCCGCTTCTCCTTTTCCCGGAGTGATTGTGGAAATATAATCAATTCAGGGGGAAACTTCATCTTGTAGCAAAATGGCAATTTGACCCCCGCAGAGAGCAGGTCTGATGTGACGGTGAGCGGCGTATTGTCACAGGTGCAGCAGCGGCGCTACCGAGCCACACGCCAGCGTTTAAAAAAGAAAGAAAGCAATTTCCTTTGTGTGCTGTCCGCTAGCTTCCCCCCCCCCCCCCCCCCCTCTCGCTGGGGTTGGACGACTACCGGGATGAAGTTTGGCAAAAATTAATGAGAATTTAGTGCTTCTCCTTCTGGGAATAAGATGCTCCAAGACAAAGATTACTTCCTAATGCCTGATTTGTTCTTGTAACTTCCGCTGTTTCTCTTTTTAAACAACAAAACACATTTTTGTAATTGCAACCCCCCCGAGAACAACACTTTTTTTTTAATACAAGTGTTTGACAGGACGTTGTCAGTTGTGTCTCCTGGTCCTCGGTACGTGCGATGCTGCGGCAAATCTTCAGAATTTTGGCATCGTCTTGATTCTTGTGACATCCCTACAATACCTAACGCTGTGGTTACGTAATACTGTAGTTAAGGTCGGGTTAGGGTTAGTCTACTAAAACACTTTGTTAACATTAGTGTCTTAAAAGATGGTTTGTGATGGGAGGTGAGCTCTCGGTCTCCTGTGAGAACACATGACTGGCTACCCGCCCATCCACACCTTTAATATGATATATAATGTATACATGGATGCAAACACTATAGGATACTGGACTGGTCAATACTCACTAATCCGCTGCTTCAAATAGTCCCAAATAAATGCACTATTTCCTTCTGCTTGACTCACGTTTGCTACAAAAAAAGAAAAAACGACAGTGACCAGCCGTTTTAGGAAGTGACTCTGGCTTTTAAAAAATATATTAGACCGTGTGTATCTTTTTTAAAATGAACGTCAGACGGTGTATAGAGACGGACTAACATTCATCGTTTTGGTCATTTCATGGGATTTGTTGAAAATGAAAAAAATACAGAATAACTCCAGCCTTATCCTTTTTATTCTGTCCACTATCTCCACCGCTCTCTCCTTGTTTTCTCCATTATTTATTCTCTTTCTTCCTCTCTACATTGTACCATTCTCCCTCCTGTCCTTATTCTCTTTTGGCTCACAGTTTCTCTCTAATATACCTTTACAATCTCCTTGCTTCTATAGTTTTTCTAACCTGTCCCCCCCTCCTCTCCCCCCCCCCCCCTCTCTCTCTCTCTCTCTCTCTCGCCATTTCAGCTCCTGCATTCTTATCTCTATGTTGCCGTCCTCAGTAATTATTATTATGTGCTGCAGAGATAATTCGAAAGCTGTGAGGAAAGAGAGAGAGAGAGAGAGAGGAGAGAGAGAAAAAAGGGATGAAAGAAACAGTGGCTGTGGCTTCCTGGGCTGTGCTTCTCTTATCTGACCTTGGGCAGAGCCACTTATTGTTAGGCAAATCTCATGTGCAGAAAAATGGAGTGAACGGCTGTGAGAGCGAGTGAGGCGGCGGCGGCGGTGGTTAAGGGGGGTGGGGGGGTGCTGTCGGTAGGGGATTGAGAGAGAAAAGGGAGGGAGAGCGTGAGGAGGAGATGGATGGAGGTGGAAGGAGAGACGTCAGAAAGCAGCGGGTAGAAGGAGTGTTTTATGGAGCGATTGGGAGAGAAGCGAACGGCAAAAAGAGAGGGATAGAGGTGTAAAAATGCACAGAGAGGTAAAAGCGGGCGGACGTATACACAGGCCACAGGCCGTGAGATATGGGAGGAGAGGGAGGAGGAGGAGGGGGGGGTGAAAGAGAGGATGTGTGCTTGAGACAGAACGTGATGACGAAGAACATGAAAGAAAAGTGGAAAATGAGAAAGGCGGAATAGAAATATATAAAGAGAGCGAGAGGAAATGGTGAGGGGGTGGTGGGTGCTGGTTGGGGGGGTGGGTATCCAATTTTCATTGCCGAGTGAAGTAGACACTTTTAGCTTGTTCAAATAAATCCCTCTGCTGAAGAGGAGTCATATAAAATCAATTCGCATTTTGTTTGGGAAGAGAGCGCGCTCAAATTTGTCCGTGCCAAATTGCGCTTCCTGTTGTGCGCCAGCTTTGATTCGTGCCTTTCCATTCTCCGTCGACTGCACCCCATTGACTGCGTCTCCTCAGCGGCCTCTCCTCCGTGAGTACATACGATGTCGGCTGTGACAAAGGTTTTCTATGCACGAGAGCGTTTTTTTTCACTTTCTCACGAAGAGCGCTCACTGAACCCCCTTTTGAATTCCTTTGCATCTATACAGTTAGCAGCTGACTCCATTGCTCCATTGTGCGAGAGGCTGCAGGTGAATGTCTGGCCTCGAAGCTGGAGCAGCGAGCACGTATACATTTGCAAGAGAGAGGCGGACCATAAATTCCCATCAGTGGCGTCCAGGCCCACGCGGGTCTGATGTGTGGCCTTTCCCGCCGCTGCAGCTCAGCTTCCTTTAATTACAGCCCATTCTGCAGGAACAACAGGCCGTCCTTCCACCAGATTTAAAACGACGTGCTCGTAGTAATTAATCGGCCTGCGCGTCCTTCACAAAGTGTGTGAATGTGTGAATGTTTCTGTTGTTATTCAGAATCACAAGAATATGAAGAAATCAGCCCCGGGAATATGAGAAACTGAGAATGAGAGAATTCTTCCAGCACAGAGTTTAAAAACATAATGTAAAAGGTTAACGTATTATTTTTACTCCAGTGGTGGAGGAAGCATTCACATCCTTTTACCAAAGAATGAATATTCTAAAGATTCACGGGAATCTTGAAAACGATATTGGGATTGACTCACATGTTTTTTTTTATTAAGTTTTCCCCGATGTATCTATTCAATTTGAATTTAATTGTATTAACAGGGGACAGTGCTTACTGATCATCAGAAAAACAAGATCCGTAAATGAGCTAAGTCGATTGATTTCTCAGTCGAAAGAAATTTTTTAATGCAAAATGCCAGATATTTATTGGGCCCAGCTTCTGATTTATGAGGGTTTGCTGCTGTTTTTCATCATGTATGATTGTAAACTAAATATGTCTCAGTTTTGGACTGTCGGCTGGACAGAAACAAGCAGTTCACTTTAGACTGTGGTCAGTTGAGATAGATGTTTTTCTGCAACTTCAAAAAAAACTAAACAGATTAATTATGACAACTATCATT
Source organism: Myoxocephalus aenaeus (assembly GCA_038501785.1). Taxonomy (NCBI): domain Eukaryota; kingdom Metazoa; phylum Chordata; class Actinopteri; order Perciformes; family Cottidae; genus Myoxocephalus; species Myoxocephalus aenaeus. The sequence continues at coordinate 4,697,726 of JBAMJR010000037.1, read as the reverse complement.
CGCCCTGAAAAGAGAGAGTCCATCAGTTGTCATTTTGGTTAATTTCAACTCTCCCATTCGTCTCCTCGTCTCCTCCGCACTTCTTTTCTACGCCACAATTTCTATATCCAGAGATTTCTAGCCTCCATTATGTGGAAGCCCATTGACCGTGGCAGGTAAGAAACCTGCTGAAAAAAGAAAATGTGCTGAGAGGGAAGCCTTGGCTGCTCTCCATGATGTACTGGGCAGGTGTTTAGTGCAGACCTCATTGTGCCCTATGCAGGGAGAGAGGTGAATGCACTGATTGCAGGGTCACAACAGTGTGAACAATCACTCTCATTTGCACATGTGTCTCCATGTGTAGGGTTGCATCATTATAGTTAAGATTATGACCATGATTATTCATCCGTCTTTGGGGGGGAAATAAAGTTGTATTGCACAAACACGGCGTTGCAATTTACAGAAAATTACCGTCACTTTGCACAATTTGAACTATTAACCATCAATATACATTTTCAAAATCCCACTGGATTCAAAACAGGTTTGAAATCAACGTTGTTTAAAGAAAAAGAAAAAGTTTGCCATTTTTAGAAATTCATTATTGTTATTTTTTGTCCTACTGAGAGCTAGATGAGAAGATTAATACCACTCTCATGCTTGTGCGAAGAATATGAAAACACAGCCAGCATGCGGTTAACCTAAGCATAAAGACTGGAAACAGTAAACCTGGCTTTGTGAAACATTCATGAATCTGCTTGTCACCACTCGACACCGAAGGCGCTGCTCCCGACTGGGGAAATAATACGGCTCATAATCCATTGTAAAAACATCGTTTTGTTTTGTTCTGATTAAAAAAAGGAGATGTGAAGTGTTGATCAGCAACCCAGTTGCCAGAAAAACGGTAGGCATGGTTTGTTTCCTCAAACCCCAGGATGCATTTAGTGGCAATGTTTCTGAACCAAAAATACTTTCCTTATCAGCCTCGTATCACGTTTGCAGAAACATACAATGCCACTTGATTAATATTCTGAAACGATTGGTTGGGTTTATACAACAAAACTACTTTAGATTAGGTTAGAAAAAAGATCATGGTTGTGTTAATAACGTAACAACGCAACATAACAAATAAAACTTAACAAACATAATGTAACAATGCAGCAGCGCAACAACGTAATGCAACAAAGCAACAATGTAACAAATGTAACGGCATAAAGAAACAATGTAGTTAAATAACGTAACAGAATAACGTAACATAATAACGTAACAGAACAACGTAACGAAACAACGTAACGAAACAACGTAACGAAACAACGTAACAGAACAATGTAACAGAACAATGTAACAACGTAGCGTAAGAACGTAGCGTAAGAACGTAGCGTAAGAACGTAGCGTAAGAACGTAGCGTGACAACATAGCGTAACAACGTAGCGTGACAACGTAGCGTGACAACGTAGCGTGACAACGTAGCGTGACAACGTAACGAAACAACGTAACAAAAAAAGTAACAAAAACGTAACAGAACAACGTAACGAAACAACGTAATGAAACAACGTAACGAAATAACGTAACAAAACAATGTAACAACGTAGCGTAACAACGTAGCGTAACAACGTAGCGTAACAACGTAGCGTGACAACGTAGCGTGACAACGTAGCGTGACAACGTAGCGTGACAACGTAGCGTGACAACGTAGCGTGACAATGTAGCGTTACAACGTAGCGTAACAACATAGCGTGACAACGTAGCGTAACAACGTAGCGTGACAACGTAGCGTGACAACGTAGCGTGACAACGTAGCGTGACAACGTAATGAAACAACGTAACAAAAAAAGTAACAAAAACGTAACAAAACAACGTAACGTAACAACTTTCTTACGTAGCGTTACGTAACAACCGTAATAACATTATGTAACGAGCATAAGATCCAACGTTTACTTTTGGTTTCACAGGTGAGACAAACAGAGGTCTCCTGGGTGAAAGTCCTGTGTGTGTTTGACTCATTCTCCACACCTCCCACCCGTCATTAGTGGACTGTCTCGCTTGTTGTAACTTTCAATATTTTTACTTAAAATTTTTATGCTAAGCTAACTGCCTTCTGAATGTTGCTTATTATACAACATGAGAGTAGTGTCAATCTTCTCATCTAGATGAGTAAGAAAGCAAATAGCTGTATTTCCCAAAAGGTCTGACTATTCCTTTGAACCTGAATATATATTAACAGTAATATCGCAGCGTGCCGTGCAAACAGAAATGATATTATCCCGCCACATAACATGCAGTCTAGATTATATTTGCAGTTTGCCTGTGGAGAGGAAACGTCGCCTCATTAAGGGAAGGGTAATCACAGGGCGAATGCCTGTGATTGGTCAGACAGCTTACCTGTGGAAAAGGGAGCGCTTGATTTGACGCACCGATACACCTGCTCAGCTGAGTCATTTGGGACAAAATGGTGATTGTTAATGCACGACTCTGGTGCCATAATGTGTCGTAACACACAGCATACATCATCATCATCATCATCATGTAGATTATTCCAGTTACCATCATCAGCACTGATGCAGTCATCAGCAACCGCCGACCTCCCAGGACCTCCCCTCCCTGTGATGGAGGATCTGTCCCCTTCAGAGACACCGGGACCCCCCGTGTCCTCTTCTCCCTGTCCTCCTCTAAAACCTCGTCTTCACCCCCCTCCCTCCCTCCTCTCCCCGCAGTCCACCCCTGCCGGCTGCTCAATTCAGCTCCTTTAACCGGGGAACAAACAAACAAAACACCCCGGGGTAATGAGGCCACCTCTGGGAATAGACACGCTGAAAGGAGCCTTGCGTATTGATGTGGGATTGACCTTTTTATTGAGAGAAAGAAAAAGAAAAAGGAGCGAAAAGGGGAGATGTGGAGAGAGGAGCTCTGATCTGATGGAGTGGATTGAGCTGTCTGCTGGCTGTTGGAGTGAAAAAAGGTGACAAGACAAAAACCCTGATCAGTGACTCAGGCAACGAGATAACCACCTTTTTGGGGCATTGTGCTCGGAGTGGTGGTCTGGATTTAACGTGGGGCTTTCCCACACTATGAACAGGACCGGGCCGTGTGTGTTTGAAGGGGTGATGAGACCACGGTGACCCTTGGGTGTTAGAGCCGTGTTGCCCCTCATCAGCTCACATGATCACAGCAGGCCGAGGGCTCTTTCAGTCGCTCGCAGCGGGTTCAATGAAGCAGTCGCGTAGCTGACGTGTCGCTTGATGTGTCATTTGAAGCAGAAGTGGACAAACCGCTTTTGTTTGTGGGCCAAATACAGAAAATACAACAAAGCACGGGCCAAACTATAGTGAATGTGTAGTTTTCAACCAGTTACGCTGCAAGAAAAGCCGTCACTAGATCAGAAATGTGCAATAGAAAAAACTATTTCTGTATCTTCTGCTCATTGAATGTCATTTAAATTAATACATTTTTAAACTCAGTGCATGGCCTGAGTGATCACTGAAGGTATTATATTGTTAAGTGTAAATGTATAAACAAGTAAAGTTAAAAAAAGGAAGACATTTACAAATATTGCTAGCAAAAGTAGCTAAAATATTGGTTTCTGTGCCAACAGGTGTAGAACGAGATAATTTGATGTACAATGTACATATAGGACCATTTATTAGTATATGATCAAGCCTTATTCTAGTTTATTTAAAGTTAGTAATAGTTTAGCCACCTGGAATGCATGTTTCATTCTTCTTTTGATCGTTTTAAAGAGTTGTTAAAAGTAGTTTTCAGTGTATAAAATGATTTTGAACTCTTAAGTGTTGTTCTGGTTCTCCCAGTCTTGATGGTAAAACACACACGTGTCCTTTTATGACACCTACAACCTCACCAGCTCTGTTTTGAAGCTGCAAAGCTGCTCAATATATCCCACAGTAGAGCTCTGCACTACTATTTGGAAAGATAGTAGCTTTGAGTATTGGCATCCCTTGTTGCAAAGCTAATTAACCTCCTCCTATGACGGCTATTTTGATTATTAGTAGTAATTAGTAAAGTACTTCAGCTTCGACCCTCTTGGATTAGAAGAGTCATGGCGTCTTTTTATTTATTTATTGTGTTTAGCGCGGAGCCTCTTACATCAAGTGCTGTTCTCTTGTTCTGTTTTATTATTATTATTTATTTTCACAAGAAAGGTGTGGACTGCTCAACATGTCAGCACGTGTTACGTCTCAGGTCGAACACTTCTTCTCCACGACACCGAGGTGCAAGTGCATGGAGCGTTTCACTTGCAGATGTATTTATAGTGAAAAGAAAACAGGAAGACGTTAATGTACCAATCCAGGTACAGGCATCAATGTTTACCAGAGTTTAGACACATTACTTGTGTTGACATTAACACATTTTGAAGTAGCGATTAGACATTTGATGCAAACAAGCGTTTATGCTCACTTAAGGTGTTTTTTTGTGCTTTTGTTGAAAAACTAAATGGATTATGGAAACTTTCAGACTTAGAGAACATTAACAAATAATAATATCTTCCCGGGTCTATATTTATATTATATTCATCTCAGGACAACATGAAAAATGACAAACATTAGCTGACATGAAAGAACAATTATAACTTGGCCATGGGATTTATGCTTAAATTTTTAAGATTTTTTGCTTAAAATTTGCTTGACAATTAAATGGAGACCTATATTCAGAGTGAACGCAGCTTTATGCTTCACTTCAACGAGTTGCCACAGCCTAAAAAACGAAACCACACACATTACGTTTGCCTCGCACAATGCAACGTCATCTGGCAATGAGCGCAGTTATCAAGCCTCATCGGCTTGATAACATGAACCATGAACCTCGCGATTGTCACCATGCTAACTTTTCAGAGTTGTAAAATCCTTCCTATCACAATAAGCCGCTCTTCAGGTATTTTGGTGTCAGATAAGCCTTGAAAATCGTGAATGTATCCCTCAAACTGGCTAAAAGCTTCAGTACACTGAAGAGTTTTCACTTTTGTTCAGTCCCAAGTGGCTGGCAGCAGCTTTTATTTTGAAAATTCCCAATCACATATTATCAGCGTCACTTAAGTTGTACAAGGAATTATCTCACGTTTTTTTTTCCATTTTCAAATCAAAGGCTAACGTTAAGAAATTAAATTGACCTAAAACAAGATTTAAACAGCGTTTATTAACTCTGCAGCCAAATGGTGCCGATAATTACCACAGCCATCGTCTGCAGGAGGAAACGTCATTAAGCGTCTTTTTTGTTTTTGCTCATTATCTTTGCTCGTCGCTAATCTCGAACGTGCTGGTGTGTGCAAAGTGAATTCCCCTGTTATCTGCTTACAAAATGTAAATGTGACGACGAAATCTGGAATTTATTCTTTAACGGTAAAATGTCTGGTAAAATAAGTTAAAAAAAACAGCGTGAACTGTGCTCTGGTTTATGTTTTATTTGATTTCTCATCTTTTTCCGGCCTTTTTTAACCCTTAAAATACAAAGTCTGATTGATTAATTCAATTAAGCACTCACATCCCTAATATAGTGTTCTGCTCTGACACATGTTCAGTAGTATTTTCGAAAAAAAAACGTATTGGGTTGTACACAATTTGGGTTAAAAAATATCAACAACCTAGCATATGTTAATTTTTGGTTATTAAGGATATAGATATATGTGTAAAATATGGTGCTGATCCCTCTCCCGCACGTTTTTGAACGCAGAGATGAAAACATGTGAAAAGGTTGTGGTCTGGGTTAAAAAATAACTGCTTAATTGACGTTTCTTAAGTATGGAAACAAAATACGTCAACGCTGACTTCTGGTTTCACTCGGGACGCGAACAGCGGCCTTCAGGGTGAAAGTCCTGTGTTTGTGCGTCACCTGTCCTGGCTCACGGTTTTGGGGGGTGCATACAAAAATGTATTACGTGGATTGTATACAAATTATTTTCAGTAAGAACAGTTTCAGAAAACCTCACAATCTGTTATAGTGGCCTCTAATCGGACTCATTTAAGTGTGGTTGCCGTCAGTCGGGGAGATGATTGAGACTCTTTGTCTAAGGTGGTGCAGCATGGACATGAAACATGGCTCAGGGGCGACAGCGGATCGTCCTTTAACCACAAAGTCGGGGGTTCGATCCCCGGCTCATCCTGACCGCATGACTCCGAACTCCAAGTTGCTCCCAAACGGGCAGACTGGCATCTATGAATGTGTGTGATCGGATGAACGAGAGGCAGAATTAGGAAGTGCTTTGTCTGATAACCCGTTCTGTATAAATGCACTTCGCCTAATTAAGCTAATGAAATAAAATCTGCTATTGCATCGTATAGCTGTTTTCAGTTTGTCTTTGTATATCTGGGCATATAAAGACATATTGTCGAAATGTTTACAAGCGGTATGATTTGTAATACACGGCTTAACAAGTGCCAGGTCACCAAAAGACCCAAAGTAGGAATGTTTGAATAAACACATCCATTTATTAAAAATACTCGTTTCTAATGGAAGACACTCACCGTGAACACGACGAGCACAAAGCTGCGCTTTTAATCAAAACGAGGGTGTTGGCTCGTGGGTTTTTCGGGCCGTGGACGAGGTCGTCGTGCAGCGTGCAGAGTGTTTAGCGGCGGCGGCGGCGGCGGCGGCGGCGGCCGGCGGCCCGAGTGAGGGGCAGCTGCCAGAGCTGGAACCGGGAACCTGCCTGACAGTTGTAAATGACTGGCCCGATCGGCTCCGTGTAGTAATTATCTAAATGGGCTCATTCAAAACCTCTTCATTGTGGAATCAGTTAATTAATTAGCTGTTTCACTGACAGGATAATGGTGAGAGCATGCTAAATAGATTAGTCTGGAACTTGATTTATCGTTGCGAGGCACCCCCCCCCCACCCAACTCTGTTTATCACCACCTCTCACCCCCACCCACTCTCCCTCTCGCTCTGTTTTTCTCTTGTCTTTGTAGCATCTATAACAGACACCCATCTACTCACTGAAACCCCCCCTCGCCGGATACAAAGCTGCTTAGCCGATAAGGCAAACAAATTTGGATGTTGAGTCCAGAAGAAAGTGATATCTTGCAGTGCAGGTGTTCAGTTGTATACACTGTGAGTTACACAGGAGCTCAGGTAAGACTGTTGTCGCCGTTTACAAGGCAGCTGAATAACTGCGTGTGAGTCGACGGGTTACGTTTTTGTTGAATTTGCAGATCACTATCACAAGTATTCGTCTTTTTAAAAGGGGAGGAACAATGTGTTTTATTATCTGATCTCATCTTATCCGGTCTCGAAAGGAAGTCAAACAAATCTGAGCCTGATTGTGTTTAAATGCTGCGGAATAAAAACATTAAATTGATGACTTTATTTAAACAATAATAAAGCTGGATCACAGTAATATCTGCCTGCCAGGTTTTTCCTCTTCATAGACATTTATATGTTGTTTCATGGAGGGGAAAAAAACAGATTTAATTTCTTTGATTCAACACAGAAAGCTCATTTCAGACAAATTGGCAGGACCGGATTAGCATGCAACGGGGCCGGAGGGCAAAGATTTGCTTTTAGCCCCCCCCACCCTGTTTATGCATTGTGTTCAGCGTCTCTGTTTGGATTCTACCTGGCGACAGAAATTATAAATGTACAACAAGCACAGAACTGAAATGATGAAGGTCTTAAAACATATATTTGGCACGTTGACTTTCTTCAAGACAGCGTCTTGAGATCAGGTCATAAAGCAGAATCAGTTCAGTTGCTTAATGGCCAAGAGATTGTTGGTTAAATCAGCAGATTTATTCAGTAAATCCAAAACGTCACTAGAGAATAACACTGGAAACCCTGGATTACGTTCAGGGACTGCATTTATTTATTTTTTATCTCGTTCCCAACTCGTTAAATACCTTTTAAAGTTAATGTTAATCATTTTTTAAGTATTTTTGCATCAGAATCCCTCTTTTCCTGTAAAATACGACATTGTTTTTCACGACTTTTCATGCTTGTATGCATTTATTCAATCCAATGTAATCTCGGACACGGCAGCGTGGGATCAGAGGCGTGTGTCCGGATGTCGGTGACGTTGCTCAGCAATCCACAGAACGTGGTGTCAGCAGTATTTTCGGGGACTATTTCATCGGTTAAAAGCAGTTTGAAGTCGAGTGAACGGACCCTTTAATACATTTTATCTCCCATAAGCAAGGCACTCAACCTCCAGCGGTTTGAGAGAGCGGTAACATACAGTTTTGTTGAAAATGTGTTGCTAAGAAACAGCTTGTCCCCGAGTATATTTCCTTCATTTGTTGATATTTCAGGAAATAATCTGGGACTCATTTAAAATGTTTGAAACAATCAGTTCATCTCGTGTAAAAAGAAACTCTCAAATGCGGCTTTCCCTGCTCCAAAATGGAGAGGTGAATAGTCATAGTCCCGCTACGTTAAGCAGAATAAAGTACATTCAATGCATTCTTTATCTACATCTGCATATGTTCTCTGCTCTGCCAGAGCGGTGGCTCGAGTGGATCAAGCACAGTGACCATTCACCCTCTTAATAATGATAAAAATAATATGCAACCTCAAGTGCTCAGCCCTCCCTGTGTCATTCTTTACACTCCACACCGGCACATGATAGCTGACAAGCGCGCGTTAGCCTTCAAATTGAATTGAACTGAACTAAAATGGGATTTAATTGAATTGAATGTGCTCGATAGTCTGATGCAGCTTTGGAAATAGTAAAAGAATAACCTTTGGAGTGTGAAAACTATATAGGAGAGCAGAATAATGCACGAGCTGACGAGAGTTGTATTTGAAACAAATCTGGATCTCAGTTTACAGCAAAAAAACGTAAAAAAAACCGGCCTATTTATAATATCATCTCAAATCTAGCAGTTGAAGGCGCGTGTGTTTTGAATGACACATTGGGTCAACTCTTGGTCGACAAAAAGAAAAGAAAAGAAAAATCATCTAAATTAGTCCCGCTGATGTTTTCCATTGTGTCAGCGGTGATAAGCACAGAGAAATAAAGACACCCACACACAGATCAGCACAAAGTCACATGGAGAAAAAAAAAGATCAGATGGGAAAGTGTTTTCCAGTCAGGGGAGGAAGAGGCAGACGTGGGTTGTCGGGGTGAAGGGTTTAGTGGAGGATAGGATTATTGAGACACAGAAAGAGTGTTTAAAAAAAAAAAAAAAAAAGAAGAAGGTGTTATTGAGAGCACTGGAATCACTTGGTTAATCAAGAAAGAGAAGCAGAGCTCTCTCCTGCCGAGGTCCAATCAAAGCTGGAGCAGCTCTGGAGCGCTGCACGGCGGGCCAAATCCTCTTGTTGCTCCACCAGGAGCATGAAAGCCAGGAGGGGAGTCTCCTTTTGTCCACACAAAGGCGACCCGTAACGTGCTTTCACTGCGACAAGGAATGGGAGGGCTGTTTGGAGGGTGGTGGCGGCGGTGGTGGCGGCGGTGGCGGCGGGGGGGGGGGGGGGGGGGGGAGCTGAAAAACAGCCAACAAGAGGTGCGAATAAGATGCCCATTCATCTCCCGAGCTTTACACTAATTCCCCCGACCGTCTCCTTTTCTTTCCGTCGTCTGCTCGGCGACAAAACAACAAACAGCGAGAGGGAGTGAAAACACTGGGATCTAGGGGGCTTAGAGCAGACGTGTAATCCTCGCCACTTCTGACCCTCCATCGGTGTGTAAGTCCCTGACCCCCCCATTGAGGGGCTGGGGTGTGTGACTAAAGGACGGGTGACCCTCGCGCACACACATTTGCACTCATACACGCACCCCATTGCCTCCACACACACCCCCCCCCCCACCCACCCGCACACCCCGCACTCCAAGCTTCTTTTTCAAAAAGAGCTGAGCTAAGGAATTTGGAACACCTCCGCGGCGCTGAAAAGAGTGAGTCTGTGAGGAGTCTATAAGTAGGGCCGGGCCTGATCGTGTTTCTTTTCTCCCACCATTTAATTCGTCTTTAGAGGCCATCTCGTTAACACGATCTTCCCCTCGCTTTTTTTTTTTCCTTACCTCCGTCCCCTCGAAGAAAGAACCCCCCCCCCCCTCTCCCTTTCTCCCCTTCTCCATCTCGCCCAACTTCAAAGGTCCCCGCCAGCCGAGGGAAGAAAGTCACTTCTTTCTTCCATTCAGCGTCTCTCGTCTCTTCTCGCTCCTCTCTTCTTTTTTTCCTTCGCCGTGGCTTTCTTTCTTTCTTTCTTTCTCTCCTCTCTCCTCGCCTCTTCCCTAAAGCGGCCGCCGAGGAAATCATCTCACTTTCTGCCGCTGCTTTGCATTTGAAAAAAGGAGTAATTAGCCGGAGGCTGCGAGGGAGGAGGAGGAGGAGGAGGAGGGAGCGACGGGAGACGTTGAAGGGAAAGAGAGAAGAAGATGGCCCCTCCTTGCTCTCTGGGTTCCCCCTCTTGTCCGCCATCGAAGCCCTTCGAGGCCGCTCTGTTCTACCTACATGCGGCTCGAGTGGGCGGCTTTCTAAAGGATGAAAGACTCACCTGGCGTGAGCTCCATGCAGGCGTCTGCTGGATTGAGTCGGGGGCCCCCCAAAAAAATGAAGAGCCCCTGAATATCTTCGCAGCGACCCTGGTAACCATTTTTTATAGGAGAAATGTTTCCTTCCTTCCTCTTCGTGAATACAGAAAGACCTATTTGTGGTGATAGCCGGGATTAATAACAACTATTCTGTCAGAAAAACTGAAATCCTATCACGGTTATCTCACGTCGGCGTTTTTTTTCTTCTTCTCTTCATGGACCCGGTGCGGTCCCCAGTGGTGCCGCTTCCTTTCATTCCCTGTGTGACAGTCTATTTCAATAATCTACATGCGTATAGCCATAAGGCAGAGATGGGCTCAGCCCGAGCATATCTAAAGGTGCAGTGTAATCCTGTAATATGCAGAGTAGTGAGGAAAATTCATTCTCCGCTCACGCCCATCGGGGTCTTAAGCCCCCGATGCAGCTGATAGGGATCCGGTGTTATCTCCACTACGCAGAACAATTTAACACGCGCGCACACACACACACACACACACACACGGACACGCACACGCACACACACACGTGCAAAACCCCATGACCACCTTCTGCAAGTGCCCACACACATTTGCACACAGCTGCTTCGCGTCAAAAGGAACATTTTAAAGGCACATTGACACACACACACACACACACACACACACACACACACACACACACACACACACACACACACACACACACACACACGTAACCTCAGATTCACCTGCATGTAAAATACCACAGATGACAGAATCAAGATTTTCCTGGGGTTAGGGTTAGAGGAAAGGTTAGGAGGAGAGGAAAGGAAGAGAGTGAGGAAATGAGAGTATGACATAAGAGGAGAACAAACTAGAGGAAAGTTAATGAGAGGAGCCAAAATAAGAGGAGAGGAAAAGGAAACAATAGAAGATAAGAGAGTAGATTAGACAAGAGGAAAAAGGAGGAGGAGATAGATGTACAGTTGAGAGGTGAGGAGAGGAAATAGGAAGAGAGGCAAGGAAAAGAGGAGAGAAATATCTGTAAGAGGAAAGGAGAAGAGGACAGAGACAAGAGGAGAATAAAGACGAGAAAAGGAAAGGATACATGGAGAGGAGTCAAGATGAGAGGAAATAGGAGGAGAGGAGGGAGGCCAAGAACCAAGAGGAGAGGAAACAAGGAAAGTAGTCGAGAGGAGAGAAAATCAGAAGAGAGCCAAGAAGAGATTAAAGACGAGAAGAGGAAATGAGAAGAGAAGGAAGGAAAGGAAACAAGGACAGGAATCGAGAGGAAATGAGAGGTGAGGAAATGAGGAGAGGGGCGAAGAAACAAGAAGAGAAAAAACAAGGAGAGAAGTCGAAAGGAGTGGGAAGGAGGAAGAGGATATGGGAAAAGAAACAAGGAACGGAGAAGAGAAGATAAAGAAGGAAAGGAGTGAAGAGGAGAGGAAAGTAGAGGAGAGAAAATCTGAATAGAGGAAAGAGGAAGGCGAGGAGAACAAATGAGAGGTGAGGAAACAAGGAGAGGAGTCAAGAGGAGAACAAATGAGAGGTGAGGAAACGAGGAGAGGAGTCGAGAGGAGAGGAGAGGAGGAAGAGGAAATGGGAAGAGAAACAAGGAACGGAGAAGAGAAAAGGAGAAGAGAAGAAAGAAGGAGAGGAGTCAAGAGGAGTGAAAACAAGAGGTGAGGAGAGGAGGTAAAGTAGTAAAAAGGAGAGGGACGTATAGGAGAGAAGATCAGAATAGAGGAAAGAAGAAATGAGATGAGAGAAGGAGTCAAGAGGAGAACAAATGAGCGATGAGGGGCGAAGAAACGAGAGGAGAGAAAACGAGGAAAGGAGTTGAGAGGAGAGGAAACGAGGAGAGGAAAGGCGGGGAGAGGAGGCAGCAGGGCTTATCCAGAGGATCAGAAGGCCTGGGTGTTGGTTCAGTCTGGCTCTCGCTGTTTGTTTTGTCTGTGCGGTTGCTGTTGTTGACTCAAGCTTATATCTGTTTTATCCCGCTGCAAAGTTGTCTGCGGCTCCGAAATCCGTCCGAGTCGTTTCTCGCCGCCGGTCTCGAGCGTCTCCAGGACGGCACTCTGTGCGGCTCCTCCAAGCTCCCCGTCACAATGGAGCCTCGCGTTTATACCGGCACGCTTCAACAATTCTTTTTCTTTCCCTTTTCGATAACACGGCGCCTGAATCAATATTCCTTCTGCGGGGTTTGCGTTTCTGGAAGCAGCCACAGCTTGGCACGCCGGCGAAGGCCGAGTGTTGATCCTCGGCGCGGCACATATGGCGCCGCGGCGTTAATTCTTTCGCACTGTATATCCTGCGCTGTTGATTGTGTCCAGTGTTGACTCTGGAGAAGCGCCGCTTGTTGATTCGGTTGTGTACATCTGCTGTCAGGGGCCCCCAGCGGTGGCCCGCTAAACGAGGCGAGAGCCGGCCTGGCGGAGCGCGGTTGTTTGTCTGCTTCCAAACATATTGATCTCCCGCAGAAGGGGAAAACATTAGCGATAGCGTCTGCTCAGGCCGGGTAAATAGCTCTGTCTCTCCTCTGCCTTGTAGGAAATGAATAGCAGGTGTATTTGCTGAGTGTTTGCAGGAGGGAGTCTCCTGCCAGGCCGACGAGGCCGGCAGAAATAATGGGATATAACAGCTGACCCCCACTCCTCTTCTATTAATGTGTTTTAAGAAGTGGGGGTTGTCTGCAAACCCCTGCTACTACATCCCCAATATATGCTTTACTGGTTACAATACCACATTATTGGTTTAAATAACATAGGTTACATTTGTATTTGCTTGTTTTGACATTTGGGGGGGAAAAAGAATCATAGTCAACGACAAAAATCCCAGAACTACACATTATATTTGTCTTTATTCTATTTTAGGTCGTGAAATAGTCACGAAATGCAATCTATTGGTTTCGTGTACAGGACACAATTGTCTTCTTCTTTTTTCCTTTGTACATTTTTGGGGAATTACATTACATTAGAAACAAAAGTTGGGTTTAGCCAACAAAACCATGATACATTTGCTTTCAGACAAAATCATGAACAGTTGGGTTTAGGCAACACAACCACCAACATTTAGTTTTAGGAAACAAAACCACCAACATTTAGGTTGAGGCAACAAAACCACCAACATTTAGGTTTAGGAAACAAAACCACCAACATTTAGGTTGAGGCAAAGAACCACCAACATTTAGGTTTAGGCAACACAACCACCAACATTTAGTTTTAGGCAACAGAACCACCAACATTTAGGTTTAGGCAACACAACCACCAACATTTAGGTTTAGGAAACAAAACACCCAACATTTAGGTTAAGGCAACACAACCACCAACATTTAGGTTTAGGAAATAAAACCACCAACATTTAGGTTAAGGCAACACAACCACCAACATTTAGGATAAGGCAACAAAACCACCAACATTTAGGTTTAGGAAACAAAACCACCAACTTTTAGGTTTAGCAACAAAACCACCAAAATGTAGGTTTAGGAAACAAAAACATTTAGGTTAAGGCAACAAAACCACCAACATTTAGGTTAAGGCAACAAAACCACCAACATTTAGGTTAAGGCAACAAAACCACCAACATTTAGGTTAAGGCAACAAAACCACCAACATTTAGGTTGAGGCAAAGAACCACCAACATTTAGGTTGAGGCAAAGAACCACCAACATTTAGGTTTAGGAAACAAAACCACCAACATTTAGTTTTAGGCAACAGAACCACCAACATTTAGGTTTAGGAAACAAAACCACCAACATTTAGGTTTAGGCCACAAAACCACCAAAATGTAGGTTTAGGCAACAAAACCACCAACATTTAGGTTTAGCAACAAAACCACCAACATTTAGTTTTAGGCAACAGAACCACCAACATTCAGGTTTAGGAAACAAAACCACCAACATTTAGGTTTAGGAAACAAAACCACCAAAATGTAGGTTTCGCACAAAACCACCAACTTTTAGGTTTAGGAAACAAAACCACCAACATTTAGGTTTAGGAAACAAAAATATTTAGGTTAAGGCAACACAACCAGCAACATTTAGGTTTAGCAACAAAACCAGGTAATTACATTGAGGAAAACTGTCACGAACAGTTTGGAAAACCACGACCATAAAACCCCAAAGGTGTCGAACATTATTCTTCTGGTCGTAAGTCCTGTTTGTTGGACCCGTCCACCTCTCTCACCCAACAATAGTCGTCGTTTTGGATATTATAAAGTCACTTGCTTAGTCACGTGGATGCATTTAATTTGTGTGTCCACCACAAATAAGGCTCCTAATTGACTTTCCATTGCCATTATTTTTGTGCTGAGCGGCACAAAAAAAAAACAGACAATCTGTGTCCCAGTAAACAAAACCAATAGATTGCATTTTGGGACTATTTCCCGACCTGCAGTGAAGCTGGTCTGAGCACCCAAACACAGACAGACAGACAGAAGGAGTCCAGGATATGAATATTTAACAGTAGCCTCTTGCAGTGCAGAGCCTGCCAGTCATTGTCAAATAGGACTTAATCTTTTCAATTTCTGGGTGCAAATATTCACACTGGCCACTGTTTGTTGCCCAGATTAATGAGGCTCTCTGCCCATAATCCTCTGCTGCTAATTCAAGTGGCCGCCGGTGCGGTTAGCCAGGGGAGGACGGGATGCTGAGAGCACATACATAGCCGAGATTACCCCTCCTCCTCCTCCTCCTCTTCCTCCTCCCCCTCTTTTTCTTCTTCTCCCAGTCGTCCCACTTTATCATGACTCCCGACCAGTTCAGCATCTTTGTCTGCACACAGCTGACCAAAGGCTGGGACGATACCAATGCATTTCATCAGGATCATAAAATACTTGCGATCCTGTTTGTTTACATCTTGTCGCAGGAGTTATGTAATCACCGTTTTGTCCGTGTAACCATCAGTAATCCAGCTGGCGTCCGGCCCAGTGAGCCTTAAAGCAGCGCGGAAACAAATGTTTAAATCATTTAAATATCTGCAGTAATGGAAAAATAACTTCTCTCTTAATTATATATTTTATTAAATATTTTATATTATTTTATATTTATTTTCTAAAGCCACAACTGTTTTTAACATTCGGTTGAAGGGAATATTAAATTCAGTAAATATCTTCTTTTTTTATCAGAGATGTCCTTTTGTTAATAGATGTGAATTTCACTTTGATTAAATGCAATATTTAAGTCATTATAGATGGTTATGAAATTAGAAAAATTATTTAAAAACAAGTTATCTTGTTAAAGAAACTCCTCCTGACACCCTCTTCTGCCTCGACTCTGGTTGATGGGACACTACATGAAACTTATACGTGAAAACAAATGATCTTTGCTCCTGTTTAATCAAAATGTCATCCACTCATCCATTTCAGTTCATTCATATGAAGTAGTCAACTTCACTGCTGAAGACGATGGAATGAAAAGTAGTAAAAATGCAGTGAATTGAAAGCTTAATTATTGTTTGATTTAAAACAAAAGATCGTAATAATGAGTTCAAACTTGCTCATTTAACCTGATGTCAAGCCTTAATAATATACATTCAGGCATTTGGTCCTTTCTTAATTCCCTCTTGCTTCTCTTACAGCTGCTCTCACACTTTTAAATTTATATTTCCATTCTTATTTTTCACTTTTGCTCCGCATGCCATTCTGTCCAGACCTTCATAGCTCCCTAAGGGAGGAATCCTGCTGACTTTTGATTTTTAAGCTTGGATCACCAATGGTTTGGTTCATACCTGAAAATAATGACGTTCCCATCCGCCTCAGCTGTGTATTTATGAACATCATGTGAACATTATACCTGATAAACATCAGCATCTTCCCTAAATATTAGCATGCTGCAGTGTTGTAGTCCAGACCACCTGAGACCAGGACTGAGTCAAGACCAGGACCAGGACCAGGACCAGACCCGTCCCCCATTGCATGGCACACTCAGGATAAAATGTGGAACAAGCAAACCGTAGTCTCTCTGCGAATTGATCTGAAGACCCACATGCTCATAAAAACACCCACAGAAAACAAATGAAGATTCCTCTTCATTCATCTCTTTTATTGCCATATATACTGTGTGTGTGTTTTGTGTGTGTATATAAGTGTGTAAAGGAAAATAGTCTCACGCTCATAGCCTCGATGCACAAAGAAATGATGATAATTACATTTCTGTTTCTGTCCAAGAAGATTGGCATGTTTGTAAATGATATAGACTATATTATAATCTTCTTGGACAGAAACAGAAAGTAAATGATCATCGTACATTTTTCCATCGTTTTCTGTGAGGAATCACAGTAACAGAGTTAATGTATAATCCTGAGTCCTCTTTGTCGGAATGACAATGTGGTGACGAGACGAGACCTTGAAGAAGTGGCCGAGACCGATCTCGAGCGCTATGGCACCATCCTGCATTCTCTCTAATGTCCACCAGGGGGCGACTCCTCGGGTTGTATAGAAGTCTATATAAGTGACTCTACTTCTCTCTTGATTTATTCCCTCAGTAAACATTGTAAACATGAGTTTCAAGTCTTCCTCAATACAGCATGATGTTCATTTAGTAAATGATGGTCATTTAGAGTCAAACAGACCATAAAGCTTTAGGGCGGGGCTAACTTGTGATTGACAGGTTGCTACCAGAGACGTATACAGCGTCTCTACGTCGCTCCTCCTCAGTCCAGATATGGTCATGATGGACAAAACGCTGACGTCAGCGTTCAACTATTCTAATCTCAGCTGTGCAGAAGTTCCACCTTTCCAGGAGCTCTGAGCACAGCAGAAGACGATGATGATGATGATGAAGACACACACACACACACACACACACACACATAGCCTCGCTATGATATTTAACAGTCCTTCACTGTGGTTCACGCGGAGTGCTGTCAGTCGCTGATGCAGCCGCGGCCGGACCCTCCCGATCCTTCCTCAAGGTGGCTAAGACAAGGTCAAAGGTCAACGCCACACACACACACACACACACACACTTCTCCCTCCCACTACCTCAAAGGTGTTAACATTTCTCCCAATCAGCCGTCTCCACCCCTTCTATTTCCTCTGGTTTTCCCTTCTCAGGAAGTGATGCCAATCCTTCCCTCCTCTCCCGGCTACTAACCAGAGCTCTTTAACTAAAAGCACCTTCAATCCATCGCTCGGTCCATTAGTGCTGCCAGATGGGGGAGGCCGGGTCCTGGCGGCTGTGTGTGACCCTCCTCTGATTAATAGAGTAGGTGAGGGCAAAGGTGCAACACACACCCCACAACCCCACCCCCCCTTATTACCTCATTAGGATTGCCCACAGTGAAAGGTGATCTCCCTCATTATATCTCAACGACAGGGGCTGAACTCGACGCAGTCACTGCTTTTACTCGCCACAACGAGCCAGGTACACCTGTCTTTCTTTACAGCGTGCCACGCAAAGTCACACCTCTTTGCCCAGCGCTTGACTGCTGGAGGGAAAATTCAACCGGACGAACAGTCGTGCACGGCGACTCCTGCTCACCTGGAACAATGCTCCAATTATCTATTCACACGGGCGACGTTACAGTAGGATGCAGCGTCAAGAGTGTGCACGTGTGTGTGTGTGTGTGTGTGTGTGTGTGTGTGTGTGTGTGTGTGTGTGCGATGAATAATGTGCGATTTAGTGCTCGAGAGGTGAAAGGTGGAGCTGGTTGTTTGAATTACTTCTTCTTTTCCTGGGTCCGTGTTTGAGATTCCTGCCGCGTTGGTTCCTGCTCGTCCTTCTATTCACAACACATTCAATGATTTCTGTGCAGATTCCTGGGGAGCGAAAGCGCTTTGCATGAAAGGAAGAAAAGTAAGTAAGTTCAATGTGTACTTCAGTTCAAAACACATTTCAAAAGAGAAACAAAACTGAATGTGTAAATGTAAAATGTAAATGTAAATATATTCTTCGAACATGGTTCACAGGTGTTAACAGACTATTTATACAGATTGGCTTCATATCTTTTCTATTTTTTGTTTGTTCTAAAGGGCACAGGTGGCAAATTTCTTCTTAACGTCAATAAAATCCTTTAAAAAGACCAAAACCAACAGTGAATCTGTCTACTAACTAGATGTATCCTCTTCCTCGTCTTGGGTCACATGTCGATCGCAGAGCCACTTTAGTCAAAATACGGCCAGGTGTGCGACTATTTCTATAACTTCGTGGGAGACTCGGGCTGCACAATTAATCCAACTTTAATCACGATTGTTGCTCCGCTCTTAGAAAAACTCTCCTGCATGTCAAATCAAGCGACAGAGTGCGACTACAATATTTTGGCCTTGCTTTTGGGACGCTGACATGCCGCCGCATGCGAAAAACTTTCCTCTAATGTTGCGGTTGCAGTCCAGAGAAGAAGATTCACCTGCTGCATAATAAACGCACTGAATTTAACAGATTTTAAGTCTTATTTTGATGCAAAGTTTTGTTTATTAGCAGGAATGTAGCACTACGTGAAAGTGTGTGTGTTTTTATTCAGTCAATCATTAATCAATCATTACAATACAATATATAATATACAAAACAGAAAGACCGAAAAGGTATAGGTAGAAGCACAACAAAAAAATGCTTATATATTCCTATCCTAAATTATTATCATCAATTAAATCAGATAATTAATTCGAAATAAAGAAAAAATTTAATAAATATATACATACATACATATACATACATCCTTCATATACATACATTTCATTCACACTTGTACCCTCAAAAATTGTTTTATAAATAATCCTTTTGAAAACCAAAAATGAGTTGACTGTTACATCCATTTTAGCGTTGTGAAA
Source organism: Myoxocephalus aenaeus (assembly GCA_038501785.1). Taxonomy (NCBI): domain Eukaryota; kingdom Metazoa; phylum Chordata; class Actinopteri; order Perciformes; family Cottidae; genus Myoxocephalus; species Myoxocephalus aenaeus. Next base: position 4,678,547 of record JBAMJR010000037.1, on the reverse strand, counting down.
AAGTAAAAAGCAGCACTAAAATAAAAAAAATGTAATTTTGCTTCCAGGACCAGTTCTATTTGGATGCAAAGATCTGTACATTAGCAGGAATGTAACACAACATGGACGTGAAAGGATTGTTTCTTTTAGATGTCAAAGTGCAATCGAATGTTTCGTCCAGTAAGTCGATGAATATTCGTGATCTCAATATTGGTCAAAAATAATCGTGATTGTCATTTTGACCATAATCGTGCGAGAAAGTCCAAAAGCATGCGTTGGTTGTCATCATTTATACGATTCATCGCCTCGAGACTACAAAGACGAGGAGGCGGTGGGATACAGCGAGGAGGAGGAGGAGGAGGAGGAGGAAGAGGAGGAGGTGGCCATGACGGCTGGCTTTTCGCGTGTGGCCAATCGGATGAAATGTAAACACTTGGACGCGTCGTCTTGTTGCACAAACTAATTCTTTCGAGCATCCTCAGCCCCTAATGCATTGTTGGTTTTGGTGTTTCCCTGGAACGAGTTCCAGTGATGAACATGAATGAATGACGCTAGTGTTCTGACTTAAAGCGAGCTTACGTAACCTTTTTTTTAGAACAGCGGCCAATCGAACCTGAAGTTTGCCAGCATCAGCCGCCATAAGCAGCTGTTTGTACAAAAGGTCGTTGCCAGCAAATCCTCCTGAGTGTGTTATCTCGGAGTATATTTTAAATCCCATGAATTGTTCATCTCCAAGAGTAAGAAATGTGTTATTCCTTCTTTCAAAAGCCCCGTAGTCTGCCTTTTATATAATTAGATGTGTTAATTTATTTAGGCGCCACCAGAGAGAGATGGATTTAAAATGACGTGTGCGTGTGAAATGCACAGAGGTGCACACACACGCTCCAATGTAACAGAGGCCTTGAATATTTATATATTTGTGCGTGCAGGGTTGGCTGCCTCCAGTGGGACAGAGGTGTTGGTGGGCTGAGCGGAGGGAGACGGGAGTCGGGGAAAGATGGAGGAGAAAGAGAGAGTCCCTCAGGCGTGTCCGGGCTCTGATGGCTCCCCTGACAACCTCCTCTGTAATGGTCTCCCTCTCTCTCTCTGAGTGCTGTGAAATTGCAGGCCGGCGCTCTACAGCTGAGGACTCGGAGGAGACAAACGGCCTTTTAATTCAGAGCGCGGAGAGGTGACGGAGAGGGAGGCCCTAAGGGAGGGCTACCAGTCAGACATCCATCATACTAACCTCTCCCTCGGGACTGGCCCTGCCAAAGAGGGGGCCCTGGAGGTGGTCTCGGGCGAACATGCGTGCGTGCGAGCGTGTGCGCGTCTTGGGGGCCGCGGTGACACCGCGTGCTCGGGATGGCGGCTGCAGGAGAGGGAGGAGGTCTGCTCAGGTGTCCAGGCTGTCAAGGTGCAGAGGGGACGGGAGCAGGGAAGGTGGGAGGAGATTTATTTTCTCTGCCGATATATATATATATATATATATATATATATATATATATATATATATATATATATATATATGTGTGTATGTATGTAGATAGATAGATAGATAGAGAGAGCGAGATACTGGCTTTCTTATTTGTTGTTGCATTTTTTTAAGCTGAAACGGAAAGGAAAATAAGATAAACATACACACACATATATGTGTGTATATATATGCATGTGTATGTATAGATACTTTATATATGTTTATATATGTAGGGAGATGTGTATATATGTATATACTGTATATGTATGTGAGTATATATGTATGTTTGTGTATCTATATGTGTATGTATGCATGTGTATGCATATGCATGTATATATGTATATATGTATGTATATATATACGTGCATATATGTATATATGTGTCTATGTATGTATGTATATATATATGTGTATGTATGTTTGTATGTGTATATGTATGTGTGTGTATAGATGTGTACATATGTGCATAAACTGTATACACACACACATATATATATATATATATGTATATATATTCCATTTCTGCTGTCAGTGCTCAGCAACAACACAATAAGAAAGTTGCTTCACCAGGAAGAAGCTTCTCTTTGCTTGTTTTAAAAACATAGAGCCTGTAATCCTGCTGCAAACACTGACCTTTTTCTTTCTGCCGTCCTCAGATTGTGTAGGAGCTGGAGCTGCAGGGACGCCGAGGGTTCAGGGTTTGTGGACGCTGCTCGTCTCTGTGAGACCGAGCTGTGCAGCTGCAGAGGCATTTCATGAAGGCCTCAAAGAAGAGAAAGGGGACTGATGTTCACATGTTGGTCCTTGAAAAAGATGTGTTGTGATGCTGTGTATGCTGCAAACGGTTGTACCAACAGAGCTCATACCCAGATAGATAAACAGATATAAGGTTATGCTATTCATTAAACGCTTCATAAAGACTGTTCTTGTATGATTTTAAATCCTTTATGAATCCTCTTCCGTGAAGTTTTTTTTACTCTCTGATGTTTATTCAAAATGCAGAATAACAGCGACTTATCCTTCAGCGCTCCGGCTTCTCTAAACATGTTTTGTGAGGATGCAAAAGAGCTTAAAGGGAGTTCCAGGGTGAAGATGTTTTTATTTATTTTTGTATTGAGAAATGTTTTACTGGAGTGTTTTATGGATGTGTTGAATACAGCCTACGTTTAATGAGCAAAACATTATTAATAACGTGTCTAATCCGTGTGTTCATGTGTTATAACATATAATCAGCTCTCTCCATCGCGCGTCAGGTTTTACTCGTAAAGTGTTCAAACGTGTTATCTCCAGACATGAATCTATGAAACCATGAGAAACTCTCCCAGGGAAGAGACATCAGAAGGGAAATAACATGTAAAGTCCTTGAAAGGGAATACAAAACGTAGAAGAATTGATTTGGTCCCTACAGGAGGACGTGTCGGGGGGTCAAGGTCACAGTTTAGCCATGTTTTCAATCTACCAGCACCACAAGAATCGACTGTATAGAATGAAGTGTGTAATGCAGGAGTTCCCCGTTGAAAGGAGAAGAAAGCCTGTTGCTGTCCTCGTCGGTACCTTGGACAGCTCCCTCGTCTCCACAGGTGAGCGCCTCGCTGCTCGGGGAGGACGTTCGGTGTGCACAGCCGAGCGAAAGCAAACACCTCTTCTTTCTTTATGCTTTTGCACAATACGGCGTGTCTACGTTCAAACAAGGAGATGATTGCCTCACATGCTCTTTTTCCCACCGTTTCCTCCTCAATCCCCTCCCTCCCGCCCTTGTTTTACGGGCCAAAGGGCTCTGTGTTAGGAGCTCGGATAATTGGGGAAACTCATTCAGCCACGTCTCCACAAAAGCCCGGAGCAGCCACCAGGTTAAACCAACGCTACCTGGAGGATACATCCACACTGGGTGTCTTTGGCGTAGTTTTGATCAAGAGAAACTCTTATTATATACACGAGAGGCGGAGACTTCTTCTGATTGTTGTATTTTTTGGAGCCAAAAAGAATAAAAGAGACGAAAATGCATGAAGCTCAGGTGGTGTTGGCCTTTATTTGTAACGTTGGTGGTTTGATGGCTGGCTTCTGCCCGTGAGCATCACAAGGACACTTTGTGAGGGAGAAAAACATACTGTGTGTGTGTGTGTGTGTGTGTGTGTGTGTGTGCGTGTGTGTGTGTGTGTGTGTGTGTGTGTGTGTGTGTGTGTGTGTGTGTGTGCGTGTGTGTGTGGCACAACAAAGTAAGTCGAACGAAAAAAGCTGCCAAATTTATATAAAGAATTGTATATTTAATTTGAGTTTTGAGCCCTTTTATCTGGATTTAGATATATATATATATATATATATATATATATATATATATATATATATATATACATATATATAATATTGTTTGACACTTTAACAAACAATAACAATAGACATGATGGATGGATATATATATATATATATATATATATAAAGATTTAGATATACATATATAGAGATGTATATAGATAGATAAAGATATATTTAGATTTTTAGATAGATTCATATATATTTACATTTAAAGACATATATTTAGATAGATTTAGATGTATCTGATAGATATATTCTTATATATATATATATATATATATATATATATATATATATATAGATTTAGATAGAGATAGATAAAGACACATATAATATTGATAGTTTAAAGATACAGTTAGATATAACATTGATATACTTTAACAAACAATAAAGATATAGGTGATATAATATTGATATTTTAACAAACAATACATATAAAGCATATAAATGGACAGCTTAATATAATATTGATACTTTAAACAATAAAGCTCTAGATGGACAGATAAATATAATATTGATACTTTAACAAACAATAAGGATATAGATGTATATAACATCCTTGTTGTTGGTCTACTCTCTAAATGTTGTCTCTTCGACCTATAATCGTGTAAAATGAGTCAGAATTCACACCTGAAGTCATTGAAATGAATCATCATTAACCCGGGAAGACAAAACAAACCCGCCCCTCCGCCATCACTAACATGAATTAGCGTATCGCATGTTTGCTTAACTGCGAACTAACAAAAAAAAAAAAAAAAAACAGAGCCTGTTGGTAAATATTGAAATTCCTCTTTTCGATCTGCAGGCCGGGCTTCTCCTCCTCTATTGATGAGCGGCGGCTAATCCATCGCATTTCCCTGTAAATAGCTTTCTGCATGAGAAAGGGGCCCCCGCGGCCCCCAGGCTCAGACCGGCCGCAGTCAGTGTGATGCAGGGAGCGTTTTGTCACAGGGGCCATTATGAGGCCTGTGTAGCATTAGCGCATGTTCGGTGACTCCCACGGCCGCTGCGCCTATTCACATTCATGCGCGCTCTCCTTTACACGTTTTACAGGTATCTCCTCTAACCTGTATCACGTCTGGTGGACTTTCGTGTGTGTGTGTGTGTGTGTGTGTGTGTGTGTGTGTGTGTGTGTGTGTGTGTGTGTATGTGTGTGTGTGTGTGTGTGTGTGTGTGTGTGTGTGTGTGTGTGTGTGTGTGTCTTTAGCCCCTTATAAAGTCAGTGATGCCCCGCGTAAAAACCTTCCACGTGCATCCGCAGGCCCCTGGTTGTGATTTCAGGGTTCGCTCGGAGGCTATACAGCTATGAACGCGTAACCATAACAACTGCGTTCTGATTGGCTCTCCCTGCACACGGAAGGGGAGGGTGGAAGAGAGGAGAGAGGAGGAGGGAGGGAAAGGTGGGGGTGGGGGGGGGTGGGGGGGGGGGGGGGGGTGAATTAACAAGGGCGTCATCCAATGTGACGCCGCGTCGCGCTGGATGGGCCAAAAAAAAAAAAAAAACGTGACAACCCAGGCACTGTGATGCGAAAGTGGCGGCGCGAGGTGAGCCCGAAAGGAAATGACTGGACACCAAAACAAAGCACGAGCTGAACAGGGGATGAAATATCAGAAATATTAATAATATTAATAATAAAATGATGTTTTTAGCTGTGCGCGCGAGAGAGAACATGTCCGTTACGCAGAGCGTCAGCCGGCGCGGCTGAAAGCTCTCCTCCTCAACCTCTGGATTGTGGATTGTGACAAGTGCCAGGACCCGATAGGAGCAGGACTACAACAGTTTCCCGGGGATCGTCTCTTCTCGATCTCTCGCCTTTTTTTCTTCTGTGGAGGAGGACAGGAGCTTCCTTAAACTTTTCGCCTGACAGCACACCTCCCCCGGAGCCAAGACGTTGTTCCGCGTGGACCCGGGTTGCCCCAGTCCGAGCAGCGCAGTCCGTGTGGGAAGGTCGGCTCTGTGCGCCCTGCAGGCCGGAGACATGATGGTCCACTGCGCCGGCTGCGAGCGGCCCATCCTGGACCGGTTCCTCCTCAACGTGCTGGACCGAGCGTGGCACGCCAAGTGCGTCCAGTGCTGCGAGTGCAACTGCCAGCTCACCGAGAAGTGCTTCTCCAGGGACGGGAAGCTCTATTGCAAAACGGACTTTTTCAGGTAACGAGAGTCCGGATTCAGGGGGCTCTGATTTCAGTTGCCAAGCTTAAAGATTATTTTTTTTTTTTCATGGACGCAGTATTGATAAAACATGTTGAAATGTATGAGGAGAAGGACCAGCAATAATAATGTGGCCCACAATTTAAAATATATGTGTGTGTGTGTGTGTGCTCAGGGGTCAAAATATCAAGTCACGGGTTAACTTTTTTTATTTTTTTTATCTCGAACTGGAATAAAATAAAATAAATATGTAGAATGAATGTAAAAATATGACATTTATTTTAAAATGTAGGGTTTTAAACTGAAATGTCGTCGCCTTTTAATACAGAGCCTCGACAATAAAACAACATAAATATAATTTAACTGTCCAGCCATGCTTTTTTTCTTCTTCTTCTTCTTTTAAATATATATTTCCCAAATCCACAACACTTTTTTTCTTTATTCAAACACCCGTTAGACTATTTTATTAACCGGTTCACAATCCCCAACACCTTAACAAGCAGAAGCGTCTCAGGTAATTGAGTGATAAGTGAAGCCCTTGCTTGTCCCGTCGCACTCTCTTAGCATCATTTTCATATGCGTGCCGGTTATTTTCTCCCAAATTGTGTAATGACATGTGAGGCGCATTACGCCTTTGTCCGGGCCGGGCTGGCGTTGGCCTCGCGCGGCCTCGGCCATCATATTACGCGCAGGTCCCATCAAGCGGTGGATTTAAATGGCCGGCCATTAGCCAGGCGAAACAGTAATCACCTTAATATGTCCATTTGTTGTGTAAGTAGAGCTGTGCCCTCTCGCGTGGGGGGAGGAGGGCGCATGCATGAGAAAAGAGGGACCGCGGAGCGATACCTTTGCAAATGGAGAGACAAGCCCACATTAGTGTTAAAACAATGCTCCACAAAAGGAGCGCTTGCTTTCACCCAGAGGCTTAAGCCCCCCATGTCTACTGTAAAGCAGGTAGAGCCCAGTGACCCCCAGACCTCAAACTCCTTATTAATAACAGCCATGCACGTGACTCCCCAAATAACACTCAGGTGTTTTATTCCACCGCCCTCCAACATGAAATACAACACACACACAAAAAAGGCACCACCTCTTCTTCCAAATCAGAAGGATTATTTCTTTTTTTTTTTTTTTTTTTTTTTAGGGGAGGGGGGGGTATTTGTGTATCAAATTGATGAGACTTCTTCCCACTCGGTGTTTAAGCGGGTGAATATGGATTAAGAGAAGATTTTCACGCTAAAATGCTCCCACTCGGCTTAATCCTGTAATATATCCGCAGCTACAATGTGTTGATTGTCACTAATGCGTTCTGCGTGGGGTTATTGTCGGAGCACCTCCATCAAAATAACGAGCACGCGGGCTTTTAGAGAGCCTTCAACAAAAAGAAGAAGAAGAAAAGGAAGCGAAATCTGACATTCTTCTTTTATTTTGTATTATTTCCGCTTGAATGATCCTCTCTATTAACACCCGTCAGAAATATAGACAGGTATTTTATTTTGTTTATTGTGAATGTGTGTTTATTAATAATAGTAATACTTACCATATATATATATATATATATATATATATATATATATATATATATATATATATATATATATATATATATATGTGGGCTTTTACCGGAATGGTGAGAAATGTATGTTTTATTTTATTTTATTACTATAATTAATATTTTGTGCCGGTACTTTTTGTGGAAATAATATTTTAGCACTATTATAATTGTAATTCTTTATTCCTCTCACGTTTTTTTTTATTTTATTAGCTCTGATGATCACATTTGCGGACATAAAATGCCAATTCCCCCCTCCCCCCCCCCAAAAAAAAATATTATTATTATACGATGTTGTGTTTGGGGTCTAAACCGAATGTAATCCAGTTCGGGGTTAAAAACACACACACGTAACGTCCTGTGTTCCGTGTCACGCAGGCGGTTTGGCACCAAGTGCGCGGGCTGTCTGCAGGGGATCTCGCCGAACGACCTGGTGCGCAAAGCCCGCAGCAAGGTGTTCCACCTGAACTGCTTCACCTGCATGGTGTGCAACAAGCAGCTGTCCACGGGAGAGGAGCTCTACGTCATCGACGAAAACAAGTTCGTGTGCAAAGAAGATTTCTCGAGCTCCGGGGCCATCAAGGAAGTCAACTTGAACTCAGGTAATCAGCGCGATGACAATATGTTGTAAACATATATTTATATATATATATGTGTGTGTGAGAGTAAATATTATATAAATGCACGAGGGACAAAAGAAAGGCTTCAATTGTCCCGCACGATTCTGTTTCCAGCAGTCCGTGGAGATCTTTTCACAACAGCCTTGTCAGATGAATGGTTTCATATTTACCTCCACGAGACAATGGCTTCCTATTGTTGTCCTGGGGATCCGCGGGGATGAGTGTGTTATTCTGACCGCGCGCGCTCCTCTCGGCGCGTCTATTCATCCTCATAGAGGACAGAAACACTCCACAGCCCGAGATCCTCACGCCTATATATCATGTTTATATAGAGAGCCACGTTCTTTATTTATTCACATAAATGTGTAATAATATGTAATAATTTGCAATGTATGTTCTGCTTGTAATGAGATTTTTTTTAGAATTTATTTGTCTTTATGATTTCTTTTTTTTTTTAGCTTTTTAAGCATCAACT